>CAMZMU010000058.1:26577421-27018991 GCA_947311845.1 Poa pratensis | reverse complement strand
GGGGGAGAGAGAGAAATCTGCTTGAAAAAACACTTTTGAACATTTTCTGTGGTTCGGGTTTCATTCTGGTTGACCGGATCTGGGACCAGACTGGTTCGGTATGAACTGAACTGAAACTGAACACTAACCAAACCGACAGCAGAAGGGTTCCGGTTCCAGGCTCGGTCCACCGACTTAAAATCAGAATGCACAAAATGGTTCCAAAGGTTGGATATTTGAGAGAGGCTATATATACGAGTACTTCTTCATTCCCTAAGGGGTAGGTCAACCAGCTCCGAATCATAACTTCTTCCTCACTCTCTCTCCACCATTAATGACCACACTAAAAGCTTGAGATATCACACTCTGTCCAACAAAACCCAAATCCCATTGAGAGGAAGAAAGAGGAGGTCTTGATCTACATTTTGGCCGAGTCAAAAAGCCCTTGAGTTCATCAAGTAACTTGTTACTCTTGGGTTTGTTGGGAAACCTAAGCGGCTAGGGTCGCCCGGAAGCTTCTGGATTGTGGATTTGCTCGAGGAAAAGTCTGTGAGGGTTTGAATGTCACCTTATGTCCGATCGCTAGTGATTGAGCTTCTACTTTTTGTGGGAGGATCTAGGAGAAGAAGGTGACCCTTCGTGTCCTTCGTGGTATCCCACACCTCTCCAACGGTGTCGTAGGTTTCTCCAAAGGAAATGAACGACGAGTTACATCTTTGTCTCCACGTGCCTCAATTATTTCAGTCCGAACTATTTCACTTGTGTATCTACTTTTTTTGATAGACATCGTGCTTGAAGTATCATACTCCATCATATATGTTGTTTCAGTTAGTTGTTAGGTTCCTTATTTATCCGCATATCCTAAAACTTGTGAAAATAAAAGTACAATTTGCATAAACCTATTCACCCCCATGTTACCATCTATATCTTTCAACAACAATGATCTTGGTCTCCACATGTCATGGCTCTCAGAAAGGTGGTCGGTCAAGTACTTTCAATACTAAACTTTTGTACTCCATCTATTATACATATGTAGACTAATACTGAATCTGCAATTTGATAGCCCGAGGTCAAGAAAAATGTGAAATTCTGAAGTCTTTGAGCTCGACTAACCGCGGAACTCAGGTGTGCATGTCCTCTTTATGCATTTCAGCTAACATTATATGCAGAAATGTTGGAGTATGTAGGTTTTCTCATTGGAATTTATATTTTCTGATACATTAACTTTATAGAGCTGGGCAACTAGTGGAATTGCCCTTCACCTGGCTTCCCTTCACCAACACTGCCCAACACCACAGACCCGCTGGTCGCTGTACTCGCGCTGCCAGCCACCGGCTCCGACGCCTCTGATTTCAAACAGCCACACGTCCGCCGATTCACTGGGGGAGGGTGAGGGGTGTCACAGCAGTGGAACATGGGGTTCCCCTTCTACTGCCAAAGTGGGTCCACTCCAAAGTGGGTCCACCATCAGTGGACACCAATAAGATGGACAAGGCCAAGTTACAACCACCAGGTAGGTGGGCCAACCCACCTGCTATTCAAAACCCAGCAAGCACGATATCGACGCTCGCGCGGCTAAGGACCAGAGTCCGGGAGACCTTTTGGGGTCTCCCACCCGGCGACCAAGACCCGGAGGGGAGCTAAACCCGAAGGATCACCCGGACCTTTTCCTCGGCTGACAAGGAAAAGACACATCCTCCGTACGTCCAGAAGATAAGTACGCCATATCAAGGAAGGCTTGGGCGCCAAGAAGGTGAAGGCACAAGAGCACGTCAAGGCATGGCGTCATCAGGGAACAGCCGTGGTGGGGGTGTGGTCTGGCACCTGCCCGCCTCTCTTTACCTCCAATACGGACGTGCCCAAGGAAAGGGCCAGAAGAGGCCTTGTCGCCTGCAAAAGCCACCACCACCACCGAGGGGTTTTTCCCGCCAATAACCCCTCACGTCCCTTGCGTGACCACCTGTGGCGACCCCCTGGCCTATACAGGGAGGGCCGAGGTCACCAAGGAAGGGATCGGAATCAAAGAAGCTAGCAACATTAGGTTAGGGCTGGGAAGGCAGAGTCGAGAGGTGATCACCTCTGGGTAAGGATCTGCTCGTTGTCTACCTCCAGTTAATCACTTCCCGTGTCGACTACCCGGGAACCACTTGTAACCCCACCATGATGAACTCGTCAATCCATGCAAGGAGTAGGGATTTTAGCCTCCAACGGCCCGATCTTGGGTAACTCCTTGTGTCTCTGATCTGCTCATACGAATCCTCTGGGGGGGACAAATCTCTTCTCTCTTGGAAGCACGTTCCAAGCCCTCCTTCGCACCCCGTGCCAAACCAACTAAAAGGTATTCTTTACTCCCGGTGTTCATGTGACGAGACACGACAAGGGGTGTGGATCTGGATGGGCAGAGGCATTTGAACCTCCATCACTCTCATATATATAGCTTAACTTAGGCTTACATGTTCACTCATACACTAGAACAATCTAGATTCTAGTAGGCTATACAAACGTAGACTCCCACTACTCTAGACTCTACAAGTAGTACCAATACACTAACTTAGACTCCAACAATACCATAACACCTAAATTACGCTGCCATTGACTTAGGCGCAAATTCTAGCTGCTGCGACAAAGATGTTACGGTTGATAGCTAACCGCCAAGTTACCAAAATCACCGTCGATATGCTTTCAACGGCGCCTTTTATCAGGCAGTAAAACACGCTCTAACCTCTTGTCCTGATGTTTAGTCATGTACCTCGACATATATAAACACGATGTAACGCCTAGGTCGTTGTAGACTTGTAGTGGCTTTCATAAGCTAATTACAGTGAACAATCAGGGGCCAAGGGGGGTAGTAAGTTAGCCAAACACCTCGAAGTTCTAACTAACAACAAAAGGTTACCTTCAGTAGGGTGAGTGTGTTGTCCCATGACGACATCCACATGGAAAATGCACAAAACAAGCACGATTGCTGTATACAGGAATCCTCCAAAGGTGGCCATGTCTGCACAAGGGAATTAGCAACAATTTGGTGTCCCTGAGATCACAAACAAGCAAAGAAATAAGTGCTTAGGAGTTAAGACCATTTCAAAGTTTGATGCCTGCAAGCTGGAAGTGGAAGGTGCAAATGGAGAAGTACTAGAATATAAAAGGGATCAAGAAACCAAGAAAGCTATACGGTGGACAGAAGAAGGGGAAACGACAATGTAGAGTGAAATTTTCATCAAGGAGAAAAAACGTGAAGTGAACTCGCCACCGGGAAACAGAACATCGCCAAAAAAATGGCTTAATTTCCACTTCTAGCTGAATTCAATCAAACAGCGGGGGAGGCACCAATCTATAGAATTAATAAGATGCACAGGGGAGCAGCAGCGGCAGGAGATGAATTGAGCACCTCGGTGGCCCTAGACGAATGAAGAACCCAGGCGCAGGCGGCGAGAAGATGCGGACGCGGAGCGGACACTCCCTTCCCGACGGCGGCTACTACAGCCGAGGAAAGGGTGGCATCCGCCATTTGTAGGTACTGTTTCCGGTGGCGCTTTCCACTCCGCCCACTTTGGGGCTTGCGGCGTCCCTGGCACGTAGGGATGGCAAGAGGCAAGTGGGGGAACGGGAAGAAGAGTAGTAGCGCTAGTTTATTGGCATGGCTTTACTCTATTTTGCGTCGGGGTGTGGCGACGCTGGCAGGATGAAGTCGTCCGGCGCGGTTTCAACGAACTCAGATGGGTTAGGATGACTCCAACGGGCCGACCTAAACGGACGCGTGTTTAGTCTGCGTTTTGTCCGATTGGGTCCGCAAACGGATGCGCATCTGGCTCATGCCCGCTCCTTTCTGACCACTGCACCTAACGGGCTGACGCATTGTGTCCGCCCGGCTAGGGTTTTGATCATTTTGATCATTTTCGGCCCATTTTGAGTGCTTGAAAAAGTTTGTCAAACTGCTTAGGAACTGCTCATACCTAATGGATGCAAACAACATATAAACTCATGTGATTTAACTCGAGAAACATGTTGGACTTGTGGCATTACCTATGATTTCACTAGCCACTGGACAATAGGCACACTGATATCTCCTTGTTTCCTGGTTATCAGTTTTCTGTTCAAAACAATTTCACTGCCATTTTTGGTGTTGCAAAATCATAGGTAATGCAAGTGGTCACTTACTTTTCACCATTTTCCATGGATATTTAGCTCGGAGCCGAGCATGAGATCCTTATATTTTCCATTCTGGTTGTAACCCTAGCCGCCGTTGTTCTAGCTAGTGACAAACTCGTTTTTGTAAACCTCAAAACCCTAGCTAACGGGCCATCTAAAAGTAGCTAAATCTCCTGGTGTACACGGAATATGTTCCAATCCTCCTGAATCTGCGTTTGGGCTAACCAAAAGCAGAGATAAATCAATGGAGTTGCTAGCCAATCTGGTCGTAAAGATTTAGTTAGCGTTCATCAGTTGCGCTTGTCAACAGTGTCTATCAATACTGCATTACATCCTACTGTAGTACTACTTCACACCCTGATCTTCAAACACACAACACCCATTCCATTTACAGAATTGCTGACATGCCTACTGTCTATCTACACACATTTACAACACACACAAAAAGCCTAGCCGGCGATGTTAACGAGGAGCCACCGTCCTGGAAGGGACACCGCTATTGGCGTGGCCGCTATTGGAGGCGTGGGATGAGTCGAATATCTCCCCTGTCAGGGACATCATCCCCGAATTAGCCAGCGCGGCAGAGGACCCCATCTCCGTGGAGGTTACAGAGAGGAGATCCTCCCCCTCGGGCAACACGCTCCGGATGCCGTCGAGCTCCCTGACGATCTCGGCCATGTAAGGCCTCACGTCGGTCTCGTCCCGACAGCACTTCAGGGCCAGCGAGAGGAACCTAGTGGCGCACTCCGGAGGGCACGAGGTCATTCGGCTGTCGATGATCCCAGAAATGTCTCCGGATCGGTAAGCCAAGTTTACCTACAACAAGAAACACATTGTATAGTTTACTCATAAATTCTACTGAACTGCTTATACTCTTCCTGAATAATACATTTCAAAATCTCGAAGATAATATTATACACCCTCCTTGTCATCTGCAAACACGTAATTAAACCGTACATCATGTAGCATAGATAGATCAGGGTGGCAAACCTCTGTACCTCTCTAACGATGTTTTTGCCAAACTGGATTGGCTTCATCCCTGTTAATAGCTCAAGAAGCACGACACCAAGGCTATAAACATCACTTTTGTCTGTCAATTTGTGAGTTAGGAAGTATTCTGGATCGAGATAACCCTGCCAAGATGAAACAAGATAGATATGATCAACTGTTTCCTGTTGTCTGGCATATAACAGAAGCAATTAGATCATGCTGGGTACAGCTCTTGCTACATTACTAGCTCTTTTGAGACTTACTGGGGTGCCCTTAACAACGGTGGAGATATGGGCTGGCAATGTTCCTGAAATATCCGGGACCGGAGCAAGCCTTGAAAGACCAAAGTCAGCCACCTTCGCTACAAACTTAGAGTCCAATAGAATGTTGGTGGCCTTAACATCACGGTGGAATATAGGAGGATCTGCCTCGGTGTGTAGATAGAGTATTCCTTTGGCAGCACCCATTGCAATATGCAACCTCTGGCCGAAGTTCAGAGGTATTTTAGAAGTTACTGCAAAAAACGTCAAATTAGATTAGGTGCCTGACATCCAACACAAGTTTAAGAATTATGCACTTTGAATTTTCAGTTATCAAACAAAATCACATAGTATACCAATATGCATCACTGATAAACACAATAAAATTTCGAGAACAAAAGGTACTAATGGAAAAAGACATGGCTATATCAGGTGAAAAGAAACTAGAAAAACTTGAACGTGTGAGAACTTGCCGCTTACTCACCAGAAAGATGATCACGTAGGGTGCCATTTGGCATGAATTCATACACCAACATCTGCAAAACACAATTCTCTATGATCAGAAAATCCTGCAGTCTGCAGATACTACTCCATATATGACTAGCTAAGCAGATCTGAGGTGACTGGAAAACCCTAAGCATATGTTTAGCACGACATTACCAATATATGTTTCTTATTCTTACATAATGTGTACGGGGTTGTGGAGGAACTTCAACAATATATATGTATTTGATTCGGAAACTGAGACACACACCTGTTCATCTTCTTCGTCACAATAGCCAATCAGGGATACCAAATTACGATGATGCAATCTCGACAGCAATTCTATTTCTGTACAAAATTCCTTTGAACCTTGCAGAGAATCTTCATGAGCTCGTTTGATGGCAACGGCTGTTCCATCAGCTAGATTTCCTCTATAGACTTTTCCGTAACCTCCCTGGCCAACTTCAGCTGAATCATCGAAATCATTGGTTGCTGTAGCCATTTCTTCAAACGTAAAGCATCTCACACCATTGGTTGCTGTAGCCATTTCTTCAAACGTAAAGCATCTCACACCATCGACCTTGACTGAAAACCTTGATAGTACTGCAAAATAATCTACTTCTTCAGATGTTGCGGACTGAAATTTAATATCTACTACAATAGTATAAGTTTACTTGCGTTTTAGTTGAAACATATTACATGGTGTAGCTCCAGATAAAGCAGCAAGCAATTTGTAATTTGTCAGACAGCAAGGTTTTTATATGTACCACATGAAACTATGTTAATTAACAAATATAATGACTTACATGACCGCCTCGAAACTGTTCGATGTTTTGAGCGTCTTCTCATCATAAAAACTGTAGAAACCACAGAAACTGCAATAGCAGCAGTAATTGTTGCTACCAAAATCCCTGCTAGTGCACCCTTGTTTAAACCTGACGACATCACAGTTGGAAATCCTGCAAAACGAAACGAGGCAAACCAATAAACTAGTGAATCATAAAAATGTATGGAGTATTTTGTACATTGGTATTAGTAGGACCATGTAGTGGTGAATTTTTAACCAATTTTTTTTCCAAATTCAATGATCTCGGTATATTTTCATTCTGTGCAGAGGTCCTCCCATCTCTTAGGAGAGTTGGGTTCCCAACGAACCCTAGGAAATCATGTCATATAGGCTGGAAGAAGGCAATGAAATAACCAAGATCCAATATGTTACGTGCAATTATTTTCAATGAACTCTACAGTTATAGAAATTTGGTTAATATGCCATTGCCTGTTTTGGCAAAATAAATTGTTTTATACGTAGAATTGTGAATAGCATATTTTGGTGCAAAGTATATTCAAAATACCTTCAGCATAGGAACCAAGCGTAAAATTGAGAAGCTCATACGGACCAAAAATATCTGAAAGAGTAATCTCCCATCCAGCAAGTAATTCCCTGAGCCGCGCAACCTCCGACATAGTGAATAAACTAGTATTATTTGGGAATAACTTTAGATGCATATTCAGCCTTGGACCAGCCTCCCATATGTACTGCTCAATGTATAGCTGGTAAATACTCAGGCCCAATAGAGAGGTTGTGTCGACCTCAAAGGCTTGTTTGTAGGGGCGAAAGTCTGAGATCCCTGGACTCTTCAGCCGAAATCCAACTCCAAGAGGCACGGCACAGAAGCAAGGTATAGGAGATGATGGATTGTACTCATAATTTTTATCCGTCGGGCAAGCAACACAGTTTATACTAACTTGTGGTCCAGATGGTGCTCCGTTTACAGATGTGGGTTGACAAAGTCCGGCAGCTCGAGCTGCATTAGACGCATCACATACGGGGTTTCCAGAAAGCCTGCAGAATAATGACGGCAATGATTTATTAGATCCGTATTAACCTTTACATTTCTTCTATAGGTCTGCACAAGCTGTAACTTGGCAGCTGATGCTAGTAGTCACCATAATTTATATCTCCTTCAATGGAATATCCATATTCGCAGCAACCTATATAGCTGAACCTGGGCTATGTATATGTGTGTGCAGGAAATACGATCTGATAAGTACATACAGAAGAACGGCAGCTTTTGGAAGCTCAAATGCATCCGGAAAAGTGTCAAGCGAGTTGTTTTGAAAGTCCCTGCATTATGAAAAAAATACATTACACATCCATATCTCAAATACATTAGCAGAAAGTGCGATTTGCAAAGAATATCATACAGAACAAGGCTTCTGTTTCCCGTAAAAGTGATGTTACTCCAGATTGCCGATGGAACAGCGCCGTCCATATTATTCGCTTCAATTGACCTGTAAAACAGTATCTTCATATGATTCTAACAAAATAAGTAGCAAAGTACTGCTAGTCAACATACTTGTACTGTAAATTAGGATCTTTTTATTAAGTAGAAAAGTAATTTAATTTACAAGAAAATCACGAATGGTTTTCTCTATAAAAGGAGAAAAACATCCACAAACCTAGACAACGCGCACACACTAGGATCAGTTTTCACTAACCTATTTTTCACTCACTAGTATTTTTGCAAAAAGAACATAATAATTTATAGTTCAATATTGAAAGCACCCATCTTGGATGGCATGATAGGTTAGCTAGCACTACAGAAAAGCACAGTTATGAAGGATTGGAGCAGTGCTTCGTAAGTTAAACGTTACTTACAAGAACTGAAGATTAGGCAGCCCAGAGAAGTTTGCCGGAATAGTTCCATTGAGAAAGTTATGCGATAAATCTCTGCCAGAAACTAGAAGTTAGTTTTCTTATTTAAAGAAGTATATAAGGTTACCAAGAGCAACGTACATCGTAGTGATATTTGAAGCAAGCCTATTAGTTGGTATAGATCCTGTCAGTTGGTTCCAGCTAAGATCCCTGAAATTTCCTGCCAGAATTAGCAACCAGATGTAGAATAATCTCCGGGGTACCGTAAACTGAATGGGCGACCTTCTTATTGAAACAAAGTCTTTAGAAAACATATTATAGACAAAGAAATTGTTCCAGATTCTCTGCTATAAACTCACAGAAAAAGGATAATCGATCTCTCTGATAGTAGGATGTCAAAAAGAGTAAGGACGAAAAAGAAATTGCAGCATTTATTTGATCTGGACTTACACATAGCCAAGTTGAGGTACGCCACTTAGATCGGGAATAACTCCTTGCAAACTGCAATTCCTAAGACTCCTGGTAACATGAAAAAGGATTATGGACTTGCACATGTCTGGATTTGATTTTACGTACAGCAGAGAATGGACGTTAGTCTTATTAAATGAATTGTCTCCACAGAGTGAGTAGTACACCTAAAGTTCCTACTGCACACAGTATGTTGCTGAGGTCAATATCTCAAGTCTCTACACATAGATTTCAAACAAAATATGGCTTCACTAACTAAATATTATTCAGCACACCCAATTTTCTCCACTCAAACATGTGATTACCTACTGAAATATGATTGTGTATGAAAGTATGATATGCAGTCCCCTGCATCTTACTCAAATATTGAAATGAAGAAAAGGACAATACAGAGGAAAGGGGTTGTACTCACAGCTTTAAAAGTGTCTGTATGTTGTTGTATGCAGCAGGGATGGAACTTCCACTGAAGTTATTATTATCAGCCTGACTAGAAGTAAAAGGATAGAGATATAAGAATATGAAAGTTGTTAGCTAACTGCATTAGCAAACTTATCTAAAAGAAGATACAAATATTCTGAGAGAGAAATATTTGGTATAGTTTATTAACACATGAAAGGTAAAACCAATTGGATTCAAGTGACATTGAATACAGAAGTAAAGATATATCATAGAGTATAGTCCTGATCTTTATCTAAAAAAATAGAGTATAGTCCTGATATCTGCATGTTGCAGCATTACATAAATCTTCTTGGATGAGCAAAACCAGGTAATCATCACACAACCAGCATCAGATATACATATTATCTGAAAGGAATCAGAACACAGTTGGACATAACGGTAAATAAAATGTACTTACAGTATTTTCAAACTACGCGTCTCCGCCAATTTTGGAGGAAGGGGTCCAGATAAATTGTTGGTATCCACAAGACTGCACAGTAACAGTATGAGACCAGTTTAAACATAGCCCATACAGAATGCATAATAGGGAGAAAAAAGAAAAGCTCAGAACTCAGAATAAAAGCACAAATCCACTTACAGATGAAGGAGCGCAGGCATTCTGGACAACTCAGATGGGATTTGCCCACTTAATGAATTGTTGTTCATGTGACTAAAGATAAACGGAGAGTCAAGATTATGACGAAGCTTTAATAAGAAGCAACATAGGAATGAAGGCAAGAAGATTATGATCTTGAAACTTACAGATGCTTCATGCTCGTTAAATTAGCAAATGATTTAGGTATGGGTCCAGATATTTGGTTTTGGTCGATTTGTAGTCTGTTTAAGTTCTGGAGATAGCCAATCTCATCTGGTAAGGAACCAGATAGTTGATTACCATTCAAAGTTCTGCAAAATATGAGAAAGTAACAGTGAATATTATTATGCCCAGACTGAAAATGAAGTACACAAGTCATTTCAGATATGAGGAACTTACAGAAGTTTGAGCATTGATATTGCCTATCTCTGTTGGGATGTTACCAGTCAAATTGTTCCACATGAAATCCCTTTGAAAACAATAAAATATAGCAGTTAGCTCACATAAGCAATATGTTGGGTACCTAATGGTAGAGCCTGAAAAGCATACATGAAGAATAAAGAACTAGCCATGAGAGAAAGAATTCAAATGGACAAGTCTATTATTTTCTGTTTGGTTATATCATTTTTGTAAGTTTGTTTTGCCAGAAAATCTAGGCCTTGTTGAAAATTTACTTAGTTTCTAAAGCATGGAGTGGTTCCCTTCCAGCAAAAATTAAGTAGAGCCCATGAGGCCCAATATTGAAGGAACACTTGTTTATGCAGGTGATATTGAAGAAACACTTGAAATCTCTAAAATTCAGCTCGCAACTTTAACTGTTCATCAAATTATACTTACAATTTTTTCAGCTGAGACAGAAGACCAACCTCTGGTGCCAAAGTTCCAGAAAGATTCATTTTAAACAACTCCCTACGCGGGGCAAAAATATACATAATTAAGCAGAAGAAGACATGATAGATTCTAAAACACACAATTGAGAAAAGCAACAAAAGCATCAGCGATTGACCCATATTTTGACCATAAATTGAAATTTTAGTCTGAAACAGTAAATAACAGGACCTGCAGTAATGATAACCCTGAAAGCAGTGTTAAATATGGGAGAAATTTAGTGACTTTGTAAGGTTTCAGTGTAAAGTTTGACTGTAATTGTCTTTGGTCTAAAAATATATATGGGAGAATTTATGCGAAAGAAATAGATATATGCTCCAAAGAAAAATTGAGATGCGGAAGATCTCTAGCTAACAAAGTGAATTACTATCTCCGTGATAATTTAACTTGGAGCCCATTTTACATAGTATTTTATACGCAACTTGCAAGATTAATTGCTTGAGTAGAGTGCTTGCTGTACAGGAACATATAAAATAACACAATGAAGCTCGAAAAAGCAAAAGGGAGCCCGGGCTACATGTAGCCTCTTATTTTGAAATTTTTGAAAATGACATTTAAAGTTCCAAAAAATTCTGAAATTTTTTCTAGATGTTGATAATGATGTATTCTATGAACATGCAAATTTTCAATTCGAAAAATATTGTATTTTGAGCCACACAAAAAAGACAAATCTCACAAATTTTGGAGGGTTCACATTTTGACACTGTTCACTACACAAGATTTTCATTCTTGTCATTTTTACACAGTCTAAAATACAATGTATTTCGAGTTGAAACTTTGCAAATTGATAGAATACATCATTGCGTATATCTAGGATTTTTTTGAAACTTAAAAGTATCAATTTCAAAATTTTGAAATAAAGGGCTACATGTAGCCCGGTCTACAAAACACAATGAAGCTAACCATTAACATGAAGAAAAATAGGAAACTGCGATATAAATAAGGGTGGTGTGTTAATCATACAATTCTGTTACATGAAGATATGAATCACTGGGTATCTTGTTGCAGATGACTCCTGTCCAGTTTGATGTGCATGGATCTCCTCTCTTCCAATTCTTAAGGTTGTTCATAGGATCAATTAAACTGCCTCTGATAGCATAGAGAGCATTTGCTGCATGTAAGAGGGACAATTTTAATGTACATCTGGATAATGTTGATATATGATCTCAATGAAAACCATCATCTAGTTATACCCACTAGGCTACTAACTAATAGAATATCATGTGTATTTCTGAGAGATTATATGTATGATTAACTGCAGTTTGCCCTACTTTGACCAGCTCATGAGTATAACTGATTACTAGTCGCATAAGTGGACACTTCACAAGATGAGAAAACTGAGCTCTTGAAGATAGTTTTCAGGACTTCCAAACATACAATAAATAAATCTGGATTAAATCTGCATAAACAAGAGTGCACACAAGGGAAAGGCAGCCAGTGCTCTAATAAGCTAATAGTGAACAATCAGGAGCCGTGGAATAGCTAGTTGGCAAACCACCTTGAATTCATTTTCGGGAAGAGCAATTTCGAACTAACAGCTAGAGGTCTACCTTCAGTAGGGTGGGTGCTTTGTCCCCTGACGACATCCACATGGAAAACGCAGAAAACAAGCAGGATTGCTGCATACAGGCACCCTCCAGAGCTGGCCATGTCCGTACAAGAGGAATTAGCAGCAACTTGGCGTCCCTGACCAATCTGAGATCATAAACGAGGAGAGAACCAAGTGATTAGGACCATTCCAAGGATTGATGCCTCCAGAATGGAGGTGCTTATTCCTGGCATCTAAGGTGTGAAAGCATTTCGGTTTGACTCTGATTCTTAACAAATAACAACGTGTCTGGCCTAACTCTCGGCAGTTCGGGAGAAGATATGTCCCAGAGCTAGTAGGATGAACTCCCTTTCATTGACTAGAGAAAAATAAGGCAACATGCATAGTACTTAAACCCCACAGGAGATAATAAATACATTAGCAGTTATAGTAAGACACCATCCTAATCAATCAGCAATTGCGACTTGGCTAACCCCCTTTGTTCACAAGGAGTGGGAATAGGTAGTAAAGTATAGAGCACTAGTAGTAAAAGGGTTAATTTTGCAAGGCAGCAGCATGCACGTTTCCGCAAAGTATTGGCCAGTACGAGCACAAGCATCTATCTCAGTTACTTTTCAGTTACAGTTTTTACACACAAAAAAAGTTTTCGAAACCGGAAGGTGCAAATGGAGAAGTAGTACTAGAATCCAAAAAAAGGATCAAGAAAGCTGCTACATGATTAGGGCCTATACATGATTAACAGAAAGAAGAGTAAACTGTAACATGGTGTAAAATTTTAATCAAAGAGATAAGCGTGAAGTGAAATTTTAATGCAAAGAGGAAAACGTGTGAAGTGAACTAGCCCCCACCACGGAAATAATCGCCAAAAGAGAGATTAAAAACCAACTGAAGAAACCGACTTAAATCCCGCTCCCAACTTATTTCAATTGAGCAGCTCCATTTTGTATAAGAGGATCAATCTTTGGAATAAGCCGCATACGGGAGCAGCAGCAGCAGCAGAAATTTTCTTAGAAAACGAGAAGCAGGACGGGGAGGACATGAATCAAACACCTGGGTGGCCGGAGACGAGTGAAGAGCTCGGGCGCAGGCGGCGAGCGAATGCCTCCGTTCCCGACGGCGACTTGTACCGGCAAGCAAAGTGAGGCCTCCGTCTTTTGTAGCCACTGTTCCAGGCAGCGCTTTCCACCCGCCCCCTACGCCCTTCCGGGTTGCGGCACGGCCAGCGGCGAGCGAGTGGGTTGTTGGTCACGGGAGAAGGAAGAAGAGGAGTAGTACTAAGCATCTCGAACAGCGGCCCTTAAATCCAGTCCTCTAGCAGCGCCATAAACCCGCGCGTGCGAAAAAACATCCAGCGCGCTGGACCAAACGGGACTTTTCGCTATCATATTTGGGGCGTCCAGAAGCGCGCGGGGCGAAAGGGGAAAGCGCGCGAGTGACCAACCGCCGATCTGAAATCTCCCGCCGCTCGCCTGCCCTCGCGCTGCCGCCGGCGAAATTCTGGCGATGGATGACCGCTCTGACATTCCCCCGACCCCTCCCTACAACCGCGACCCCTCGCCGCCGGCGTCGCCGCAAACCCTAGCGTGGGATTGACCACCTCCGCCACTGGCGCCGCACCAACTCCGTCCACCGGTCTCGCGCGCGGCCTCTTCATGGCGCCGCGGGCGAATTCCGTCGGCGCTCCTCAGCCGCCCGCTGCGCAGCCGCGCAAATCCGTCCCCAAGCGGCCGTTGGCGGCGACGAAGGGGAAGAAGGTGGACGGGGTTCCGAAGCGCGCGAAGAAGCCTCCGGCAGAGCCGCCGTCAGCGCCACAAGCTGCGCCTGTGCCACTCCCACCCCCGCCACCCGAAGCGCCGGAATTCTCATCCTTTGTTGCGTCAGAGGCCGATGCGCACATGGTGTTCGATGGAATGCCCACATCTCCGGGTGCCATGGAGCATCTATGGGTGGAGGCAATGCTTCCGTTGTGTCTCCCGTGCCTTCGGATGGTGCATTTGGAGATAGTGCGAACACCGTCCGAGTTGAGGAGGAGGATGGGGCGCTTGAAAAGGATGGGGACGATGAAGATGAAAATGAAGAGGATGAGGAACAAAATGAAGAGCAAATTGATGGGGCATGATTGTTGATGTTTCATTTATTTGTGTGAACTATGTTGTCATGAACTTGTTTGTGATTTGGTGAATTTGAACTATGCCATAAATTTGAACTATGCTATGTTGTTAAGTCATGATTTTGTTTATTTTGTGTTTCAAATCATTATTTGTTTCATATTGGTGCTTTGGTGAATTTGAACTATGCACATTTGCCTACCGTCGGCTGCTCGCGAGCGCTGCATTCTACCGCGCATGGTGAAGCGTGACAGCGGCGCGCCAAATTATAGCGCGGCTGTAAAGCGAAACATGCGTCCAGCGCGCGAAACGGCTATTTTGGCGCTGCAAAAAAATTATACCACGCCGACACGTTGGACGTCTGTTAGAGATGCTCTAATGTCTACTGGTAGCACTATTTTATTCGCGCGGCTTTATTTTATTGTTGCGTCGGGATGTGGCGAGGCTGGGTCACCCGCGTCCGCCGCGGTTCAACGGCCGGGCGACCGCTGCGCCACCACCGTGGAACGGAAGGCCTCGTGCGTTCCCGGTACGGTCCGACCCGGCGACCTCCTGGATTGCAGGGAGCCGCACGTCCAGTCCAGACAAGAGATTTTGGCGAGAAAGTGAAGGAGTGACTTCTTCCTGCTTCTGCTTCCGTGGTCTCCTGTTCATACTGGTGACATCTGAGAACTGGCACGACGGATCGAGATGGCGTTTTGGGGGCGCTTTGGGTTTTTCTTGTGGTCGTGAATTGTGATGTTGAGACCTTGGACACACTATTTGACACCGTTGTTTGTTCCTAGGATAGGATGGACATGGACCGTTTGATTACCTGACAGCAGCTGCTGAAGTGGATGGTGCGACAAAAGTTGCACTGCAAATTGCAGAGGAATCGTTATGGTAGAAAAGTAAAATTAAACAAGTGGTCTTTGTCGCTCCATGTCTATCTTTTTTGTCAAAATTTCGCGTAAATAAAGATATGCTTTATCCCTAACAAAGATGAGGATACATGTTTTTATTTTAGTCAAAATTTTGCGGGGTAAAGCATGAAAACAAGTGGTCTTTGTCGCTCCATGTCTATCTTTTTTGTCAAAATGTCGCGTAAATAAAGATATGCTTTATCCCTAACAAAGATGAGGATACATGTTTTTATTTTAGTCAAAATTTTGCGGAATAAAGCCATGCTTTACCCCTAGCAAAGATAGCGATCCATGATTCCATGTTGTGGAGAGCTTATACAGAGGTGCGGGAAAGTGTTTAATTGGTTATTATTTTTTGGATCGGAACAAGACTTTGGATGTAAAATCAGGGTATACACTGAACCCTAGCTCCTACCACTCCGATTTTGACGGTGCATGCATACCTGCTTTGAGCGGAACCAATAACTTTCGGTTGTGAGGCATTATGTGGCGGGAAGAGTTAGATGTCCCAAGGTATAGATAGAGTTTGATTAGCATATATACCCTTATATGCTGAATTTAGCATGTTCAGGCCGATCTTTATTGAAGACCTCGTCCTTGAAGTACTCAGGGATGAAAAATCTCGATCTAGCGTGTCCTTTTTGCCATTTTCTAGGTTGATTTGTGAACATCGCTTAACGCGAAGACTGGAAACATAATCATTCCATTGGCTAAATTTAAAAGTTAGAGTTAAGAAAAATATATCGAATGTTGTGTTGTTTTTGCACCGTGTGTCTGTATCTCCGGCATTCTTCCTTTTTAAGGAATCTCCGTGCATTCTTCAACTGATAGAAATTTGGTGACTACGTTGATAAAAATCTTAGCACACGAGATTTTCCGTTTCGTATCATGAACAGTTTCATCAGCTTGAGATTTGAACATAATGATTTTTCTTCTTCAATTAGTTCAATTTATGTGAGGGGTATAATATTAACACAAAATTTTGATTATACCCCCCTCACATAAAGTGAGTGCATTAAATGAACCACACAGTAGTATGTTTAACTATGTTATGTCTGTCCAATAGCAAGAGGCAAATTTCATTTAGTAGCATGTCCAATAGAGTCTCGGTTTTATTCTTGAATTAAAAACCGTTCTAGAAATCACGATTTCCATTTTGACTTGAGCCATAGTTGACCCTTACACAACCCCAAAATAACAGGCTAACAAAGTCAGCACGGTATGTTTGACCCTCCCTAAACCAGCTGTGATACATAGCTAAAAGTGGCTGAATAATCGGAATGGTTTGGCAGTCGGGTCGCCCTAAATAACCAGCTAACAGAGTCAGCTAGACAAGCTGTAGTTTTCACCATAACTTCCAAGTGTGACTACCAGAGAAGAAACAAATAACACGTACGGCTTGCATTTTAGTACGACGCCGTTGATCAGTCCAAGATGTTGACACTTGGGTGGTGCGTGCCATGTACTATTCCGCTCCTTGTGAACTCGAATAATTCACTGACCTTGACGATAACGCTATTTAGGACCAGAGAAGATGGACGACACTTGGATGGTACTGTGACGTACAGGTGAGGCGATGATGGGCTCATCGTGTTGTTCTCAAGTAATCAAATCGCTGTTCGATCTATTGCGTAGGAAAAAAAAAAAAAAAAAAAAAAAAAAGATCTATTGCGTAGGAATCACACGACGATACTTCACTTGTGACTAACCGCAGAAGAACGTAGATGTTAATTACAGTCATGGTTATTAGCAGGTACTCAGGCGATTAGCTGTGCAGGCTAGAAGATTATTCGTATGATGCGTCCTCTTCAGCCGCTTCTGGATGGTCCAGGTTTGGTTAGCTAGCTTATCTCACCTGCTTCATCTATAGTAGCTTCTGGGAAACAACCAATCTATGATGTTCTTGCACGAAGCCGGGGATTCCATTTTCACTTGCTAATTAAGATTGGTACTACGTGGAACGGTTTGCGTCTTTGATTAGTACCTGGCAAGTACAACCAACACGTCCTTGCCAACCTTATCAGTGAAATAAACCCCAAAGGATAACGTATCTAAGTACGCTTTAGATACGTCAAACGAGCACGCGCGTTGACGGCAGAGGGCAGGAAAGCACAGACTCGCTGTCCAGGCTCCGGACCTAGATGATGAACCCAAGAGGAAACGGCGCCTGATGGTATAGAAGACACGATGGATCGGGTGATGTAAGAAAAGGTAATCTAGCGTAGAAATTGACGGCATGGAAGATAGGAAGATTGTTGCCCCCTCACCTCGCTCACTTTTTACCCTCCCACGGCACCGGCTCGGTGGTGGATCTCGATTCTCGACGTTGATGCTCCCTGAAACTTCTTTATGCGTTATCTGATAGGCGCTGTTGCTGCAAGCTACCTGCTGATAAATCAAATGGGATCATGAAAACGGGATACCAGTTCACACTTTTGTTTAGAGGGGAGTCGCTGCCTCGCCGGGTCTTCGAACTGAAGGTCAGAAACTGTGGCTTTCAGTAAAGAAGAAGGGGCGGGGTTTATATTAGGTTATTGAAGTAAACGGCGAAACAAGTGCTAGCGTACACATGTACGGTATTCGTACATCTGATCTGACAGTGAAGGCTGAGACACCGAATAGTACCTTGGAACGAACTAGGAAGAATATATAATGCATTCAGATTTTAGGCGAGCAGAGTTTGGCGTCACACTCAGCATATCATCATCCGTCGTGCTTGAAAAAATAAGAGATTGTAACATGGAAAGGCCCAGATCACATCAGGCCTTGTTCGGTTTGTCTGGGATATTAGCCCATGCTATGTGGTGGTGGTGGTGGGTGGGGTGGGGGGGGGGGGGGGGGGTCTTTCCGGCCCGGGAATAAATCCTCCGCAGCGGTAAACTAAACGGGCATCCTCTACTCACAAAAAAAAAATGAAATGGGCAGTCCATTAATTTGATTTTGGTTTTTTGGATTTTTTTGCAAGGGTATGTTTAGTTTGATGCATATTATGCCCTGTCAATTTTTTCCAACCAGATTCAAGAGGTTGGTTAGAAGGAATTGTGAGGTGTGTGGGCTACTTGTCACATGCAACTAAAAATGTTGAAAACCAATATAGTGAAAGCCAAATACTATAGGAGACCAAAATGTCGCACAACACTTATAGGAACGCCCGTAATGATCTGATCTTCAAGGATATTCAGCCCTCCATAGCTAGATGGAAAGTTCTTTTTCAACACGATGTGTTGATCCATCAACATAGGGTTAAACCCTGCCTTGTACAGCCACTGATTCAGTGGGTTTTAGATCTCCTTGTCTAGTTTTCCTACTATGGACTCTTTGTTTTCCTCTTCTTTTCATTTTTTACCCCCCTAGTTTTTGAGCTGGTTTGGATCGGGCTGTATTGTAAGGAAAACCTCTGATTTTTCTCATAATATATAAAATCCTCACACCGTAGGGGTTTTCCCCTACGGTAACTTGTTCAAAAAAAACTTAAAGGAACCAATCCTGCCAAATCCAAGCTGATCTGCCGGACAAATAGGAATTTTTGACATAGACGAAAAGTCCGAAATTAGGGCCTCTTTGGTTCGTGGATTTTCAAAATGTATGAGTATGGTAGTGAATTCTACAAGAATAAAAAATAGGAATATGTAACAATAAAAACTTTGGTTGCACCACATCAGGTTGTCTGAATGAATATATGCATGTTATAATAGTCACTGAGACAAAGAAAAATGCATCATAAAGTTAGACCGAAGGGAAATTTTTCTGTGAAGTAGTTAGCATAGTTGACTCATATGAAAAAAGTGTATGGTTTATAATAACATAAACCAAATAAGCTCTATAAAAGAAATTCATATGGAATATGATTCTCCAAAATTTCTGCGCACCAAATAGACATCAAATTGGGCATCCCTCACCAAATCCATATAGCGTTTAGTTAACAACAAGAAAATGTTGAAAAAGCTCCAGCTTTGACTGATGAAGATATCATCAATGGAATATCGGGTACCGAAAATGCCTTGATGCCATAGGGATCCTTCCATTCCCCAAGTTTTTGTGCGAATCCGCTATAACAGTCAACAAAATTTAAAGGGTTATAGCAGACAGCAATGCATCGCGAGCTCATAAACATGCACAGTAAAAGAAAATATAGTTTCAAATCAAAAAGCGCAAGTGGAATATCCAAATCCTTATTCATGGAAATTTCTTGGGAAACAAACATCCTTGCGTGCTGTGTGAGGAAAATTAGATCTTGCTAAAAATATATTGATATAGTGGTTTTACACGGTGCAAAATAAATTTTTGAAAGTAAAAAGGATAAAATTACTGAAGACTTCACATGTTTTATTGTTGGGTTAATTGGATCTATGCCATTGGGCAATTCACAGATTGGAAAAATGCCATTACAAAAATCGAACTTGGAAATATGCTACTCTAATTTTTTTCATACTTGCACCTATGCCATTTTGTTCATTACCCAACCAAATACGGGAGTTATACATTGATAGATACCCTTTATACACACGTGCTAGACAAAAAAAAGACTCGATCCAAACCTTATCCAAAGCTACTGGAACCGCACGCTAGAGACTAGCATCCAGAAACGAAGGGAGCCAGTTCTCCCTAGAGGCGGCGGCGGCCCAACAGCAGGAGGCACCCACTGCGGGAAGCGACCTATGCAGCTAAACGAGACTGGCGACAGTGCGAGTGGCCTTCGTCCGGCCATGAAGAACGAGCAGCCGTAGACCAAAAAGTTGTACACAGGGGGTAGTATGGTAAATATAGCCCCATACAATCAAATACATGTATTTTTTGAACCATTATTCTTTTTAGTGGACAAAGTTGCATAGATAGAGGTATGAAGAATTTAGAGTGACATATTTCCAAGTTCGGTTTTTGTAATGGCATTTCTCCAATCTGTGAATAGCCCAATGGCATAGATCCAATTAACCCTTTATTTTTGAGATAACAACTGATGAAATTTCAACAATGGCGAAACCGATTACAAACGACTCCACAAAAAAAGGAAAATACAATATGGACCCAGAAGACCACACACCGTACTTCCAAATCGCAATCAAGCCCATCGTCCTCATCGTCACCAACCAAGTACAGGGACCGGACCCAGAAGCAGCACATCTTCAGACACCATCGAGTCACCGCCGCCACCTTCGCCACATTGGGCTTCGAACACCGCAAGAGTGCCCACCCCGTGGAAGATGACAACTGGTTCTCGAAACAATTAACCCTTTATTTGTTTCGAGAACCAGTTGTCATCTTCCATAACTCGTACTAGGCCCTTCAAGATTTTTCTCAAAAATAGGTCCTTCAAGATTTATCTAAATCACCTGCGTTACAATTAGGTCCTCGCCTGACGCCTGCCCACTCCCACCTTCACTAGCAAAACAAATCCACGTTGCCGGTCCGTCTCGGCTTTCCGCCATCCGCCCCCCCTCGCCGCGCCGCCGCATCCGAGCTATCCCCCTCCCCGCGCGGAGGCCCCACACCCACGGAGAGGCATGCCGCGCGTGGTGTCTCTTTCGCCGCCACCCCACCGACGGCGGCGCTCCCCGTCGCCGCGGCACGGCAACAGGCGGATCCGACGAGATCGCAGCCGCTCCCCTGGCCCATCCCGGTACGCGCCTCCTCAACCCCTCTCTGCCCCCCTCCTGTCACAAAGTTGGTTCGGTTTCTTGTAGATTATAAGTGTAGCTCAAGGTTGTCCGGCTTAGTGCTTCCATATCTTAGCCTGTGTGTGCTGCCACCAAACTAGTTGCCATTGTTTTGGAGGCGTGCTTATTGAAGTGGCAATTAAGTACGGTAAGCAGAGTTATGGCGCTTCAAGATTTCGATATCATGTATTGGTGACTATCCTTCGGGTGTTTTGATGTTGTTTTCGATCCCACATCAGCTACTTTTTGCATTCATTTATCTAGGGTTACAAATTGGCTGGAAACGGAATGGATTGATTTGGTATCTACAGGATTGGTGAGACATGGGGATTCTTTGTTTTGGGGGATGTTGTGGACGGGGTAAATAAATTAATCAAACAATGGGCATCAAGTGTGATTGTAAGTAAGCCACTTGAAATAAAAGATGCATTTCAAGAGAATGCGAGACCTGATTAGGATGCCATATCATCTCAGATATTCATGGACGTTCGCTTGCTCACACGTAAGATTATTAAGTGTGAGGAATCTACTGTACGGCCGTGTGAGTTGTAGATATTATTTCGTATACAAGTTTTGCTCCTGCGCCTGTTTTACAATGGAATCATGATGGAATGTTTTGCAGAAGTATGTCTCATATGAATTGATTTTCTTAATGAACTCTGTACAAGAAACCTGAACTCTATATCTCAGACTATTGTCAATCGTGGGTAAGTCAGCCAAAGAAAATCTGATATAGTTGAACACTTGAACTAATGCATTTAAATGTTCTTGCATTTTTGTATGCATGTTGACGTGCTGGCATGTCACCTATCTTTCTTTCCTGTTGATGACTTGCATGCTGATGGGCTGACCTACAGCTATCAATATTAGAACATACTTCTTGTTGTATTTGCCTTTCCTATTCTGAAGCTCAGCTATCTCTTTGTTAGGAGAAAAACTCGGTCTCCATCTCCTAGATGGGAGAGGAGCCAGTCTCCAATTCCTAGGAGGCGTAGGACCTCTCCATCACCAAGGAGACATAGACGACGGAGAAGTCGGAGCAACTCAAGTTCCCTTGTAAATAACTCCTGCAGTCCAAGTCGTGGATCAGAACAGCACAGTTTAATTGAAAAACAAAGGAAGGAAGAAGAAGAGAAGAAAAGGTAAATTTCTTTTTATTCTTCTTGGCGTACACGTTGCCAGTTTTGCATTGCTATGGGTCCCTCTTATTTTTTATCTTAGTATTTTTAACTTATCTTGACAGTTTACTTATGGAACTGCAGCCTTCTTCCAATCTTCTTTATCTTCATTGTACTGCATTAAGTCCACTCTGTCTTGTCGCATATTGGATATCGTGAACTAATAGCAACAAAATGCATCATGTTGAGAACAATGAGAAGTGTTCAATTGTCTACATGTTAATCAAAACCATCAACTAAGGACAAATGACAATACTTATGCCGTTCCTTCTATTTAAGCCTGCGTCTCAACTCCGAATGATAAGTTTTTTGTTCTCGTAAATGATAATTATACCATCTCCCCAAAGCCACAACCGTTATCCAAATCTCATACTTCTCTGTATTCTATTATGTCACTTTCTTCCATCATATTACTGTAGATTGTACAGCAGGTGTTCTCGAAAACAACAAAATGGTTGGATAACAATTCATAATTAAATATATGCTTCTGTTTTCTTGATGGATCATGCTGGTTTTTGCTCCTCACTCCATCCCATTTTCGTTCTGAAATTGACGGCGTACGAACTGACTTATCTCATTGCTTGTATGCATGACACTTTTGCAAGATGGCCAAAGCTACTGTTGCAGTTGCACTTATTAGTTCTTTTATGCAGTCCATATCTGTCTTAGCTTCATTTTGAATTTTCAGATGCTCACTTGTTTCGATCAGGAACTCTGGTGCTCATTGATATTAAACCCACTCCTTCACTTGTAGTAGCATAATGGTTTTGATACCCAATTTCAATTGATCATTTATAACTTTACCTTTTTCACCGCAGACGCCAAAAGGAAGCTGAACTTAAGTTGTTGGAAGAGGAGCTTGCTAGGAGAATTGAAGAAACTATTAGGAAAAATGTTGAGGAGCGTCTGAACTCTGAGGAGGTAAAAGAGGAAATAAAACACCGAGTTGAGGAAGGTATCAAAAAGTTATTTGATGAGGTTGATGCTCAGCTACGAAAAGAAAAGGAAGCAGCACTGCGTGAAGCCAGACAGAAAATAGTAAGTATTATGCACGTGATGTGATCCTTATTATAGTACATTTGCTTGAAGCAACACAGCGCTTTAATACTTTTGTTTTGAACGATTCAGCTTTCTCATGAGTTCTGATGGTATTGGTGCTAATAGATCTATATTTTTCCATCTATGCATGGCAAATATTTTTGCAAACATGTGTAAATATATGAATTCATATCACCGGAACTGAAAACTAGCAATATTTTCTGAACTGGTTTTGGCAATTAACGAGACCACACAGATACACATGTTTTCCGATTGTTTTGTCTTCGGAGAACCTTTTCCAAATTTTGTCGCTCAGTTGTAATTCGTCATCAACAAAAATTTACAGGAGCAAGAAAGAAGAGAGAGGGAGGAGTTGGATAAAATGATTGAGGAGAACCGAAGGAAAGTAGAAGAATCACAAAGAAAAGAAGCTATGGAGCAGCATCAGAAAGAGATGGAGCGATATTTGGAGCTGGAAAGGATCCAAAAGCAAAGAGAAGAAGCTTTACGCCGAAAGAAGATTGAGGAGGAGGAAGAACGGGCTAAGCAGATGAAATTACTTGGGAAGAACAGCCACAGGCATTGATTTTATGTGGGTGTTGTAGTGTGGTGCTCTCTTGCAAAAGTGCGCATATAACTTTTATCGACGCCTGTAATGGCTGCCATATCTTATACTCCGTAGAGTTGATCTGCTTGTGTGCCTCTGCCTCGTGTCTGGTTGCAGTGTTAACTTTCTCCGTAGCTTGCACAATTGATAGTCGTGCTGATAAATCAAAGCACTAGACACAAATCTTTAGTTCCAAAGGTGCGGGGCGATCTGTTGCCGTCTACATTTTCATCTGAGAATTATTTTGCAGCAACTTCTGAGACCTGAAGGAACTATTCTCTAGGTTTGACACAATTTTCAGAAAATCAATAAACAGAATATGTTCCAAGATGAAAAGAGAAGTACAGAACAGCATGTCGCAGTTGAAAATTAGTCATTTCCTGCAACCCCGTGTTCAGAACATTTAAAAATTCCGTGACATAGGCAGCAGAAGAAGTGCAGAGTGAGACAATATCCAAACTATACACTATGTAGTACTACCTATGTCGAAAAACGCTTCTTGCTCCCGTGCTCCAGTTTTCCTTAATATAATACGTTTTGGTAGTTCAATTATATTAAGGAACATAGGTACTAGTCCTCCTATAAATCGTCTTCCGGGTCTCGGTCGAATCACAGTTTCTCCTACCGCTTGACGAAAAGATCCATCGAACAATCCTGTGGAACATGATTTGTGCTGCAAGACAAACAACAGTGTTTTGCTTGACTTTAGCATGTCATCTACCAAAGAAATATGAAAAAAAATGCATGTTCTCAGTATTTAATAAATCGAGACAGTGGAATACATGAGGTGTTGCGATACAACACAATTTATATTTTGTCTTGTGAAGGTGAGTTGCTTATTTTGTCGCTATTAATGAGGTTTATTTCAGTGCATGTATTTATCATTCTTTGTATGTATGACAGGGTTAGGGGTACTACTACTACCACTACCTCTTGGATACTGAAGTTCTTGGATCACCACCATTATTACCTAAATGGTCTTGTGCAAAAGTCCCTTGCATTCTGAGGAAAATCACGGAACTCATCCATTCGGTCCACCAGAATCATCAAACTCTAGTTTAGATGCTATTCCTTCCCATTGTATCACATGGGTGGTAGCAGGAGGGGTTGCCTGAGGAAGGTTGGATATTCTCTCCTGACACCTGCAGTTTTTCTGTTTCATATGTAGCTGTCCCAAGTCCTGATCTGTTGTAGCCTTTTCTTTCTTTATTAGTGGATCATTGCCGAGGAATGCACTTATACCCCAGGCCAGAAGTGAAGAAAGAACTGCCATAGAGTTCTTCATGGAAGAGAACTTGTTTTTCAGCTTTTAAGGACCATGAGGTATAACTTCACCGAACCTCAAATATACATATTGGCTGGAAAGTTCTTTTAGTGTCATTACAAACATATTTCCATCGGAAAAGTATGACAGAATACAAAACGCAAAGTGTATACTTTGAGATTTTCTGCTAATTACCCACCTCTTTCACCTCGGGCCAGATAATATGGATGCTTGAGATGGAACTGAATGTGTTGATGAATTATCTTGAACAAACATGAGTGAATTTGCATCAAAGGTTTGTACGCTTATAGCACCTTCCAAAACCTTGATCACAGTTGACATTGAAGGCCTTTGCATGCTATCATGTTGCAGACACCATATTGCGAGCTTTATCATTTGAACCACTTCCTCCTGGTTTGAAACCATATCATCACTACGCTTGTCAATCAGATCAATCAGTTGGTTGTTTTGAACCTTTTCTCGTAATATAATTATGAGCTGAACATTCTCCTTGGGCTGAGAGTTGTCGATATTTTTTCTTCCACTTATTATTTCCATGATGACAACTCCAAAGCTGTAGACATCAACTTTTTCAGTGATCTACGATGTCAACCATTCAGGTGCCAGATATCCAGGCGTTCCTCTCATCACAGTCACTATCTTGCTTTGATCTCTATTTATTAACTTACATAGTCCAAAATCAGCCACTTTGGCGTTGAAGTTGTCACCCAAGAGAATGTTTTGTGGTTTGATATCCAAATGGGCAATTTTCCGCCTACACTCCTCATGAAGATAGCAAAGGCCCTTGGCAATATCCAGAATGATCTTACAACGGGTGCACCATTCAAGAGGGGCATTATTATGTTGGTAATAGATCCACCTGTCAAGCGACCCTCTTGACATATATTCATATACAAGAAGCCTCTCAGATTTCTCTACACAAAAGCCAATCAGCCTGACAAGATTATTGTGTTCAATGCTACCAATAGACTCGACCTCTGCCAAGAATTCTTTCTTTCCTTGTCTAGCACCTTCCAGACGTTTCACTGCAACTCTTTCTTCACCTAATTTCCCTTCAAAAACTGACCCAAACCCACCCTCTCCGAGCTTTGTACTGAATTCTTCGTGCATTCGCTCAACTTCTGAGAAGATAACCTTTTTGGCATTCCAGGTAATTGATCGAAATTAAAATCCTCGTCATTGTCTTCATACTTCCTCCTCCTTTGTAGATAAATAGTGACAGCAATAGAAAACAATAAAAGTGCAGTAATAGCTCCAAGTGTAGCAGCGACCTTCATCTTCTTTTTGTTGGCATGAGTTGCAGATATGGAGGGGCTAAGTTGCACCTTGATGTAAGCAGAGGAGTTATAACCAGCATTGTCAGGTTGTACTGCCTGGAAGGAGAAGACCTTCGTCATCCACACACATTCTCCAGCTCCGAACAGAATAGCCATGCAGGAGCAGTTCTTCAAGCAGACTTGCTTGCAGTCATCGATGCTTGTTGCGTTCACAGCCATGTGGTTATTATCAAAGCAAGAAATCACTGGAAGGGACAATAGCTGATGGCGTCGTATTTCTTCACAAGAGATTGGTGTTAATGGTGTGCAACCAAGACTTGGCTTCCTTTCATCCACCAGCTTGAAGTAGCTTGAATTTGAATTATTCTCAAGTGGACATGTGCATTGCCCTCCGGTGCATATGCCGTACTCCCCGCAGACTTTTGGGTAAGAACAAGCATCCATTCCCATAGACCCCAGTATATCATACACCATTGTCCAACTCTCGCGAGACCATGACCATTCATACAGTCTAAGGTATCCATCTGAATCTAATCTCATGTACTGGGTGGATTTAGCTCCTGGCAGTGAGATGCTATCAGTTATATTTTGCTGCAGAATGATGTCGAGGCTTCCATTCATGAACGTAGCCATAATTGGGTGAATTCCTGTATCACCTAATTTTGTCTTATACGAAAAGTAGACTTGTGGTGGTGTGGATTCGGCATAATAAGCATTTAATCTATCTGGTAGTATTGTGATATAAAACTGATTCTTAATCCAATTTGTTGGAGAGGTATTTGCTGTGAGCCTCATACCTTCCACAAGTGACTGCACATGGACCATTGTGTTAGTAGGATGATCAAATGACTGTCACACTGTTACTTTCTTCTGATCAGATAGAACCAGATTGCCGTTCCGTTAATCACCATGTCAGCTACAGACCGGCCTGAGCTGTTGCTCGACCAGACGTGGCTACCATCAGCATCACGGAGGACCAAGTTCCCATCCGGTGTAAACTCAAGGGTGGCGTTCTCCCTAACAGGGTGATCCCGATTGGCACACCAAACCACCGCCTGTGAATCATTCCCGTGCATCGCTTGTCCGCGGCTGCCAGTTTGGACAATGGAGACAGCAAAGAGGAACACGTCGCAAGCGTAAGCACATATGAACTCTGCAACATAGGCTAGGCGGATGGAGGCAGTGGCTTGTGGTTGTGGGAAGCGGATAACAATGGGACGAATGATTGAATTACGGTCGAAGTCGAAGAAGACGGCGTTGTTGATCCACACTGTGGAGGGTTTGGCCATGAAATCCTCCTCTGAGACCTGTGCCTCAGAAAACATCGGTGTTGTGGTTGCAAGTACGAGGAAGAAGAGGTTGGCAGGACCCATGTTATAGCTTCAACGAAAACAGAAACTTTAATCAAGAAGAAATCAGTTGATTCTTGGATAAAAGATACTGGGGACGAACTAGCAGAGTGGAAGAAACAAGATCACAAGGTCACACCTGAAGATATTGATCAGCCTGACGTGATCGCCGGAGAGATGGCCGGTGTCACCGAAGAGCTTGGGGTAGCTCTGGGATTCTCAGAGATTGGTTCGTCTGTTTAGTCCCAAAGCGCCACTGACTGTCTTGGATGTAACATGCTGCTGGCTTGAACGTGGAGTGTACGTTGTCAACAAAGTCTCTGTTTAGACGCCGAAGCATGATGAACTACATTTATAAATAATATTCATAGGGGTTGAGTGGATCTGGGTCGGCCTAAGTTTCCTTATCACAGGCGATTTTAAGTAAAAGCTATGCTTTGTGCTGGTATTCTGCCATCCCCGATTCAGAGCCGCCTATCATGAAAAACATCCGGTGTAAACATCCATATGGTGGAAACCATGTGAAATCATGTTTAATATTTTTTCAGTTTCGAAGCAGGGAGAAAATTTCAAGTTCTAACTGAAATCATTTTAGGTAAGCCTGTAGGTGGGCACGCTCACTGCTGCCTACCAAGTGACCGCTTGTGCCCGTTTAAATTAAACGGGATGCCACATGTTATTGTCCATATAATAGGCTGGTGTTAAGCGGCTGTCCACCTACCCGCTTAGGGCAACTTCAATGGGGGGACGCATTTCGTCCGCCCGATCACGGTCCAACGTGGCGACGCATTTGCATTACGCGCTCGTTTCGTGTCCGCGCGGATGCATTTTCAGCCCAAATTTAGACTCAACGGACAGTCCGAGCGTTCGTTTGGTGTCCGGTTGTCCGCCCACTCGCCTTCCCAGTCCCACATGGCAGCGACCCAACTGCCCGCTCGTCTCCCCCCTTCTTAATGGCACGAGTGGGGGGGGGGGCTCATCCGCGTCCACTCCACACTGCTGAGCCCCACGAGATAACGCTCCTTGGATGGGCTCGCCAGGGTGCCCCACGACCGACGTTGCAGGCCAGAGCGTCCGTGCCACCGCAGCCAAAGCCGGAGCAAGGGGCGTTCTGGGACGGGCTCGTGGGTCAGACGTGGACATGGACAGCGTAGATTACCTTGCGCGGCGAGGAGCTGCAACGACGGCACCGGTCAGGTCCTCCCTCATGCACGGCGCAGGGACGGTGAAGGATGCGACACCGCCGCTCATGATCGTGGTGGTGTTGTCGACAAGGAGGGCGGATAGGTGGGAGATCACCTTGCGGGCACAGCAGAGCTGCCCCTCGTGGATCTCCCCGGGCATGAGCATCACATGCACCGTTGTCGGCAAGGAGCTCGGAGGGTTTCACCTGGTCGGTGTCGGCGTGTGTCGCATTGTACATGGAACTCGGCAATTCTCCGCCATGGAGGGCACTGCCCCATGACGCGTGCATCGTCGCCTGGTCACGCTAGAGCGACAGGAGCAAGCTGAACGAGAAGAACAACTGGGAAATGGGGATTCGATTTGTTTTGTCTCTGTTTTAACTGAAGTGAAGAGGTCACGTGAATTCTATGAAAAGTGGAGGGTTTCTATAAAATAACTGCTCGGTGTTAAACCCTCAACAGTCTTGACAAAAACAATTTTGAAAAATAACTTCAAAACTAGACGTTTTAACAATTTCTTCAAACCAAACTTATTCTAAATCAAAAGGCAAATTTTCGTCGAGACTTATATTGTTTTGAAAAATTATAGACTCGACCGTCGAGCGTGGCAGCTGGTTGTGCCAATTCGGACAAATCTGATGTTTTTACACCATAATACAAGTTTTAGGGCCACCACACCCCCAATTTTTACAAGTTTATGTGTATGTTTGCACATCAATTTTATGGGTGTGTCTTGTATTTTTTTTTTGCAAACAGTGTGTGTCATGTATTTAACTGTAATTAAAACATAATTACGTATTTACGTACTCCCGGAGAAAAGATAATTTACGACGAACTTATGAGGTTAACTTTCACGAGAGGCCGCTGATCGAATAAATGAAAGCTTCGCGTTCATTGACGATGACGCTGCATCAATTACTCCACTTGACACGTCCAATAGCAGGCTGAATCAATGGACACACGAGTCATTCATGGAGTGTCGTGAATACGATCATGAGTACGTAGGACTGTAGGAGTGACCGAGTGATGTTTAACACGTACGGTTACAGCTTAGCATCTCTAGCAGACCACTCAAAAACGTGGAACCTCAAAACAGTTTTAAGTGTCGTGGAACTCGCATTTTTTTGGCTTGACAGAGACGCGGCGAAACAGAAACCGTAAAGCCGAACCTCAAAACAGAATATTCAGAAACTGTAAATGCAAAACATGAAGTAGGCATGAATATCACAAGTATGTCAAATTGCTCACAAATTCAACATTAATTTAGCAAATAATATAGTTTCTTGAATCTAAAGACGGCAATTAACATAGTTTTCAATCCGTATGACCAAAAACTTGCATCCAAAAGCCCATCCGCATCATCGAAAGGCCCTACACCAAGACAACACCATCACCACCACCGCCGGCTGCATCACCACCAGCAGCACCACCACCACCACCACCGTCGGCTGCCACACCACCACCACCACCGCGAGCTTTTAGCATCGCTTGTTTCCTTCGATGCAAGATCTCCCTCCTTGCGATGTCATGCCACTCCAAGGTGACTTTATCCATTTCATCTCGGTTCATCGTCATGATCTTGTTCTTCTTGGATGCGGGCATGTCCTTGAACCTTTCTCTTGCAATGCGCTCCTACAATGACAATGGTGAACAATAGCAATGGTTTTATATATACCAATGGTGAACAATAACAATGGTAGAATTTAACTCACCCAATCGCTCTCTACGGTACCACTCGGAGGAGCATTGATCACTTGTTGCAAACATCCACTCCACCGGAAACATGTTGTTTTGATCACTTCCCAACGGCCTTGGAGTGATCGATAGGTCCGAGGCACCGTTCGACCATTGCGTGGCATGAGTTGGAAGAACTTGTCCTCCACTCTTTGCCAATACCGATCCTTGGTTTGATCATTGCCATGAGTTGCATCGAGAGAAACACTCTCCCAAGCACGGATCAATGTCTCGTCCTCCAAAATGGTGTAATTCGTACCTCTTCTAATTGTTGCCCCATCCACCTCCTCGACCACGTCTTCTTCGCCCGCACCACCATCAACGCCACCATCGGTCTCGTTGTAGCCGAAATTGCCGAGCGGAGGGTTGTTGATCTCAACCGACCCTAGTAGGTCCATGAAAGATTGTGTGCTACAATTTGGAACAACAATTTCTATAATAGCAAGCACAATTTGACAAATAGGCGGCGGAGGGTGGTTTAGTTCATACCTTTCGGTCCCGGCGACGTTCGCGGGCGGAGGTTGCGCACCGTGAATGGAGTTGGGCACGGACGCGTTGGCTGCGGCGGCGGCGGCGCCGCCCCTGACCTTTCGCACGGCCGCCCTCTTCTTCGGAGCCGCGGCGGAGGGGGTGGCCGCGGCGGCGGAGGCTGTAGCCGCAAATAAGATTTGGGCCGCGCCGACGGTACCCAGTCTTCTTCGCTTCGTCGGCGCCAATGGAGCTGCGGCGGCGGCGGTGCCGAGCTCTGCCCGACCAGCTGGATCTGTCGATGGCGCCGCCCCGACCGGGATGGTGACCAGCGAGGGGTCGGAGGAGCTCATGGCAACGATGGGGCAGGGCGCGCGATGGCCGGAGTGGGGGAAGAGAAAGCGGCGTCGACGGCGGTTCGCGGACCGAATCTTCCCTCGCGCCAACGATAGAGGAGGATAAGGTTCCGTCTATGGGCCGGGGATGAAAACCTAACTTTCACGGTTCCGAGGGCCGAATTCACGGGCCCCCTCAAAATGGTTTACGGGTCGGCGCGTTTTAAGGTTTCTGTTCTTTGCGTTTTTTAGGTTCCAAAACCTTATCCGGCGGTTATTTTAAGATTCCACGCGTTTTGGGGGTCTTAGCTCCCGCTAGCTCGCGTCACAGAGCTGATAAATGTACCGATGAAATCTTCGCCGTACGTCGCGAGCAAGCTCATACACAATTTTGATGTCCTGTATTTTAACTCCGAGCAGCTTGTACCGAACGTGCCAACTCATCTCCTGTGCTCCCCTACCTCCATCCCTCAATTTTGCTGTTTATTTGACGATTTATAAATCCAATTCAACTAAACTACTCCCTCTGATCCGAATTGATTGTCGCCAGCCCTGTACAATTTTGTGTTGTGCTAGCTCACTTGTTACGTCAATTATTCCCGATTGGAGGGAGTACATTGTGCTGCGTCGTTGACCAAAGGTGTGGCATGACATGGATAACATGCTGAGCTGAGGCGCATATTTGACTATCTGACTATCATAATCACCAATATATAATGACAGCTTACCGAAGTTGCCGATTAGGATTTCTTTTTTGACCTGCTGATTAGGAATTTAGTCACTGAAGCACCCACTCTGACCAGTTATTTACCGCAACATTCCAGGTTTGACCAGACCCTCGCAAGTCTACGACACGCGGGCCCGCTTCAGCAGCCGGTCACCGACTGACACATGGGCCCGGCGACAAACCCCTCCCGAGACCTGTCATCGTGCGGCCCCACCCCCACGAACTCCGACACGTCGCCTCTATCGCAGCGCCGACCTTTTGTCTACTTACCGCCCATTTTTCTATCCCCTCTCTCGCCCAGCCTCCCACTGCCAACTGGACCCCACGACCACACCGGGCCCACACATCGGAACTCTCGTGACCGCATTTTACCGCCCAGCGATTCGAAAACCGAATCAAAGCAAAATAAATAAATCGGAGTCGCGGAAGGGAAGAGAAAAAATTAACTGCGAGGACCACACGCATCCGTTGTTCTCGCTTCTTCTTCGTCTCCCCGTTGCCTCTTCCTCCCTGCGACCCTCGCCAGCGCACCTCATCGCCGCGAGCAAAGGCCAAGCCGGACACGGAAGTAGCGAAGCTTCGCGCGCGTGGGCGCGAGGGGCGGAGGTCAGCCGGATCCGGATCGATCCCGTGCGGCGGAGCGATCCCCGTTGGATCGCCGGAGATAGTGCGGTTAGTAGTAGCCGGTAACCGCGCGCGGCCTTTGAGTTCGCCGCCACGTGTTTGAGTATATGAGTGACTTTTGTTTTCCCACCCTCTCCGTTTGCAGTTGCTGGATTCGGTTCGGTGGGGGATTTTTTGGAGTTTCAGGCGGGATTGAGATGGAGGAGTTGCTGGGCACGGAGATCGGGAAGCACGACTACGACTGGTGACGCGCTAATCATTGCTCCTGATCCGCTTAATTTGTGTGTGATTCCATGTTTTTTTCCGTTCCTGTGCTACCGGCGAGCCCTCGATGCAAGCTTTTAGTGAAAAATGGGGGGGCCAATGCTGTGTTTTTCAAACGTTTTGGAGTCCGTGGTGTTGTACGAATCATGGTAGGGTACTGTTGTCGGTTGTGGCAGGTGTTGGTTGTTTCTAGTTGAGGTTTCCAGGTAGTGGATAATTGAAGCAGTTTGGTTTAGGTAGGAGGAATTAGTTGCGTTGCGTCCAGATAGAATCATAGAAGTGGAGTGTGTAACTGGATGGTTGGTCGGTGGGCTCCTTCCTAGTAGAGCAAAGCATGGCGCGTGACGTACTGTGTATCACTTTATCTTGGAAAGGCCAATAAATTAATGCAACTTCAACTATTATGCAGGCAGATAGCATTGCCAACTTTAGGGTGTCTTGACTCTTTAAGTTATGATGATACTGTAATAATTCAGATAGGTTACTGTAATATTCACAGAGAGATAAGTATTCCACTGTGAAAGCCATTTAGGAGAACTGAAAGATGGACCAGTAGCAACTGGCTACATACCGATATAAATCGACAACATTTCAATCTGAGTTCAGTTGAGTTTGTAATTTTGTACTAGTATATAATTACTGAAATGTTTCCGTTGCACTTATGTTTAACATATAAAACCCTTGTCACATCTTAATACTGGGGTGAGATAAGTAGATGACAGTCTAGATGTATGATAAACTTTATTCGCATGAGCAGAGCTTACCATGAAAAATGTGGTGTCGTGTTGTTGCTCTAGGTATATGCATTTCATGTGTTCTCTGTTCCTCGTATGTTTATGGACAAAACATTTCTGATCTTTGATGTGCACACAGTTACGCATCTGTTATCGTTTATCTTCTTCTGATTTTACATAACGTGTGTATGCATTCCTCAGGCTTCTTACTCCCCCGGGAACACCCCGTGCTCCTAAACTGGAGGTTGCTGAGAAAGCCCCACCCTCAAATGCGCCGAAACGAAATATCAACAGATCATCCTCTACAAGCAGAGCATCAAGGGTTGGCACTATTCGCTTCTGATACTTTACATGCTGGTGCTTCAGTTTTCATTACCAAATTGTAGTTTAAAAGTAGTATATCTTGCTTTATTGGCTTGTTACATGCTTGTCGATGACCCTCTGTGCAGTGGCGGAGCTTGGGCCGAACAAATGGGGGGGCAAATGGGTTTCAGAGCCATACTGGGCCATAATTGGGGGGGCAAATGCATCAAATCTAGCTGTTTTTTTACAAAACTGGGCCAAAATACACTGATTTTTTCCAAAATTTTCGTGGGCTGGGGGGGCGGCGGCCCCCCTGGCTTGGGCATAGCTCCGCCAGTGCCTCTGTGCATGTGTTATGGCAAAGTACGAGTAAAACTAGGAATGTACTGTACACAGAGTTTAAACTCAAGAGTAACTTGTGCAAAACTATAGTCACACACACATCCACCCACACACGTCCACACACAACATTTGTATCGATTTAATCATTTAAATACTCTGTGAATTCAAGGATGTTATAAACAACCTGTTATACTTAACTGACCTAAATATAGCAATTATCTAGTCGTAGTAAACCATTGGAGTCATTTGAACCCAGCCTACTAAGTTTTCTCATTTACTCCCTCCGTCCCGATTTAAGTGTCGCAGATGGTATTTCGCAAAAAAACTTTGACGTTTTTGAGACACAACCCGCAGTCCACCCGTGTCGGGACACAACCCAACGCGCTCCCCTCGCATTCCACTCCGAGCTCCGATTTGGATTAATGTGTAAAATGTCATTTGTCTCGCGACACTTAATTCGGGACGGAGGGAGTAGTATGGAACTGTAGACAACAATGTAAAATTATGTTTTAAGGAGTCTATGTGACTTGAATAGTTGTTCAGGCCTGTAACTTCTGACCTGCAATCACAGTAGGAATGCACGGTCTCTCCGTGGCCTTATAATTGACAACTGAATGCGTATCTTACAAATGCAGAAGGTTAAAGAAAATTGGTATGCACAGAACAGCGTGGGAAATTCATAGGATATTATACGTCTTAATTTGAGGCTTCATAGGTATAGCTTTCACTTACTATGGACCATCATATTTGTTTAAGTTGCAGCAAACTCTATATAAGTGTATTATTGGGTTTCTATTAAGTAATATTGGAACGTTTTGCAATGTTATACATGTATTTGTATATCCATATGATAAATCTTTATTTGTTTTTAGTTTATGGTAAAATTTTGTCCTATGAATGCAATCGTAACTTTTTGTCCAGTTAGGAATGGGGCAATGCATGCACTTGATATAATCATATTGTCCTGTGCTTCATCTAACCATGGAGCATACTTATCTGTACAACTTCTGCTTGATTTGCTTAGTTGGTTATATGGTGATGATCTTAACTAACATAAGTGTATCACATGTTTATTTCAGCTTTCCGTTCATGAGGCAGAGAATGGGCATTCCACAATTCCCACTAGACCAGCGCGAAGCTACTCTCGCTCTTCAATCCAATCTGCTCTTATGCCTAGCAACAACAGGTCATCGGTGCTCACTGCAAGCAATTCTTCTCTCAGTTCGAGACCTACAACCCCATCAAAGCCATCAGCTCCAGGTTCACGTCCAGTGACAGCACGATCATCTACTCCAGCCAAAACTCGTCCGCCTAGTCCAGCCAAAACTCGTCCATCTACTCCAGACAGAAACTGTTCTTACGGTTCCAACTCCATGGCCAACTCAACTGGTGTGAAGTGCAAATCTGCACAGAACTCAAGGTCATCAACTCCAACCTCTGTCCCCGAATGGTTTCCACCCCATCATCAAGCACAGCTCCTGCACTGAGTCGTCCCAGCTCATCCTCTGGTCGAATTCCTGCAATTTGCCGTACTAGCTCTTCCTCAAGCACAGCTTCAGTAAGCCGTTCTAGTTCTCGGTCGTCTACACCTACGCGTCAGCCTGTCATGCGTCCATCAGCTCCACCCATTGGTCGCTCACCATCAGTTGGGCGGATTTCTAGCAGCAGTTTAACATCTAGTGGCCGATCAGTAGCCAGCCGTGGTCGAGTTTCAGCACCTTCGTCAGCACCATCATCCCGTCCAGGTTCTCCAAATTCACGTCGCGAGCTCCAATTAGGCCACTAGATATTCTAGATTTTCCAAGTGATACTCCGCCTAACCTAAGGACGAAACTACCAGAGAGGCCACTGTCTGCTGGTAGAGCACGGCCAGGAATTGGTTTGGGAGGCAGGTCCCCGAATGCTGAACCAGTTACCTCAGCTCCCGTGAAGAAGATTTCTGTGCCTGCTATTACCCGAACTAAATTTTCTGATGCACCATCCAGGACACTTTCTCTCACCAATGGACAGAAGAATCGACAGACTGAGAGATCTGTTATGGACGGTCAGCCTGCTAGACCCTCTCGGCCTGCCACAAGTGAAGAAAATGGATTCGGCAGGACAATATCAAGGAAGTCACTTGACATGGCAATCAGGCACATGGTACGTCCGGCCCTCATACTTACAATATCCAGTGAAAGTGCCATTAAAATTACAGCCTTCCTTTTCGTTTATATGGGAATGCCTTCAACTAATATTCACTGCATAAGGTTATCTCTGACTGATGCCTGGGATGTTCTAGAAGAAAATTTAGGATGATTTGTGGGATGGAGTATTGTAGGTCTAGCACCTACTAGTACACTATTTATTTGATACAGTTTAGAAATTATAATATTGTTTAGAGGAAGCTGAATAACTTTTATTTATGACAGGATATTCGACAAAACTTGGGTGGCATCCGTGGTGCATCTCTGTTTCCTCATAGCATCCGGTCTTCTGCTGCGAAGGGCCGGCCAGCTCGAATGTCGGATCCTGGCCATCGCATCCCAAATGGTGACCACGACACCTATACCGACAGTGGCAGCGTCAACGGGCACTTCTCTGGTGATTCCATTGGAGCTCGTTCACACTATGGTGGGAGCTCAAGTGATTCCCCAGACAGAGAAAGCATTGAAACTAAAGAGACCATGAGTGAACTGGATATATATGGCAGCTCAAGGTATGAGGAGATGTTACTGAGGGAGGACACTAAGAACACAGACTGGTTGCACAGTGTCGACGACAAGTCTGACCAGAGCCCTGTGTTTGATCACCGATTTGAGCCGCTCCCAGAGCCTTTTGGTCCACTGTGATCTTTACCATTTGTAAAGGGTTCCACCCATTGTTCTGTTTGCCCATTGCCAATCACTAGGCTTTATGCTTCTTTTAGATAAAGCAAGAGCTTTACTGCATCACGTCCTTTGCGTTGAAAAGATTCACACCCACGAAGAGTTGTATGTTGTTGCCTGATTCTGCTGGTCTTTCCGTTTCCCCCATCTTTTCATATATCTCCTCGAAGATAGATGCCAAGATTGTGGGGTGTTTACTATGTACATCTGGTATCTGGACACTGGAGGCTCAGAGTGCGGGAACACTGCTTGTTTATAACATTTTTCTTAAGAATATTGTCACGTTCGTTTTTCTAAGTTTCGGTACTTCAGATCCTTGACAACCTCATTCCTGGTCTACAACATGTTGGTTTGTAATTTAATTTACAGAAATACATTGCTGTTGCACTCGCATGTTTATGCTTGAACTCCTGGCATATGCTTGGCTAGCTGGGATCATGACTGACTGGGATCAACAGCCAGTGGTCCTTGTATGCTTAACCATGATGGTGACACTCGATCACTGTGATGTGGTACGTCTAGTAATAACTGTTGAGTTACAAAGATAAACAGTCCTTTTGTTTCCCCAAGGAGTTATTTCTTGGAAGCAGGTTCTTCAACTCCTGGAGTTTACCGGTGTCTTTTCCCGTTGACGTTGTGAAGAAGAAATTAGCTGGATATTCACATGGCCATGTTTCCTGCTTACAACTTTACCAGCACATGTCTTGTCCAACGTGTTGTCAGTTTGTTTGGAGCCCCTGAGATCCGATTATTCAAATTCACTTTCCGTCAGTATTCAAATACACAGTATCAGCCGGTATGCAGATCCCTTGACCTGAAGCTGCGTGCTTTTGGCTAAACTGTCAAATGCCATCCGGAGTATTGTTTTCGTTCCGAGGTGCTCGAGAAAGAAGGCCTCCCGGATAATAAGGCGATTAACCTTTTCAATCCTGGTGGCAGATCGATGCTCGTGAGCTTCAGCTAGCTAATATACTCACTAGCTTGTTGTAGCCATGTACTAGGCTGCAGCCACCAATATTATACAGACCACGAGATGCAACGAACATTGCCTTGTAACGTAAAAACACCAGATTCTAGGACAAAATGCTGCGGGGTGTGATAACCGACGGTAGAGCAGCAACAGGCTGCGCGGTTTGGAAGCAAGCTACCGAATACTGGAGTAGCAAATTTTCTACTCGGACGTCTTCGATGATTAGCAGATCGCCGAGTGATCCGAGAGGCGTTGGCCATCAATATTTTGCGTCGCATCCGCTCGATCTCACGGTTTCACCAACCACCCCAAGGACTACCACAACTACCCGTACAGTAGACACTCACTGTGAGATCAGTCGGGTACTGCTCCCTCCGTCAGACAGGCCATCACTGATTCAGTGGGAAACTGAAGTAGCGCCACAATCGCCGATCGCGTTAAGCACGATCTGTACGCGTGAATGGTGCACCAGTTTGCTCGTACCCCTAGCATAGTGCAGCGGGGAATGCACGGATTAAACGCGTAACTGAACTTACCCCTAGGAGTAACTGTTAGCCACAGCTAGCTGTAAGAGCATCTCTAGCAGATTCCTGATTATTCCAAATCGTAAAATGTTAGCGTGTTGCCTAAACCCTAAACGCGCGCCGACAAGTGCTCGGTGTCCTGGCTGAGGTCGCGCCGGAGGTTCTCCGCGTTCACCGCTTCAATCAGTCGGGCGCACGAACGACGCCGCTTCTCCGCATGAATCGCTCAGCGCGGGGTTTCTCTCGGATGCTTCCCATCAACTTGTCGTCGTCGGTGATTTTGGCGAGCTCCTCGGCATCCTCGTCGGTGGTGTTCTAGTGAAGGAGGAGTACGAGGAGTCGTCGTCGTCGGAGTACCGTTGAGGGCGGCACCGTCGAGGCGACACTGCCAGGAGGAGGCACACCGCCGATCCGTGCTCCATTTCGTTGTGGATGGCAGAAATTTCTTACCGGAGATTGTCTATTTCATGAGGGAGGGATCAAGGGGCTAACCCTAAGTCCCCTTGAGTGGAGGGGTTTGTTATGCGGTTTCCCTAAAAAAGTTATCTGAACCGACAGTGGTTGTTTCGGTTAGAAAAAAAGGCCCAAAACGACATATCAGACGGAATTTTCGGCGGGGCCACGGACAAATACGGATCTTCAAGAGATGCTCTAAGCCTGCTCTACTATACAGGAGTCTTTTGTATTTCCTTGAGTTTTGTGAACCGTATATGTTCGTCGAAAGAAGAAGACACCGAAAATGGCCCGCTTCCCAGTGCTCTGTATCGCGTTTGGGATGAATACAATAGCGTGGCCCACTTCCTGTAATCCGTCTGTAGGCCAACTCATGGCTCTACCTGGGCAGCTGTATGAAGAAGGATTGGATCTCGATCATGCCATGGTATTTATACCAACCGCAAGGCTACAAAAATAGCCGTGCATCGTGCAGTTGACACCGGGGCCTCTCTCTTTATTCAGTGTGTTCCCTCTCCTGATATTGCAAGAAAGTCGTACATCTTTTTTTGGAACGGGACAGTCGTACATCTTGGTGCACTCGAGAACCGTGCACTAGCGAGTTTCAGTTCATTCCCCATGAGAACAGAGTACAATCATCGTGTACTGCTCATTTTGAAGACTCATCACGTACTAGTATATCAAAATTCTGTAATTGATCCTTTGTTCTAATTATATACTCCCTCTATTCTTAATTCAATGACGCGGAGGGAGAGTCAAGAAGTACAAATTTGTAAGTTGTTAAACGATGGGCAAATAAACGTAAACAAAAGAGATCAAATCAACGGGAACACAAGATTTAATGTAAAAAAACCTTCCAACAATAGAAGAGAAAAAAACACAAGCGCCAGCCAACAAATTTTAACTATGATTGAGTTAGGTTACAAACACCAGGATTTACAACTTTCGACCTATCCAAACCGGCGGCAAACAAGAGTTATATATGGAGGCAAAACCCTAAGTCGGCCGCAGTCCGACTCGGCAACGATCCGTACCACCTCGGCCCAAGCCTCCCTACGACGGGCCTCGCTTTGCTCCGAGCGAAGTTAGCTTATCTTTATATGAATTTAGATCACCATAAAACAACACAAATGATTCCATTTAATCGAATCAGAGGTAGTACTAGGAAGGAGGAGCTGCAGCGTGGTGGTGTCGCTGGAGCCAAGAACGACAATGCGAGATTCAAATTTATCGAAGGGTGTTATGTAAATCCACTTGTTTTTCAGCTGGTCGAGAAATGTCTAAAACATCTTATATTCGGTACGCTGAGAGTATGCTATAACGGGCGATCAGCCAATCCGGAATTTCTTAGACTCATTTTATGAACATACATGTTTACCAATTTTATTTATCTCCGAGCATGTGACGAGAACAACTTTTTTGGGGGTTAATTCTTGTGTGAGGAAGCCTGAAAAAACATGTGACACACACACACACATACCCTGTGCAGGTCGCAGCTGTCGTCTACGACGTCGGTCGTTCAGGGGCAAAACCGTCACTTTCAGTAGAAAACAACGACTCACTGCAGGAACTGACACGGTTCTCTTAAATGCACACCAAGTTCGCACACACAGTTCCCACTGTGAAATTTCCAGAGTCGGCACTGCCACCACCACCGCATCCATCCACACAAATAATCCCGACACGCCGCGCAGGAGCCACACGAGACGGCGTACAGCTCAGTCCCAGTGAGATCGCCACCACAGTCTCCACTCTCCAGCGCGGCTCGGCGGCAAGCGGGCCGGTCCGGCGGCATCGGCTCTGCCCTCCGCGGCCGCCTCGGCGCAATGCCGGCCGCTTCCGGCGCAGCAGATCGGGCCGACTGACTCCTCCTGGCCTCGCCGCGGCCCTCGATCGGCGCGTCACTCTGGATCTCGAGGCGGACGGCGCCGGCGTCCCGCCGTTTCTCGATTCCGCCTGACAAGAGGTATGTGGCCTTCTCTCCTCCTCCGCTGCCTTCTCTTTCTTCGTTTTGATCTCTAGGATGCGGCGAGAGCGGGGACGCCTTCGGGGTTCCAGTCCAAACCTGGTGGCGAGATTGAAACCTAACGTTGGATTCGTCGCCCTGATTTAGGAACGGGATCGACGATAAGTGCAATGTAGTTTGTTGCCGTCGTCTCGTTTGCGCCTGGATATATATAATATCTCGCCTGGAGTAGTAAAGATCTATTTTTTTCCGAATTAGTAATAGAAAAGTGTTTCACCTTTCTCTTAAATGCCGGAAGAGCTGGGTAGTGGTAGTATAGAATGTGCTAATTAAAGAACCACTTGGTCAGTTGGTCCGAGTAGCGAGTACTCTCTCTAGTGATTAGTTCCTATATTACATTCCTTTTTCTGGACGCGTTGGTCATTCTTTTTTGTGATGGAATATATCCACTGATGTAGTACTAATCTAATTCTACAGAATTAGCTGCTTTTCTTCACTTCAGCCAGTCACGGTCTGTCGTATGGCTGTGGCATGGATTTGTGCAGTCCGTGCCAGTGTATCCCGTGCAGCCATGAACACTTGCATTGATTTATCCCCGGTGGCCAGCCCCCACCTCCCCTCCAAAAGTCTAAAGTCATTTCCCTTTCCCTGCTTTGATTTCTCGCATCTCATCCGAGAGCTTTTCCCTTTAGTACCTGTGATGTTACTTTTAGTAAGAATCATTCAACGGTAACAGAATCACAACGATCACAAGAATCAGGTATGGATCATGTAAGGTTAGGTGAGCCAAAAATGTGGTGCTGTACGCTGGTACCGTGGTAGGCATAAAGAGGTTGCCTCCACGCAAGGGAATCTAGCGTGTTTTCTTTGTGGGAGCCTCGTTGAAACAAGTTGTTGGCATCTTATGTCCACTATTTTCTTTACATTGGCTGCCCAGTGTTTACTCACAGTAGCCGTGGGTAATTGGTGTGTGCTTTATAAAAAAGGCGACTGATGAGTAGTTTGCTGTTGTCATATCAAATTATGCCAACTGCCCCTGTTGAAAAAGATCACACTAGCAGTCAGCTTGATGGTCTAATGGTTAAAAATCTGAGACCAGAGGAAGAGACAAGATGAGCATATGAGAGGGGAGTCTACTATGTAGCAGTTGACAGATATGGGGTGCTCTACATAGAATGCATCACCGTGGAAGCAGTTGTCTCCGGGTCCATTCTATCGGCTTATTCTATTAGTACAACCAGATTTTGTGCTGATCATTGGAATTCCGGTTGCACTACAGAGTGCAAAGTGTAGTATTCTTTGTTATGCTTAATAATTGTATGTACAAATGGGAGATTTCTTAAACGCTGTCCTGGAACTCTCAAGTCTCAAGAACATTGTTGTGTGTACAAGGTACACTGTATATTGTTTACTTGACCAAGTACAATTCTCATGTAATTCTGGTCTGTCAACACCTGTTAGCTTAAACAGCTGTGATATGATATATATGCTATTTGTTAGCTGGCCTATGAATTTGTCTTTAGTCGATCGAAACAGGGACATTGAATTAACAGCTATGTACATGTAGGTGGTAGTATGCTACCCACATACTGTTAATAAAAGAAAATACGTCACTCGTTTTTGTATTTTCTAGTGTAGATTATTATGTAAAACTCGCTAGGAATTTACGATAGAGTGGAAGATCTGCTCCGCAGTCCTTACATCGTTTCTCAAGATTCTGTGAGCATATTTTATATTTATTAGGAAGTTAGTGCCAAAACCCAAAAGCTTATCTAGGTCCAAAGATTATGCTTCATCTTTCATATTCTGAATTCCTTCCTTTTACCTGTTCTTTCTGTAAAGTCCTTTTAGCCGTATTATCTATTGTCGCCTCAATGTTTTGTTGCCACTTTCACTTACCTTTTTTTTCTTTCTCTCGTGCTAGAAGATTGAAGAACTGATGAGAAAGCTTTGATTATAGTCAAAACCTATTCTCTTGAAGCAAGTCTCAACCATGCAACATCTTACGCTTGCTGTATTTCTGCCTGCTGCTGTTCTGTTTGCCTGCATCCTTAATGCTGAAAGTGCTGATCTGAACTCCGACAAGCAGGCTCTTCTTGCATTTGCTGCATCATTGCCCCATGGTAGGAAGCTCAACTGGAGCTCCACAACACCTGTCTGCACTTCTTGGGTGGGAGTCACATGCACGCAAGACAATAGCCGTGTACACACGTTACGACTACCTGCAGTAGGACTCTTTGGCCCAATACCCTCGGACACGCTTGGCAAGCTTGATGCCTTAGAGGTATTGAGCCTCAGGTCCAATCGCCTTACTATTGACCTCCCTCCTGATGTGGGATCCATTCCTTCTCTTCATTCCCTCTATCTTCAGCATAATAACCTGTCTGGAATTATACCAACTTCCCTTTCTTCCAGTTTAACATTCCTAGACCTGTCCTACAACACCTTCGATGGAGAAATCCCATTGAGAGTGCAAAATCTAACTGGCCTTACTGCAATTCTTCTCCAGAACAACTCTCTTTCTGGACCCATACCTGACCTCCAACTCCCCAAATTGAGGCATTTTAATGTGAGTAACAACAACCTGAGTGGTCCAATACCACCGTCCCTGCAAAAATTTCCGGCCAGTTCCTTCCTGGGGAATGCATTTCTGTGTGGCTTTCCATTGGAATCATGTCCTGGAGCTGCACCTTCTCCTTCTCCAACACCGTCACCATCAATGACCAGCAAGACCAAGAAGAGCTTATGGAAAAGGATCAAGACTGGTGTTCTGATTGCACTTGCTGCTGCAGGAGGGATATTGTTGCTCATCTTGATTCTTGTACTGTTGATATGTATTTTGAAGAGAAAGAAAGACAGAGAACCAGCCGCAGCTTCGACATCCAAAGGAAAGGCTATTGCAGGTGGAAGGGTAGAAAATCCAAAGGAAGACTACAGCAGTAGTGTTCAGGAAGCAGAGAGGAATAAACTGGTTTTCTTTGAGGGTTCTTCATATAATTTTGACCTGGAGGATTTGCTGAGAGCTTCAGCTGAGGTACTTGGAAAAGGAAGTTATGGAACTACGTACAAGGCTGTTCTTGAGGATGGCACCACAGTTGTGGTAAAGAGATTAAAGGAGATGGTGGTGGGGAAGAAAGACTTCGAACAGCAGATGGAGATAGTTGGCCGGATTGGCCAGCACCAGAATATTGTTCCACTGCGTGCTTATTATTACTCCAAAGATGAGAAGCTACTGGTGTATGACTTTGTCCCATCTGGTAGCCTTGCTACTGTTTTGCATGGTATGTCCTTTGTTTTTCCTCTTATATTTGAAAATAATTACCCATTATGAACTTCTAGCAGTCTATAAGCCTACTCAACAACATTACTCTGCATTGAAGCTAGGAAGTTGGTAACTAAGACTCAACTAATAGGCACTCTACAGATATATTCAACATTTATTTGCTGGAATCTCTACTGTAGATTCACTCTGAAAGTAACATAGCGAATTATAAATTTGGAATCCAATTAGCGGGGGTGGCAGACTGCTAATTATTATGTTGAATCATCGTGTTGTCGTTTTCTCTAAAAAGTTTAATTACAATTTTTGGTCAAGTCTAAGATGAACCCCCCAATTTCTGTGAATGAACTAGTACTAATTAATCTTCTAGATATATATTTTAGTTGGCCTTTAACATTGTTAAGCAATAGCAATCAGAATTTTTGTATAGGATAGCAAATAAATCAGACGAGGTAGAAGGAATCAAGGAGCTTCCTCTTGTCTCCTAGTTCGTGTTCACCGTAGCATTGAACTGAGATCGAACAATCTACTTTGACCCGCACGCCGCACTGGCTTATGTTAGAGGCACCAATCCTGGTTGTTAAGACTAAAGTGTCCATTGGTGTCTGTCGACCGTTGAAATGAACTGACATTACTGTGGTTGACCACAATTATTTCAGGGAATAAGGCTACTGGAAGAGCTGCATTGGACTGGGAGACGAGAGTAAAGATATCTCTTGGCGTGGCCCGTGGACTCGCTCATCTTCATGCGGAGGGAAGCGGGAAGTTCACCCACGGCAACCTCAAATCATCAAACATCCTTCTGTCACAGAACCTCGACGGCTGCGTCTCAGAGTTTGGCCTGGCACAACTCATGACCACTCTACCTTCTCCAGCGCGGCTCATCGGATATCGTGCACCAGAAGTTCTGGAGACTAAGAAGCCGACGCAGAAGTCCGACGTCTACAGCTTCGGCGTCCTGCTCCTCGAAATGCTAACCGGCAAAGCCCCCCTCAGGTCCCCCGGGCGCGAAGACTCCATCGAGCACCTCCCGAGATGGGTGCAGTCCGTGGTCCGAGAAGAATGGACCGCGGAGGTCTTCGACGTGGACCTCCTACGCACCCGAACATCGAGGACGAGATGGTCCAGCTGCTCCAGGTTGCGATGGTGTGTGTCGCCATCCCGCCGGAGCAGCGGCCTAAAATGGAGGAGGTGATCAGGAGGATCGCCGAGATCCGGAACTCCGAGTCGGGGGCGATAACGCCGCCGGAGGAGACGGCCCAGGCACCATGAGAGCGCAGATACGAGAAAGAGTTCCTTGTGTTTAGCTAGCTAGCTAAGCTAGGTTTGCATAGTTAAGTTACTTGCTTATAGATAATAGCTTCAGCAAAAGTTGATAGCCGCTTGTTGGTGATTTTTTGTTTTTTGTTTTCTTTTCCCGAGTAATTTTGTTGTGCCTTTTTCAGAGTAGTGAGGCTAGTTATCTGATTCTGATTGTCGGTTTGATTGGGATAAATCAGTAGCTCTTCTGATCTTCCAATTGTAGTGTTGTTCTGTAGTTTGGCATGCTTTCCCCAGAGAGATTAATTCGTTGGACTCTGTCCGTCCTATTTGTCACTTGACAGAATTTCTTTCTAGTTTTGCCTTCGTGGATCGCACCAGACCTGTTTTGGGCAGCAACAGCTGTGTGACTGCGCTTGCTTGAGTACAACTGGTGGAAGCACATCGGATGGTGCCATTCCCAGTATCTGATACAACTATGGATTCGTATGCTTGTCGGATAGTGCCATTCCCAGTATCTAATACAACTATGGATATTATCGAATACGAATAGGGAGGGATGTTACTTGAGTACGGAGGCGGTCGGAAGTCTTTTCAGTTCAGAATGAATATGAATATAATAAAATAATAAACTCATGTCTTATAATGAGTCAATTATAAAATGGTAAATAGATCAATATACTGATATAATGCAAATCACATAATATACTTTGACTACTTTGTTAGTTTTCTTCGTTGAGTAATTAGTATAGCGAGCTAGAATTACTAAATTGGCTACCATAATTTTATTCTGATACGGATATATCCATTTCCATATCCACATTTGCATCAAAATTCAATACCACATTTGTATTTGTAAAACAAATGTGGGTATTACCACCTCCATTTTCATCCGGAATTGTAAAACTTTAATTTTGTATTGGTTTTTCCACACCAGCAGTCAGTCAACAGAGTTCATCGTTATCTACATCTAGGAATTTGTTTCTGAATTTTTTGAATTTTAGAATAAAAACACGACCATGGAGTCCGATCTCTAAAACGATGCTCTCCGTAAGAGATGTCTATTGTTGGTGTCAAGCGGGCAGCACCGTGTTGTACTCCAAAAGTTGAGGCGACGAGTTCAAGGGCGTTGCCCAACAGACTTCATCGTGTTGGATTAGCAGGTGGATGAGATTGCTTAAGCTAAGCGATTTATTTCAATTTTGTGTTCACAATGATGCTAGAGGAGATTGCCATCACCAATTATTGCGAAATATCATATAATTACATGATAAAAATGAATCACATCTGGACCGTCTCTAGTTCGCATATCCAATCGATTGCCAATGCATCACCTTGGTGTGCATCTCAAAGACATTGGTGTTGCTCCTTCCGAACATTGAGCGACCTCATCGGAGTTACTTTTTCTCAGCCATTCTTTGCATGGTTGCTAAACGTGGCCGCTCTATCCTAGTCAACAAAATATCCTAGCTCAAGATCGTTGGATAAGGAGGGCTCAAAGGTTAGTGGATGGACGAGGCGGGGTGGGAATGGTTGTGGAGACAGGGTGGGAGGGAGTGGCGGAGTGCTTGCGTCAACTACGTTGTGTATGGTATACCTCCACTTATCTATCCGTAATTCCTGGTGTCTTCTATGCCTACAACTCATCAAATTAAGATCCCTAGTGCGAGGCAAACAAACGAAATGGGATTGCAAGATATCAACACGGAGAAGCAGAATGAGATATAACATATTCACCTTTGGCGAAGTCTTATATATACTCCTTATAAGACGCTTGGGTGGTGGACACGGAGATTAATTCATTAGTTCTCCGGTAGGTCAACAACAAAAGATCCTGTGTTTATGACCTTGGTGCTGCAGTAGGTTAAAGATTTATAAGCTTTATCGATTCTTCAAACAAATGATGAACTCTGACCTCAGCGCACAAATGATGCACCTGGACAACACCCATTTGTTGTTACAATTTTGAAAAATGACAAATTGTATATTCGGTCTCACGAGGAAAAATCCATTTTCCTTTGGGTAGTTCTCACATGCACTACTAATTACAGTTAAGAGTTCCACCCATAGAACATGAAGTTCAAAGGAAACAATAATTCCATGCTAAACTAGAGCAATCCTAACGACGACATGAACACCAACTTCCATAAATTGCTATCTCAATTGAAATAAATGGGCATCATACCATTTCAAACTCCATCCATCCCAAAATTTTGCAATGAAAAATGGATCTTTTGTGTTTGGCAGAGGCCGCTAGCTAGCTAAGCTAGGTTGCATAGTTACTTGCTTATAATAGATTCAGCATAAATTGATATGCTTCATGATTAATTTTTGTTTTCTTTTCCGAGTAATCTTGATGTGCCGTTTGTGGAGTAGTGAGAACACTAGTTATCTGGTTGTGATGGTCGTTTCTGTTGGAATAAATCAGTAGCTCTTGTGATCTTCATATTGTGGTGTTGCTCTGTAGTTTGGCATGTTTTTTTTCCCCAGATTGTGAATGTGTGATTGAGTCGCTGGACTCTTTCCCTCATGTTTGTCACTTGACAGAATTTGTTTCTGGTTTTGCCTTCGTGGATCGCACCAGAGTATCAATGTGTTATGTGCCTTGGTATTCGACCGGCAGCAACAGCTGCGGTGACTTGCTTGTAGTGTTGCTCTGTGGACTCTCGAGCACGCGGGGAAGTACGAGCTGTTTGCGGTGCGGCTCCGGCTCGTGTTGCATTTGCCAGGTTAGCGCGGGCGTCAAGCTGGCGAACATACGGTTGCCACCCTTCCTCCGCCGGCGGCAATCAAGGCTCTTCTCCCCGGCACGGGCCACGGCCGCCGGTCCCGGGAACTCCACCTTCTGTTGGCGATTTCACATGGCGGTGGGGGTTGGGTACTCGGTGGACAGGCTGGGCAAGGACCAGGACATGGCAGGGGTTCCGGCATACTACGCTATAATAAAGCTCGTGGGATTCTCGCTCGTTCCGCGCTCGTCGGTGTTTAGCCTCTCGTTAATTGACACGTGGTTTTGCAGCCGCAAAAGTTGACTCCACACTCGTTTCCGTATGTCGCTGCCTAGTGGGTCCTGCCTGATGCGTGCGTCAGCTTTTTCGTCATCATTTTTGCCTCCCGGTTGCCTGTCCACCCGTTGCCTTGCCGGTTGCTGTTCGAGTTTGGTTTGTTCGTCTCCCGTCCATGTTCTCAACTGTTGTTCTGCCGGTTGTTTGAGTTTGGTTTGTTCATCTCCCGTCCATCCGGTAGCAGCCGGTTGATTGGTGAGCCGGTTGGCTATTTGTCTTTTGTATCTTTTCTTATTAATAGACTGAGCCCATGAGGCATGGGTCTTATCCTTAGGCAATTGGAAATATCACGTCTCTCATTTTGTCTCTATCTCAGAGAGAATGGATGATCGATGATCTACATAGTCACGTGCAAGCATTTAGTGGACGGTTGGCAAAATGGAGACGATTGACCACGTGACGAAACTATTTCATAAACTGAATGTTCGGCGAAACTATTTCACCGAAATAACCATTTTAAATAGCGTCTAACGATCGGGCGCTATGCTCTGTATGGTAGCGCCTAACAATCGGACGCTATGCTCTACATGATAGCGCCCATCGATTGTTAGGCGTAGCGTTCAGTTTGTGAAATAGTTTCGCCACAAGGCAATCGTCTCCATTTCGCCGTTGTTTCTACTGTTGTACAAGTCTGCTAGGTAGACATCGTTAATTCCTCTGTTCTTTACGCAGTCGTTGGCTCCCTATGTGGCCTGTGTAGCTCCACGTATCTATTGTTTTATTTTATTTTGTTTGTTTGCTCCGGCTCCTGGCTTCTTCTCCTTCCTCCCCTGCTTTCTAATTGTGCCTGCTCCTTCCATCTCTTATTCCGCACGCTCATGGCAAGCTCGCTGGTGGAGCTCGTGCACGTGCGGCTGCTCCCCGTGCTGGACGAAACGGAGGCGGCCAGCGCCTCCGTCGACCTCCGGACGTGCTCCTCGCCTCACTTTGCACAACGTTTGCATGATCGCCTTCCGCACCGACGTCGGGTGCCATCAAAAGGGCCTCCCGGAGACCTTGTTCACGCGCACCTTCGAGGACGCCATCGTGCGCGTCGTCATGCCGGCCGCTGAGTGGCCCGGGATGCACGCGCTAGGCGTTGGACATGAGAGCGTGCTCCGGCGCTAGCTGGCGTCTTCGACGACGCCGCCGCTGCGAGGAGACTCGGAGACCACCAGCGGGCTCTTGCGGGCGGAACTCCTGGCCGTCTTCACTTCGAGGACGCCACCATGGCCACCGTGGTGCGCTTCGTCACGCCGGCCGTGGTGTGGCGTGGGATGCACACGCCGGACGTCGGGCATGAGCGCGTGCTCCGGCGCTAGCTGGCATCTTCGAAAAGCTCATGTCCAGCTCGCCGCCGCTGCGAGTAGACTAGGAGACCACCAGCGGGCTACTGCGGGCGAAACTCCTGACCATCTTCACTTCGAGGACGCCATCATGGCCGTCGTGTGGTGCGCTTCGTCACGTCGCACGCGGTGTGGCGCGGGATGCACGCGCCGGACGTCGGGCATGAGCGCGTGCTCAAGCGCTAGCTGGCGTCTTCGACGAGCTCACGTCCAGCTCGCCGCTGCTGCGAGGAGACTAGGAGACCACCAGCGGGCTACTGCGGACGGAACTCCTGACCATCTTTACTTCGAGGACGTCACCATGGCCGCCGTGGTGCGCCTCGTCGCGCCGACCACGGTGTGGCGCGGGATGCACGCGCCGAACGTCGGGCAGGAGCGCGTGCTCCGGCGGTCGACATCTTTGACGAGCTCACGTACGGCTCGCCGCCGCTGCAAGGAGGCCAGGAGATCGCCAATGGGATCCTGTGGGGCGGACCTCCTGACCATCTTCATGAAGACGCGCGACGCCAGCTCCTGTAGATGGACCTGTTGTTCATCTTCACCAGGATGCATGAAGCTGACGGCGCTGCTCGAACAAGTTCCTCCACGACATCTGCATCAACTTCATTCTTGCCGGTCGGCACTCGTCGCGGTTCTTATGACTGCTCTGCACGGACCCCTGCGTGGAGGCCAAAATCCTTGAGGAGGTCGAAGGAATCGTGGCCGCGCGGGCAAATTGCGGGGAGGTCGAGGAGAAGCTGGTGTTCCAGCCGGAGGAGGTGAGGCGGATGGAGTACCTCCACGCCGCGGCGCTCCGGTTGTACCAGTCCGTCCCCGTCGACCACAAGGAGGTACATACGAATCTTCTACGTATGTACATGCTTCCGGTCTCTTTGTTTCTTTGTTTTGTATGCCCGCTAGGTGTCCCCATTGTCTCTGCTTTGTTGGAAATATAAGCACGTGTGCGTGGTATACGGTCGTATACGGACTAGGCATATAGTCCTGTAATCTGTTGTCAGAAAAGAAATAAAAGAGCCGGGAGGTGCGATACGCAGCCAATCCAATGGATTGCAGTCTTTTCATGTAATCGTAATTCGTACGTCAGGCTAAGCTACTGCTGAATCCATCGAGGTGGCTGCTTGCCTACTTGGCTTGTGCGCGCGTTGCCGGAGTTATACTGTTGCAGGAACAGGACGCAAATCAACATGTTGCAGGAGCATGAGTTGGACGCACATGAACTGGTTGCCTGGAAGAATTTTCTTACTTCATTTTGTATACCTCTTGATTACTTTGTTGAATAGACCTTGCAAATCAACATGTGATGTGGCACTTCTCCTATACAGATTTTATAGTTGTCTGATACCAAATCTTGCTTCTACTGGTTTTGGCAATAGTATTTCGTAACTTCCAATTATTTTACTTCCTAAAAGGTAATGGTATATGAGTGGAGTGAAACAATGTTTTTTTTGTTTTATCGAACAAGGGTTACTCAGTTTGCATGTTCACATGTAATCAGCATATATGAAAAAAAAATCATACACGGGCTCTACATCAGTGGACAGATTATGTAGCTTGTCAACAAGATGAAGGCACTGGTTATATATTTCCAAACAAGGATTTGATTGACATAGCTACTACTGATTTCTAAAGAAGGCACGGCTTGGTCAGCTTAGTTAGGCTGAACTTTGTGTATTTTTCTCATTTATGTAATAAGACTTATTGTGAGTATTATCATTGGTGCTTAGGGACTTACTTTGTAACTATATGCACTCTTTTATAGTTCAAATTTAGAAGTATTCTGGTCAATGGTGAAATTATCAAGATGGCTTCTTTCGATGCTGATAATGTTAGGATCAATTTTGATCCAGTCGATCGATCGATATTCTGTACCTCCAAAGAGTGCAAAATATAAGTGTTACTTCTAACAAGTTGTTGCTAGCACAGGAAAACCCGCACACACATACACACTCCGGAGAGCAACAGTCTCACGAGAGGACAATGCACTTGGTGCAAAGTTCTGTGTATTCACTTGCTACTTGGGGCGTTCCTGGATACAAGAGACCTGAGCACTAGAGGCAATGCACGGTATGAACACAACCATGAAGTCAAGCCGCCGTAGCTATCCTCTGGCAAACTTGCAGTCCGCTTGTAATCCTGACAACTTATCCTGAGAACTGATGCCTATCTTATCTCCTGGAGTACTTGACTTACAATACAAAGTCTCATGTTCACACTCCACGCAGAGAACAGTGTCACGTAATATGCATGTACATGTATGCACGAGCTTAGCCAACAAGTTTGCTAAGGCTAACATAACACACCGTTGGGATAGTTTTATGTGCGATGAAGTTTTGACTGGTAGCATCTTGACTGGTAGCATATAGCTGCACACAGATTTTCCGTAGTACCATGACTTTCTTCCATCCTATAATTATGGGATAACATAACTACCAACCCTACGTTCAATGTTTCAAAACCAAAGCTACGTCAACACAAAATCAAAAGTCAAACAAAAGCGGCACAAAACATGACACCATACTTTGAGAGAGCACGGTTCTCCTTATGCTCCGCCTTGCTAAACCACCGGGCAAAGCATGGTTCAGCTTCCACTAAAATGGAAGAGTAACTTAAGACATTCCAAATAGAACCCCGGTAACCCCCCGAGTCGCGATATTGGATTCTTTTGTATGTCTCCGACGGTGAGATACAGGACATGGAAAAGGAAGGGCTGCTGGCGCCTAAAGGTGTGAGTCAATGGAGATCTGTCGATTTCTACATTATTTCCGCCCCAAAAGACAACGAACGGGTAATGCTTATTTCCCACGTCATCTGTGGTCCAGGTCTTCCGCTATCTCCAACATCGTATGTGGTCTTGATCTTCCGCCTTCCGCCTTCATTTTAAAGGTTCTTAGCCGCAACGGTTTGCAGCCACATAACTTGACACCAAATAGCTTGTTGTACATCGCCTGTTTCCAAGACCGTTTCGAAGATTATTTAGCCATGTCTCCTAGACTATATTTCTTCATATATTGTTTCCCCTCTGGCCTCTCGTCTAGCCTGATCCCACGCCTCCCCTGGCCTCTCGCCTAGCCTGATCCCCTACATCCCCTCAGGTCTCTCGTCTAGCATGATCCCCCGTCGTCCCCCTGGCCTCTCGTCTAGCCTGGTCCCCCGCCTCCCTCTAGCCTCTCACCTAGCCTGATCCACCGCCTCCCCTCCGCCTCACGCCTAGCCTGATCAACCGCCTCCCCTCCGGTCTCACGCCTAGCCGGATCCACCGCCTCCCCTCCGGCCTCACGCCTAGCCCGATCCACCGCCTCCCCAACCACCCTCTCGCCTAGCCCGAACCCCCGCCTCCACTCCCGCCTTTCGCCTAGCCCGAACCCTCGCCTCCCTCCCGTCTTTCGCCTAGCCGGATTTGCCGACTTTCACCTAGCCGGTTCCCCCGCTTCTTCTCTCGCGCTTCTCCTGGCCGGTTCCCCCGACTCCGGCCCCGTCTTTCGCCTTGCCGGTTACAGGTAAACCATAGCCTAGAAAGAAGCAGTAAATCGCTCTAGGTTAAAATCAACCTACATCAGAAAACTACTTTTCAAAACTCTTAATGCAGATCGACATCGGAGGTGACACTTCCTGTTGAGTACACAATGTTGACTTGAATTTCGTTTACAAAGTAGGAGAAAGAGCACATGGGAGCACGCGGCAGGCGTCGGGCCTCCGGCAAATTTCTAGACGAAAAGAAAGCAGGTGGCGGACGCCGGGTCTTGCAAATTGTTAGACGGGAAACAGAGCACGCGGAACTTGCCAGAGTCCCGGCAAAGTGATAGACGGGAAAGAGAGCATGCGGAACTTGCCGGAGTTCCGGCAAAGTGACAGACGGGAAAGAGAGCACGTGGAACACGCCGGGACTCCGACAAAGTGGGATACGGGACGCACTTGCAAGGCCTGGGACTTCGGCAAGTGATAGACGGTAAAGAGAGCACGCAGAACATGCCGGGACTCCGGCAAAGTAATAGATGGGAAAGACAGCACGCGGAACACACGGAGACTTCGGCAAAGTGATAGACGGGAAAGAGAGCATGTGGAATACGCCGGGACTCCGGAGAAGTGGGAGACGGGAAAGGGAGCGCGCGGAACACGCCGGGAATCCGACAAAGTGGGAGATGGGAAAGAGCGCATGTGCAAGGCGTCGGGACTCCCGCAAAGTGGGAGACGGGAAAGAGCGCATGTGCAAGGCGCCGGGACTCCGGCAAAGTGACAGACGGGAAAGAGCGCCAGAGAACTGCGTAATTAAAAAAGAGACTTAGATTTCCCAAAATTACATGTTACATCAGGTTGTTTCAACCAATTATGAATAAATTTCAACCTCATCATGTAATGAAAAATCGGTAAGTGATACCAATGGAAGAAGGAATAAGAAGAAATAATAGATAAAAACATCCAAATACTTATTTAGCATAACCAGCAAAAAGAAATTCAGAAAGAGATTTCGGTGATAGTAATGGCCAAATTATGAGGTGAACTTACCCATTCAGATAGGAACTACTGTCCCTTCGGTCTGTTAATGTCGACGGCCTTGCGGCCAGTTACAAGTTCCACTAGAACTACCCCAAATGAGTAGACATCAGCCTTCTCAGTAATTTGCCCACTGTGGGCATATTCAGGTGCAAGAGAACTCTGTAATGAAAAAAGAGAATTAGGTTTTCCAGATATTACATGTTACATCAGGTTATTTCAACCAATTATGAATAAATTTCAACCTCATCATGTAATGAAAAATTAATACTTAACCCAGTGACACCAATGGAAAAAAAAGAAGTAACAATTACAATAGATGAAAAACAGCTAGATACCTATTTACCACATAGCGAAGACTGAGTATCATCTTTAACTATTCAAAAACTTTGCATGCTCTCTATATTAAGCAGAAAAAGACATAAAAATCTGATATAATGTACATTTTTTTTTGAAATGGGTCTCCCGGCCTCTGCATCGTGAAGATGCACACAGCCTTGATATAATGTACATATCCTAGGTTCTGCTAAATCTGCAGGCTGACATAGCCAGATCGAAGTTTGCAAGATATCCTAGGTTGTGCTAAAGCTTCAGCCTGACATGCTTCACTCGAGGAATGGCCTTGCCACAACCAGATTAAAGCTTGCAAGTACCAGACGAGTTTATCTAATTTTATGTTTGATTTATTCATCATGCAACACGGGTTTAATTTAGTTCATCTCCGTGCATTGTTATAATATAACTCCCTCGAGCTTTATATCTTTTGTTCTATGCTTGTGATCTGCTAACATGATCGTGATTCCTTATATGGCAATTGAAAACACTAAACTGAGCCATATGTGTACAGTTCCATTTTGGGCTCATGAGCTGCTTGATGAATTCTTTTTTATGTAGGTAGAAAATTAAAATACATTGTTGTATGGAGGTTTTGTGTTGCAGCACATAACCAAGTGTTGAACTAGACACACTCCATTAAAGATATGAACTATGTTATAGGGTTCTCACTTTATAGTATCCATCTGTGATTATGAAATTGTCTTGTCCATTTATTTAGTTTGTTCATGTTTTTGCACTGATTTTGGGCCATCATACCATTGCTTTTGATGCTGATGTTATTTGCAGGTTAGGCCACCCAGTTGGTATTTTGGCGGGGCATTACGAGAGAAACCTGATGGTACATGTCAATTTCCGACTATTCTGAAAAGTACATTTTCCTACCTTGATTTGCGTTGCTTTAGCTATTTGCTTATCTTACTAACCCAATTTGTACTCTAAGAAGAGCATGACGTAAGAAGGATGTCATCTAATTTAAACTTGCCGTTGGTTAGGCCTAGAGAGATTCATACTGGGATAAAATAGTTGAGGTTTGTATCATCTGTGATCTCTCTACTAGACATATGCACTAGGTCATGTACTTCATGACAACATGCCAACATTTTCCATTTTTATGCTATTAAAAGGTTTAGATTGATTCTTACGACAGAAATTCCAGACCCTTGTATGTACCCTCTTGGTTGCATGCAATCCTACATGCCCATGTATGAAAAATAGTGTGTTTCTAAATGTTTCCTATGGTCTTTTGCAGTGACACATTTGTGAGGGCCTAGAACTTCCGGTGTACCACCGTAAGATGATGGGCGTTCATCATAAAAAAAGGACTACGTTTCTCTTATTAATACTGCAGTGGACGATCTGAATAATGATGTTCTTGCTCATGTTCCGGGTCAGATTTACATAATATAGCAGTTGCGATACTATCTCCAATATGTTGCCGATGTTGATCTTATCTATTCTCCTGAGTTCTTGCACTCTATTGTGCTCAGCATTTTTCTGACATGAAATTCAGTTGAAGATTGGTTTGCCCACCATGTTGTTCTAAAATGTCAATCAATCCATGGGCCTCTGAAATGGACCCGCCTCATTGTTACAAGGTTAGGAGAATGGGTTCTAGCGGCATACAGTGTTGCCAACAAATCTGGTGACCTGATGTATATGCAAATTGTATTAGATACTTCTAGTTCAAAATGGCCTTTACATTGCAGTGTCCGTAATATTCTATAGGTGTATGCTAGAATGGGTTCTAGAGGCCAACATTCAGTTCTGCCAACAATACTGAGGGCATGCTGTCTATGTGAATTGTATTAAATGCTTCCAGTTCAAAATGGCCTTTTACATTGCAGAGTCGACAACATGCTCGGCATGCCACAGAATGACTATTGAAAAAAATCAAGGTCAGACTCTCGGCAAGGCTGGAACGGTAACATCGTGTCAATATTTAGATTACTCACTCAGGATGGAAATGGTTTAGCTACTGATGAAGCTCAACAGTTGTTTGTAATTGGAGAATCTCTCATCAGATTGCACAACTGCAATGTAGAGATTGTTTTCACGATTGTCATTTGACATTTACAGTGCTAATAAAAATATGTGAGAGGAATTACAAAAATAAGCTACAAACACACAGACTGACACAACTACACAAGAAATTAGTAGATCAAATTGCTGAAAGTACCTTTGTTCTTTGTTTTGCTCTTGCCCTCTTGCTGGGCTGCTGGCGTTGGGAACTTCACATCATGACCATGCTCGGTTGAAAATTGGAATTAGGGGTTGGCTAATTGGGGCTGGGGCCTGGAGCACGGACAGAATTGCGGACGGCCGGACGGGGACTAGCTGTCGGCGTCGCCGCTCGCCGGAGAGCTGCGGCCGGAGACGGCGAGACATGCGTCAGGCGGCTGGTTTCGCCTCGCCGGGTAGCCTGCAGCGGTGCAGCCTGGTCGAGTTGGGGAAGAGCCGAAGAGGAGTACGATCGGAAATTCGGAATACGCGGCACCGCTGCCGCTTTGGCCGCTCCGTCCCTGGCTCCTGCAGACTCCTGGAGTTCATGTCTCGTGTGCTTGGTGCGTACAGGCTGCAGCTGCAGGCAAAAGTTTTTGGGCTTCACAATTTTGGGCCACAGGGTGCACAGATCTTGGGCTCAGGGGTGCACACACGTGGGAAATGTACGTGAAATTAGAATTTCGATGAATGATTTTACAGAATGTTCTTTCATATATGAAGGTAGAACCTCCAATTTAGAGGCATGTAGCCTAGCAAAACACACTTTGAGTTTAGATATAGGGCGCCACTTATGGCTGATTAATCCTCCTGACATTGTAATGATCCCTATAAACATTATATCGTGATCAATAAAGTGTGTTTGCCCTCAAAAAAGATGTAAAGAAAAAAATTCTACGAGGTGTCATGTGCACCCTAGTTGGATGTACTGAGCTCCACCAGTCCGGCCAGGGACAGGTGGTGGTTGAGCCGGTCGAGCGGCTAGCGGCGTCTGCACACGTAAGGTGACTTCGATCAAGGCGGCAGACATCGGTAGCACCGGTGGAGGCGACATCTTATGTCGACATCGGAGAGGTCGAAGCCGTAGAGGAAGAGGAGATATGGAGACCGCCGACTATAGCGGCGTTAGCCGGTCACGCTGCCCGTCTCCGGCGTGCACGTGAGTATTCCGAGGTCGTAAATCCAACACTCTGAGTTAGGTGGCATGGGCGAGATTGGTGCTCCGGTACTGCGGTACTGCGGCACCGTCGTCAGAACGAAGATCGTACCTGCGCACCACCACAGATTGCGGTGTCAATGGGCAATGGCAGCATCGGCGATCTATGCATCGTAGTAGTATAAAGGAAGACGATGACGGGTGATGGCAACGAGAGATGTCGTCAGAGGAAAATGAAAGGAAGGCACGAGGGTGTGATTCAACAATCTTCAGTTAGCCCGCAACCATGATCCAGCGGTGGATTTACCGAGGTTTAGGCTACCATAGATAAAATTGGGGATCGGGAGAAAGCCATGACCCATGCGTGCTATTCAGTGTGTTATGCTAACGAGTGGTGGACCAGACCCAGTCATCTCAGTGTCACCTTGTACGTGTGTACATGTGTTTGTGCGATGTCTGGTTTTCTTTAGACAGTGCGGCGATGTGCCCAAGTGAGGCACGATGTCCCATGGCAGTCAGCACCGCATCGGATCCCTGCTCCGCCCCTGCCCACATTTGACGACATGGCCGTCTTCTAGACGTCGGGGCGCCACCCCGACCCTGCTCACATAAGTGCGCATGGCTTATATCCCTCGTCGGGAAGCCCCTCTCCGCCCTGGTCGTATCGGGAGCCATGGCCATCAACCCAAGACGATACTTCGCCCAGATTAGGTTCCATATCCTGCTGTTCGACAACAACCATTGAGATGCGGAGGACAGGTCCGCCCTGGTCGTATCGAGAGCCATGGCCATCACCCCAAGACGATACTTCGCCCAGATTAGGTTCCATATCCTACTGTGCGACAACAGCCATTGAGATGCGGAGGACAGGATGTAGATCGAGCGAAGACGGGCGAGCCGCCGAGCATGAAGCATGGGGGCGAATGAGACCAGGCATGGGGTGAATGAGGCGAACAAGACAAGATTTGACATCCATTGAATTCAAAAACAAGAAATACCCCACGGGCGCGGCGTGCCGCCGCGCCAAGGCCTACTAGTGTTGTTCTAGTTGAGTCGTGCATCGCTGCGTTCGTACCGCGGATGCAAAATAACGGCAGAAGCAAAATTTGTCAAAGTCAAAGTGCTTAAGGCCCTGTTTGTAGTGAAAGTATTTTTTGTACGTGCTTGGTACTTGATTCAAATTTGTACTAAGATAGGAGAGCACATACAGAAAATACATCTAATCCATAGGATGCTCTTTAAAAAAAACCGTGTAGAACCACCCAGCCCACCTGAGTTAGAGTCACCGTTGAAGCCCTCAGACTACGCGGGGTGCTATCCGCGATCAAGAATCGTACAGAGAGATCTATCTAACAACATATAGCCAAGGGAGGGAAGCGTCACGTCTTTTTTTTTTAATGATGGCCCTCAAAAAACTGTGGGGTGAATAGGCAACTTTAAAAACTCGGATATTTTCCAAGTTCAAATCTTAAATATGCTCAGCTTAACTATGTGTACAACATCTTATAACTAAACAAGATTTAATAATTATAAGAACAAGCTAACAATTCAAACTCCACACAAGATATATCAATGGTAGCAAGTATGAACTGCGGAAATTAAAGAGAACAAAATTCAACCAATATAAACGAGTTTGGATATCCACTGATATTCTATTTTCCGTTGGAGAGGCCATGATAAACCTTCCCACAATAATCCCTCGCGGCTCTAGCCTTCTTTTCACTTGAGCTCACCGTATTAAGTATGAGCTCCTACACTATGACTAGTTTTTTCTTCAAACCCGAAAATGACAAGCTCCACAACTACTACACACCAAGTATCAGATTTTTCTCCTCCCGTGACCCTCCTCCCCTCCATGAGTGAGGCCACCATCCCATGCTCCATGTCCAAATCTCTTACCTCGCCCACCACCTCGTGGTGATAACTAGGAACCGGCCAACCGGAGGTTTACAGATTGACCGAGCTTGCAAGATGGGATGGTCGGCGTCACAATTTTGTAGAGCAACAGAGAGGCAAATTTTGTCGCTAGACCTATCGATCGGTGGTTTTCTATTTTCTACGAACCTTCAAGTACTTACTTTGGCGAGAACATACGCTACTACTATTTCCTTTGTTCATAGCAATTAGTAATGGATGCAGAAACATTCAGAAAGAGAAGAAATACACTCTTATCTTTAACGATTATGTGTGCCTAAATAATATTTGTTGCATCATGTATAACGTCATAACATACTATAGTGAAAACATAGTTGAAACAAATTATCTTGAGGAATTCATGGCAACAAGCTATAGACCGGTAAAATCCGAGTTGATTTTTTGTGGAACAGGCAAAGACTAGAGTTGCATTACAATTTATGCAGAGCCCGGGTGTAATACACTATGTATCTCCGCGATATCTTGAATAATAAAAATGCTCTTTATTGAAAAGATCAATGCCCGTATCTAAACCCACCCACTGCCCATCGGCGAAGCTATCCGCGGGCAAAAGATGCCCTCGGTATCCTAACCCGATGATATGCAGCTATACATGAATATCCACTGAGCAACAAAAACATGAAACAGCAACAGTAGCCGTCACAAATTTACAAACGGAATGACAACATTGCAAAATAACATCTCTGTCAAAACAAAATCTAATTACCTCATTGTCACATAACACAATAAGATGATTTTTGGGTCCTTAAATTTTGGAGAAGTGTGATTAAGATTATTCACATAGTCAAAGCTACCGACATGTGGTCCCACCGGCAAACGGGTATCCAATGGATATCCATGGAGCTCCCAGCGGGTCGGATATCAATGAATACCCGGATCCATGGATATTATTGTCATCCCTAATTCGATCCTCACTGTGTCGACATTGCCTTTGTTCCAGATAATCCACTAATTAATTAATTATTTCAGAAAGGAAAATTGTAACGCCCGAGCCCAGTGACGCCTTCTACTGTACCGAGCGCGCACAAAACAGACACCGAGGGCGGAAAAGGAGCGAGGGCTCTCTCCATCCCGACCTCTCGTGTCCGCTGCGACGGAAAAAAAACAGGTAGCCCTGATCCCCCTAGCCTTTCCCCTTCCGCCATCGATCCCTCCTTCGATTCCCCCAGATCGGCGCGAGTAAGCCCGGGCCCTGTCCCGATCCATCCCGACCTTCGCGTAATTTCCCCCAATTTTGTTGGCTGTGTTTTGATTGATCTGATGTTAGCGTTACCCGCTCCGGTAGATCCGTAATCTGGTCGTGGTTCGTCTTGATAGGCCCCCGTAGCGCGTAGATTCCACGTGCGGCGGTGGCGGTTCGTCCTTCGGTGTGTCGATTTGATTCGCGTCCCTTGGACCGTCGGCGTCGATCTGTTGTGATTCGCTAGAATCATTCGATGCGGGCTGTCGAGGTGGCGTTTTTTTCCGTCAGGTTGGTTAATCTGGTTTAGCAGCAGTAGTACGGGTTGATACGATCGTACGATGTTCACATGTATGATATGGTGTTTGTTGATTTGCTATCATATTATGGCCAATAAGAATTTGATAACATGACTGATATCATGTTATTTATGATTGGATAGGCTATATGTTTGTTAGTTTTGATTTTGTCAGCTTTAGAATTACTTGGTTTTGTCGGTATAATGATACGGGTAGAGAAGGAATTACTGCACCACTGCTTACTATGAACCTCTGCCTTTGTTAATTATTTACACCAGTACTGTAGACTCAAACGACCCATATTTTTCTTTTTTTGTTGTTGGAAAGAGGACTTGCTTGAATATTGTGGGTTCACAGAAGTTGGAACTTTAGGATCTATGTTACTTAGGGTAAGTCAGCACTCACTAGGCCAGTTCAATAATGAGCTTAATACTTTGAAGAAACAAAATGACGTACTGTTTTGCCTTTTGTTTGTTATATACTGCCAAGTTGTTGTGTGTACTAGTAGTAAAACATGTCCTAAGCTCTAGAATTAATAATTTATGAACACTTCTCATAATATGTAAATGTAATGAAAGCAGGAGCTTATCATGGCTTCAAAACGGATCCTCAAGGAACTAAAGGACTTGCAGAAAGATCCTCCGACATCATGCAGTGCAGGTATTTGCCTGATTTTTTCTTTCAGTTATGACCAATTGCCACAATGTGTATTCTGAGAAATAACATGTGAAGTGGTCGTGTGAATTTTGTGGGTAGTAATCCACTAGTTTATCTATATGGTGGAACTACAGGGTAGTAACGCTTACCCTTAGCATGCTGTTGGACATTGTTGTGTGGTATACGCTTATTTATGTCTTTAAATACATTCGCCATTGTTCGGGAATTCGTTAACTGGTAACGGCTCGCTCGGCCACTGAATAGGGATTAATCGGCGAATCTGCCGATTAACTGGATTAACTGGTCGACCATTATTCGGCTAGTTAACTAGCAAATGTCTACATAAAACAAATATATGAGAAGAAAATAGATAGTATATTGACATCTGCCTACTCAGCCCATAGTTCTCTTGGCCCAAAAGCCCACTAAACCATCGACTTCCATCTGCCATGACCTAGACTTCCAAGTTCCAACCAAATATATGATTTTTTTAGGCCTTTGTGCACCCATCGGACTGCAGTTAATCAGGAGATTCCCGATTAATCGGCTTGTCAGACCGATTAACGGGCCTGGCCAGTTAATCCACCGAATATGTTGAATTCGTTTCGGTGACCCACTGAATAGCGATTACTCGGCTAGTTAATCGGTGATTCGGCCGAATTTTAGAACAATGACATTCACTGCCAATTATTTCTGTAACTTTGGTCGCCACAGCTGTACTAGAACTTCAAATATTGTTACGCATTATGCCTTTGATAATTGTGTTATTTCTTGGAGTGTGTTCCATTTTCTTCAGGTCCTTATCAAGGAAATAGAATTATAATAATATGGTTCTTGATGTATGCAGTTGTATTCAGTATTCTTGCTCCATGTGGATGTATCACTATACCAGTTGCTGTCTTTTTGGTGTCCTCATGTGGTTCCTTAACCTTAACCTTAACAAAGCCTTTTGTCCCAAACAAGTTGGGGTAGGCTAAATATGAAACCCTGTCACGAGGACTTCTCAGGAGGTCACCCATCCTGGTACTACTCTCGCCCAAAGGGGTTTCATATCCATGGGACTGGCTAGTTTTTACGTTGGCTCGCCAAGCCTATCACAACCCTTAGATATGAAACCTTTCATGAGGACTTTCCAGGAGGTCACCCACCCTAGTACTACTCTCGTGGGTTTCATATCCATGGGACTGGCTAGTTTTTACGTTGGCTCGCCAAGCCTATCACAACCCTCCTCCTTTATCCGGGCTTGGGACCGGCTATGCCTAGAAGACATAGGCGGAGTTGGTGTCCTCATGTGGTTAACTAGCTAAATTTGATGTTTTATTTTCAAGAAAGGTATCTAGCGTAGAGTCTAGTGTGTTTCAAAGTAATTCCAAATTAAACTAGTTATGAACAATTGTTAACAACCACTGCAATTGATCACCAGATCTTCTATAACTGTTGATTATATCGTAAAGGATTGCATTGATGAATTATAGGTCCTGCTGGTGAGGATATGTTCCATTGGCAGGCAACCATTATGGGTCCGCCTGATAGTCCGTATGCTGGAGGTGTTTTCCTAGTGAATATCCATTTCCCCCCGGACTACCCCTTCAAGCCTCCGAAGGTAAAGCGGTTAAACACATCCCAGAGCAAAAAATCTTCCTGCAAGTTTGTCATCTTTATCAAAAGATGATTGTGTTAATATGTCCCGCCCTCCCTTCCATGTGTCATAAGGCAAATGTTCTTTCATGTGATCTGTGTTCATCTCGACGTTTTTATTTTGGATCAAATAAATCTTCTTATATCTCTAAAAGGAAATACTTATGATTGCCTGATCGCATCTTATTGTTTACATTATTCTGTTGCTTGTCAAAACAATGAATCATCATGTTCTTCTTAATGGTAGTGTGTCTTGAGCTTGCGCCTACGTTCTTTGGTTATAAACAGTCTCCTCTTTCAGGTATCTTTCAAGACAAAAGTCTTCCATCCAAACATCAATAGCAATGGAAGCATATGCCTCGACATTCTGAAGGAGCAATGGAGTCCTGCTTTGACAATCTCTAAGGTGCTCTCGCAATACTTCATTCGCTTACAGCCTTACTCTTTCTCTAGTGGGACATATACATAGTAAATAGGGGAGTGATACATGATACTCATTTATCTTCTTGATGAATGAGCTACTGCTCATTGCTTCAGAATATCATTTCATAATCTCACATGCATATTTGATGAACACACTCAAAAGTTTCTGCAGTTGTTTGACATCTGAAACTGGCTTACTGTGTGCATTTTGATATAATCTTTTGCTAGAGTCTTAATTGGTTATTCAAATCAATTCATTGAGAAGCTAGAGCAAAAAAGTCATGGAAATGGTGACTTTCCAAGTGAAGCTACTGTTTTGGATTAAACCTGTTCAAATCCTCCTGAAAATTTTATGTTTCACTATCATGTATTCAGTTGAGGATAGGAACATCGAACGAATCATATATTCTGCATATACTAATCTGCAATTACGATTTGATGTCTTTCACCGCATGTATCTGCACTACTAACTTCTAGTTTTTTGCATTCACCAGGTATTGCTTTCGATCTGCTCGCTGCTTACTGACCCCAACCCGGACGACCCTCTTGTCCCTGAGATCGCCCACATGTACAAGATGGACCGGACGAAGTACGAGACGACATCCCGCAGCTGGACGCAGAAGTATGCCATGGGATGACCCAAAGCCCCATGCTCGTATCCACTGCTTGCTTGCGTGCAGAAGACTGTGTTGCTGTCCCGAGAAACTATTTCTGGGCCATTATTTTCTTTGATTTCCCTGTCGGTCGTGTGCGTCTCCCGATCCTTCTAGGATCAACGTCGTAGTCAAACATCAACCTATCATTGCCAAAGTCGATAATGAAATTGACATATGCTTCTTGTGGTAACTATATGCTAGTGTTGTTGCTATCGCTATGGTGCCCATAACGGGAGTTGTTTGTTCTGTGCTCACCTTGCATGTTTTGCTGAGTTGAACATCCCCCACCCCATGTGGACGTGTTTCGTCTCCTCTGTTGAGGCTGTACTAGTTATGAACTTATAATGTATCAACTTATACCATCCTTATGTCTGGGCTGGCATGGCCGGAGTTCCTAAGGTGTGGTGACTGTGCCTGCCAGTTCCTGCAAAGTTTACATGGCTGGAAAATGCGCTAAGCTGTAGCATCTTGAAATCTCAGAATACAGGCGTTCTTTGTGCCGATACATCACTGTTAGACTAACAGGTAAACCCAAAAATGTCGGCTGTACGCGCCTGTACAGTCTGACAGGGTACCTTGACAACTCGCAAGTACCAAATGGAAGGCGTGTTTAGGACAACTCGCAAGTACCAAATGGAAGGCGTGTTTAGGTTTAGCTACTGAAGAGCTGTTGTCCGGGTTAGCTAAAATTTTGGTCGAGACGATTTTCTTGCCCATGATTTGGCCAATATCAATAAATTAACTACGATGGTGAAGTTTGGCATGTTAAAAGGTCGACAACTATCCAAACATACATAAAAGGGTCCACTTTGGCCCTAACCCATATATAACCCGCAAGTGTGTGGATTATTGGTAAACACGATGTTAATAGTTCTATAAAGAATCAAATAACGGATGGCCTATTAGCTCAGCTGGTTAGAGCGTCGTGCTAATAACGCGAAGGTCACAGGTTCGAGACCTGTATGGGCCAAATATTTTTGAAGCTTTGTCCTTTTCTAGGGAAATAAGTGCAAAATTCTACGTACGTGTAACAGCATCTCCTTTTTTGTTCATGTGTAACAGCATCTTCTTTTTTTATTGTTTATTCAGTTTTAGATAAACAGGGGTGACGTGGATTTAATAGAACAGGGATCATTAGTATGCAATATGCGGATGATACCCTACTCTTTCTTGAAGCTGAGAAAGAGTGCGTGTTAAATCTTAAATGGCTTTTATCGTGTTTTGAACAATTATCTGGAATGCGGATCAACTTTCATAAGTGTGATCTGGTAGCTTTGAACTTAAGTGAGGAGGAAGCTCAGGTTTTTGCCCAGATCCTGAGCTGTAAGCTTGGTGAGTTTCCCCTTAAATATTTAGGGGTCCCTCTTCACCATAGTAAGCTAAGAAAAGAGGACCTGCAGCCTATTATTGATAAGTTAATAAAAAAAGCTGCAGGTTGGAGAGGGAGGCTTATGTCTCACGCAGCCAAATTAGAATTGGTTAGGAGTGTTCTTGCCAGCATTCCACTGTATTTGCTCAGTGTGATTAAATTTCCCAAATGGGCCATAACCTTGATTAATTCCCAGCTAGCGCACTGCTTGTGGGACAATTATGAGGGACATTTTAAATATCATCTAGCTAACTGGGGTCTAGTTTCCCAGAAGAAAGAGTTTGGAGGATTAGGTATCCCTGATATAGCTCAAATGAATCTTTGTTTGTTAGCTTCTTGGATTAAGAAGTACAATTTAGATGATGATAAACTGTGGAAGCAAATTATTGACCACAAGTACAATGTTAACGATCCGAATATTTTTCATAGTACGCCTGCTAGTGTCTCTCCTTTTTGGAAAGGAGTGATGTGGGCCGCGAATGCAGCTAAAATAGGGTACCAATGGAAAATAGGGGATGGTAAAAAAGTCAAGTTTTGGGAGGACCACTGGTTTGGTAATTCTAGCTTGGCCATCCAATACTGGGAACTGTACATTTTATGTAATGAACAAAATGCAGTAGTTGCTGAGGTGTGGGATGGCGCGCAGGTCAGACTCTCCTTTAGGAGATGTTTTGATCAGAGCCTTATGGTTTTATGGTATGAGTTAGTTAGTATTGCGGAATCTATCCAATTTACTAATGATTCTGATGCTATTATTTGGAATTTTGATTCTAAGGGGATTTATACTGTTGGATCTATGTATGCAGTAATTAACTTTAATGGTGTTAAACCTACACATGTGCATGCAGTCTGGAAAATCAAAGTTCCCCCTCGAATTCATTTTTTCCTTTGGCTTGTCTCTCACAATAAAAATCTCACTAGAGATAATTTAGTGAAGAGACAAAATGTGGATGATCTTTCTTGTGTATTTTGCTCTACCCTTGAAACTTGCAGCCATTTATTCTTTGAATGTGCTGTGTCTAAACTTGTATGGGAAGAGATAAGCAGAATAACAGGGGAACTGGTTGTCCCTGCCTCTTTTGAGGTGGTTGCTGGGCTCTGGCTCAGTGAATCGAAAAATGAAGCGATAAATGTTTTCCATGCCGCAGCTATGTGGGTTTTGTGGAAAATTCTCAATGATATCTGTTTTAACAGAAATGTTTGGTTGGGTATGCAGGTGATCTGGAGAAAGTTAAGTTATTTTCTTTCCCAGTGGCTCATTCTGCTCTCAGGCGCTGCCAAGGACTCCATGGTCGTGATGATGGAGAAGGTGGAGCAGCTAGCTCATGGCCCTCCTCTCTTGACATGGCCAAATCCAGGGTGAGATATCCGGTACCCCTGCTGGAAACTCGGAAGAAGCGAACGAAGAAGAATCTCAGCTGCCATCAGGTTGATGAGAGCTGGAATAGCACCACGCTGATGCTGGCCAAGGTGCTTGAGACTGCCTCTCTGGTGATGTTCCAAGATGGCGAAAGCTGGAGGGTGATCCAAAAGTGATCTTCTCTTCCTCTGGAGGGTGTTTGCTGCAGTAGTTGCTGGTTAAGTAGTCTGTTGGTCTAGTAGTTCGAACTCTAGCCTTTGTGCGGGTTCACAAATGCTGTCATCTGCGGGCTACTCTTTATTTTGCTGTTTCTAGGGCGATGCTTAATCGTTCTCGAGTGCTGTAATGCTGATGTAAGACATGATGGTTTTCTTTTCTATATGAAATGGAACCGGGGCGGGGCCCTTTATATCTAAAAAAAAATAAACAGGGGTGACCCCCCGGCTCCATTTCTATGAAACGTAACCATAACAATATCCAGTCATTGTTCTCCCCCAACAGGAGAAAGTAAAGGAAAGCAAAAGCTAGCTAAAACCTGCTACTACAGCATCCGAACCAACTGCAGAAATTTAAAATTGCCCAGCAACCTGGGACTTTTACATCCACCACCAGTTTTTGCCACAGCTACTAGCTCTGCCACAGACCAAAACAACTTTCGGACAGCAGCACCAAAACTCAGCGAACTCAACACTAAACCTAACAACTGCTGAAGAAAGTTCTGGCGGCAGCTCGCACATCCTCATCAGCTGCCCCTCTGCGCGCCAGTTCTGGCGGCAGCTCGGTGTGCCGGCTTCGGCTGGTGATTTGCATCCAACGCCGGATTCATGCCCGCTCCCCGCCTCCGCCCCGCCTTGCTCGGCTGCCACACTCCGGCTCCTCTGCCTCTGGCATCTATGGAAACACCGGAACAACGTCGTCTTCAAGAAGCTCGGAAATGTTGTCGCGATGACGCAATCCTGTGGCGTGGCCGCCTTCCGACTGACCAACGTGTGACCTCTGGCTCACGTACCTCCTCCCTGAACGACCGTAACTCTGCTGTGTTGTGTTGTGTGCTTTGTAAAATGAGACCATCCCCTTCTGGATGCTGTCTCCCTCCCCCGCTGTAACCTGCTTTGGGGTTTCCACCCCTATCTTATGGTGAAATGGAAAATTCAGGTGGGTGCTTTATGTAGTAAATTGTGTCTTGCAATATTTATATATCTACTACATTGTCCGGAATTAAAATTCAGTGTGGAAGTGTCACGGAAATAACAGGAAATTATTGATGTGCAATTGTACTTAAGGAAGCCGATACGTCTATACTGGAACACGGTTTATATTAATACGCTGGAATTATACCCGGGAACACTATAGAGTGGAACGCCAGGTTGTCCATAGGATTGGATCTATAGATTGTTAAAGCCTGTGAGTTTGATTTGTATTCGAACTCGGCGCATGACTCATACATGCGTGCTGGGACCTAATTGTTTAACAGTAATAGGCTCGGTAACTGGCTGTTAGGTATTGTGGTTGGTCAAACATGTCACGAGTCCTATCTAAAAACAGATTGATTTATGTAGAATTTGGAGTCTACATAAAGATCCCACCCTCTAGTCTCAATATGTATTGTGAGCGACACCACCGATAAGGCAAAGAAATAGAGGGTAGACCGACGTCGCCGGCGAGATGCTAATCTGCTGTTTCGGCTCGGTGCGCCGTCGTGTCCTTCACCGATCCAAATTCCGCTGCGAACTCTGCCGTCATCGTCAAATCGTTGTGCCGTCATGGTCGTCGCAGATCGGTAGTCCGCTGCCAACTCTGCCGTCGTCGTCTTTTTCATAGATCGATATGTGGCTACAGGTTCCAGGGTTCTGTGCCTGCACCGCGCTCCACCTCCTCGTGCTGGCCACCGGAAAATCCATCGGTCGCCTCGTCGGTCCCTCCATGTGGTGGTCCTCTCCACGCTTGCTTGGCTGCGCCTACGGCCAAATCAACCGCCTGTTGCATCCCCGAACCACGTGTTGTGCGATGCTGCTGCCGATCGGAAGAAGAGGAAGCGGAACGAGGACTAATCCATCAAGGGGACAGTAACTCGCACGCTGATCATGGAAGGCAGGTGCGGATCAAGTCTATTACACGGCTCCTGTCTTTGCTACTACTTCAACTCACAGAATCGAGGAAACAAACCCGGCAAATACTTTTTGATCTACATCAGGAAATTACTGCACTGATGGTACTACTTGGCATGCTGTCATGGTATACGGCGAGTAAGAAAAAATCTCGCTAAGTATGGAGTCACTCCACACTTCTGCACGTGATTAACCATCACGGTCTACAGCTCCGAGGAGTAGCTTGCTTCGTTTTTCTGCTATTTTTGAGCAACTGAAGACATTAAGTAATTATTATTTTCGTACGTCAAGGCTGCACGCTAGTCTTGGCTCGTTTTATTGGTTGACTCTACGAATCGGTAACACTTCTCTCAATGGCATCTAACTATATTTTCAGTCTTGTCTAATGTCTCTAATTACACGGTTTAGAGAGGAAAAGTCATGAATTTATTTCAGTTGAGAATATTGATTTATGTCATTGATATATCTAAACCAGAAAAGCCAAAGGGAAAGGAAAACTATGGAATTTGGACTAAGGAAAATAAACTAGTTCAACATATATGTTGTAATCATTGTTTGATTATTTAGCTGCTATATATGTGAGTGAACAAATTACTTGGAATATTTGCGTAACCTGGAAAAGGAACTTTATTTATGGGACTTCTTTTATGGGACACCACTCGCTTTTAGAGGAAGTTGCAACTCACTCCGAGGAAATTCATTGAACTCGTTGTCAGATTTATTACTTTTATTTTTATCACTATGATTTTCTTTTATTTGCTACGGTTTGGCGCTGTCACCGGAATATATTTGGAATTCGTCGGAATACAATGGAACATATTGGAGTACATAATAATTCACTGGAATTCTACGGTGTAACAACGACGAGAGGGCATCACGCATGTTTATAATGAAATTGGCATCACTTATTTTTGGAGGAACATGTGGAGCACTCCAAGGAAATCAATATTTACTCAACGGTACGTCAATGTTATTTTTGCACTAAATATTTGTTTATGACTACTTCTCCATAGTTTGGAATTTGCTTGTACGTCATAATTTGATGGAATACAATAACAACTTTATTTATATGCAAACAATTCCAAAGGGAAATAGATATGTCTACCTAGGCATTATTGCTAAACCGGTATACTTTGGAATTGGAAATTATGTGATCAAACTCTGTTTCTGGAGGAAAATTATTATTGTTTATATATTCGCCTACGATGAGAAGGAATTTAATTTACACTTCTCTATCGGAATTTGTTGGATGTGTATGCTATTTGGAGAAGGAAAGTGGAATGGTTGCTCAACAGAAAGTTTAGTGCGTTACTGGATTTTAACACAATGGTCTCATATCTCTTGATGAACTATTGGAAGTTGGTTACCAAATCGTTTATTTGGTGAAGATAACTCCATATGAGGAACACTTGTAATAGGAACACATGCTCGGGAATTTATTATTGATAGTATTTACACTTGGTCTTACTCTATAAACAGAATTACGAGTACTGTTAATTCTGGAATTATAAACTTTAAGTCGGAGGAATATAAGTTATGGAATTTTATTATGTGACATTTGTGGTATTTGGTTTTGGCACTCCCACTAGAGGTTCAATTATTTTTATCTCATTTACGACTTGGTCACATATCAAGGAACAGAATTAGTGGATTATTAATTCGGGAATTCTAAACTTAAGTGGGAGGATTATGATACTTTATGATCATATTTATGGTATTCTAGGACACTCCTACATGAGGTGAATATATTTATTTTATTTCATGATTACACTTGGTATGATCATTTATATCTTTTATAATACAAGTCGGAAGGTCTTTGTTGTATTGACATCTCATACTGAAGTGGAAAATCAGTTCATCAAAGGATTTAAAGGTTTGAAAACTGATTGGTGGGGGAAGAACACTTCAGGAATATTAATTGAAACTAATGGAATGAGCATGGAATTATTCACCGTGTCTTATGTCATATACTCCATGGTTGAATGGAGGAATACAACTATTGGTTATTCCCTTGATTATGTGGAAAAGCATTACGTACTACTATTTGTTCAGTAAGTCATTTCTTATCACAGTCACTGTTTATATTTTGTGAACTGGAAGGAAGTATTCTATTTATATTTTGGTAGTATGGAAATTGGAAGATTGTTTACTACATAGCACACCAAAATTTTATTATAAAATATTTATATTCTAGTGGATCGGATGGTCTTTCATTTTGATCTGGAAAAAGGAAAAATTGGTGGAAAGTTGGAATATGATATTTTCTCATGAATGGCGTGTTTACTAATAGTCACACCGGAATTTCACATGTGCTAAACTCAAAGGAAAACACAAGTTAACTCCCAACACTAACATGCTTAGGAATAGTGGGAGGAATTAAATTGGATCATCATATCTTGGCTAATATTTTGTGTTATTTGAGGAAATCACTCTATATTTTAGAGGAAACAAAAAAAATACTAAAACATGTTAATTTTAATTATGGATGGAAGCATTGCGGGAAGCAATACACTCAATGAGGAGGAATTAAAGTTTGAGAACTTGTTGTACCAAATGACCGCACGACTATAGGTTGCTAATGGATTTATTTATGAGGAAGTTTAAATGCAACTTGCTTGGTGGAATTACAATGCTAAGCTTGTTGTTTAATTCTTTACACAAAGGAAATGTTTAATTTGTGGAAACTCTGGAATTTAGAGGAGGTGGGAATAATGACAGGATTTGCTAACTGAATTCACTTCATGTTTTTTGGAACAAGCTTCACATCAATGGTATGTTAGGTCATATGGTTTTATTTATGATGGAAGACAATGGTTTTATTTATGATGGAAGACAATCATATGCACAGGTTTGTGTTAATTGTTTTGTGTTATCGTTATATGTGCTAACTATGTTCTTATTGTTTTTAAAATAACACATTGATGGAAGTGAAAGCTTGGTTCAGTTCTAACTTTCATTTGAAAGGTATGTCTAAACCTTCCTGCATTTTGGGAGTGGAATTACGTAGATAATATTTTGATATATCTTTCTGTGGAAAAGTGCAAACCTGACATGTACCTTTTGATTAAGGGAATGATACTCTGCGAGGAAATATATTTGAACTCGTGAGGAAAAAGGAAGAATAATTGTCATACCACGGTTATTGTAGGACATTATTCGTGCGACCAGAACTTAGCCATGACACTGTAATTGTTGCTATTACTGATTAGCACGGAAAATAATTTGCTGGAATTTTGGCAAACGGAATATGAATTTTATAAATATTTTGGAATCACAATAAAGAACTTGCTGGCGCAAGGAAACATGGATTATTCATTCTTTGATGCTCTTAACCTTCAACTGCGTGGATATATTGACACTATTTTTGGAAATAGGATCTTCGTGAAAGGTAATCTTCTTTATTTTATGTGCTAATATTTACATTTGTAGGTATTTATTGTTTAGAATGGAAACATGGATATTATTTGTTTACGGAATATGAATACTTTGATGCATGTCAAGCATTGAAGGAAGGTATATGGCTAAGGAAATTTCTTCGTGAACTTAAGGTCGTGGAAGGTGCATCATAACCTGTTACTTTGTGATAATATGACGGCAAAGGTCACAAAGTGTATATACAATGTGAGCGCATTGAAGGAAGGAATTATTTCTAACCATGTTAATTGCATGGGAATTCACCTTGATTGAAATAAAATGTTTTCAGTCAAGTGGGAGATGTAGGAAATTGTGTCTTGCAACATTTTATATATCTGCTACATTGTCCGGAATTAAACTTCAGTGTGGAAGTGTCACGGAAATAACAGGGAATTATTGATGTGTAATTGTACTTAAGGAAGCCGGTACGTCTATACTGGAACATGGTGTATATTAATACGCTGAAATTATACCCGGGAACAGTATAGAGTGAAACATCAGGTTGTCCGAAGGATTGACTATATGGATTGTTAAAGTCCGCGAGTTTGATTTGTATTCGAACTCGGCGCATGACTCACACATGCGTGCTTAGACCTAATTGTTTAACAGTAATAGGCTCGGTAACTGGCTGTTAGGTATTGTGGTTGGTCTAACATGTCACGAGTCCTATCTGGAAACAAATTGATTTATCTGGAATTTGGAGTCTATATAAAGGTCCCACCCTCTAGTCTCAATATGCATTGTGAGCAACACCACCGATAAGGCAGAGGAATAGAGGGTAGATCGAATTGCTCCAAGCCCTAGATTTCCTACACTTTATGCACTCCCCGGTGCAAATGTAAAAAAAAAACTACTGAAGAAAGAAACCTCCTTGTGAGATCAGCGCAGGTGGTGCAAGGGACTTCTTGGGACAAGGGAGCTCCATCATCCAGTGACCACATGAATATTGACGTGTTCATCAGGGTGGTCGCGCAGGTAAGCCAGGGAGGCTCGGCCACCACGGGGAGCATCCTTTGCCGCCAGTAGCCAAGTCGAAACCCAACCAAAGTCAGTGCATCCGTTCACCCCACCAAAGCAAGAGGACTTCTTAACTTTTGAGTTAGCAGGGCCACGAACTGACCCATTTTTCCTCCTTCTAGATCTTTGAATGGAACTTTCCAATTTCTTAGATAGCTAAGCACCAAACTCCACACTTGTTTCATATTAATCCAGGTAGTTCGGTTAAAAACTAAACTATTTCTAGAATTCCACAACCCCCACATGACTGCAGAGGTAACAACATTAAAATGCAGGAAACGTTTGTTACATCACCATTTCGAAGGAATGTTCTCAAAGTTATTGATATCAATATAAAAAATTCAAAAACATTCTCCCAAAGGCATCTAGCAACTATACACTCAAAGAACAAGTGTTTAACCGATTCTATCTCTTTGCAGAAGTTACATTCCAACGGCTTTGGAATCGCCCTCCTCCTAAGGTTATCTCTAGTCATAATTTTATTCTGCGAAAAAAGCCAAAGGAACACCTGGATCCTAGGGGGATTTTTAAATCCCAGACCACAGGTAAATACACAGGAGTAACTCCTCTAAAGTTAACTAAAGTATACATGGTTTTTGCAGAATAAACTCCACTAGACTCATACTGCCAGATAAGCTGGTCAGACTCCTCAGAGAAACTAATACTAGCAGCAATCTCAACTAACTCTAACCACTGAACCATCATCTCTGGGGTGAAAGTTCTTCTGAAGTCACACTTCAGTTGAACACCATCCCACAGTTTCAGCAATGGTTTGAGTCTGCTGATTGGAAACAAAATAAAGATCCCAGAATTCGTGGCAAGTGGAGAGTTACCAAACCATATGTCCTCCCAAAACTTAATGGATTTACCTTTACCTACATGCCATCTATATCCCATCTTAACTGCCTTAGATGCCCACATCACTCCTTTCCAGAAGACGGGCGGATGAGCATCTTGACAGCAAAGAATATTAGGCTTATTTGTTTTATACTTAGCATCTATAACACGTTTCCATAGAGACCCCTCACCCTGGATATATCTTTTTATCCATGAGCCTATCAAACAAATGTTCAGATCTTGGAGGTTTGGAATCCCCAAACCCCTAAACTCTTTGCGCATGCAGATAGAGGGCCAATTAGCTAGATGAATCTTATTATTACCTTCCTCATCACTCCACATACATCTAGCTAACTGACTATTAATCAACTGTAGAGCCTATTTAGGGAACTTAAAGAAAGATAAAAGGTAAACATGGATGCTAGCTAAGATAGATTGGATTAGGATTCTTTTTGCCTCAGTTGACAGAAGTTTCCCTCTCCAGCCCGACATTCTCTTAAGGAGATTATCTATGAGAGGTTGCAGATCCTTTCTTCTTAACTTATCAAAATGTAAAGGAATTCCTAGATACTTAACCGGAAAACTACCAGCTAAGCATTCTAAAATATTGAGAAAGGGGGCATTTTATTGACATAAGCTCATTTTTATTGTAGTTTTATTGTGTACTTTTTATGCTAGAGAGCTTTCATTAAGCATTCTAAAATCTATGAGAGGTTGCTCAGTCTGCAATGTTCTTTTTTACTGTGTACTTCATGAATAATTTCATGGGCAGTAACAACACTCTCTAGAATAAACCTACCTTTAATGAAAGCAGACTGATAGAAAGTAATTAACCTATTCATAACAGTAGAGAGTCTATTAGTAAGAATCTTAGTGAAAATTTTGAAGGAACAGTTTAACAAACTAATGGGTCTAAAAAATTTCATGGTCCTAGCATCATTCTCTTTGGGAATGAGAGTTATCATGGCAAAGTTCAGTCTAAATAAACCTACATCGCACCTAAACCATTCCTCAAACATTTCCAGCAGGTCTCCTTTAATAATCTCCCAATAAGTTTGATAAAACATAAAGGAGAGACCATCAGGGCCAGGAGCCCCATCAGAGTAGGAACCAAAACAGCTGTTTTAACCTCCTCTTCAGAGAACCTACTAACTAGCATATCATTCTCTACATCAGTAACCTTTTCACCATCAGAGAAAAAAATATATCCTAAGATTTATGGCAGGTCTAGGCTCTGCACCAAAGAGATCCTTATAATAATCCGTGGCTATTTTGAGCATCCCTTTCGTATCAGATTCAGAACCATTTGGACCATCTAACACAGGAATCATCCTTTTCTCCTACGTTGATTAGCCACAGCATGCAAGTAAGTTGTATTCCTATCTCCTTCTAGAATATCACGTTCCCTAGCTTTTGTTTCTTCTATAATCCAAAAGATATTCAACTCTGCTAAAATTTCCTTAAATCTATGAGCCTCCTCAACAGACAGCTCTTGAGTTTCAGACTTGATGTCTAGCACATCATATTCATCCATCAGCCTTTTCTTATGTTTCCTAAGCTCAGCCTCTAAATTAGCACTCCAACCTTTGGCTAGCTTCCTAAAAAGTCTAAGCTTATTTTGCCAAACATCAATAATGTTTCTAGCTCTTCTATTCGAAGACCAGGCTTTCAACACAATGTCTTTAAAGTCTAGTCTGCTTATCCACCATTTTTCAAATTTAAAGCTACTTTTCTTTGGAAGTTGACCCTCCCCTGAATCTCAAAGGATCGGAGTGTGGTCACTACCACTTCTAGTTAAAGCTCTAGCACTAGACAAAGGAAAAAGAGAGTCAAAATTGACAGTACAGAAAATCCTATCTAATTTTTACATAACCAGATTTTCTTGATTATTGGTCCAAGCGTAAGATCTACCAGCTAAGCCTGTCTCCATCAAGGCCCACATATCCACCCAAGAATTAAATTTATCTACCCACTTAAAATCTACATTGCTATTGTTTTTATCCTCCAGACCTCTAATTAAGTTTAAATCACCCCCTATTAGAGTGGGTCCATCCCAAGAAAGGAAAAACTCATGCAATTCTGAAATGAAAGCTTGTTTAGTTCAAGTGTTGAATCTGTTTGCCCAGGTTTTTGGTTGCTGTCATGCTCTATTGTTTTCAGAGTCTGCTTCTGTATATTGATCGTTGCTGGCTCAGCGATCAGGAGAGGAAGTGAGATCGAGCTCGTGAGCATCGCCTGATGCCGATGATGTAGCTGCGCTTTCTACTGTACTGCAATGCACAGAAGGGGAGCTCGCTACGCCTCTTCCATGCGCGCACTTCTACTATGGAGCGTGCATTGGCCCATGCCTTGCCATCCGTAACTTGTGCTCGGTGTGCCATTACGAGCTGCCCTCTGATGACCCCGATTATGAGAAGCTGCAGGCCAGGCGTTGTTCTGCTGCTGGCTCCACAACACAGTGGGTTCACCTATGCAGATGTGATGTTGGGTTGCTTGGTGGCATGTCTTGGTTGCAACAAGTTAAGTGAGAAACCTCACTGTCTGACTACCCAGTTAGGATTCTTGGCGGTCACTAGTCATACTTCTTCGGTTTTCAAGTGTTGATGTAGTTGTTCTTGATTAGGTCTTGGATGGTAAGAACAATTTCTAGAGTTTCTGTATATATGTCATGCTGCTTTGATAGTACTGAAAATCACTTTACTCAACGCCCGTTTTATTTTTTGTTGTTTGTGACAGATTAATTCTTATTGTTTCTACTGGATTGCTGTTTTGTTCATTGCATGAGTTACTGGCATCATAATATTGAAAGCGTCATTACATATATGTTAATGTTCTGTACTTGAAATTTCAATCTAATCTGCTTTAATTATACCTCATTGTTACTCTTCTGTACTGGATGTAATTGCTGTGTCGTGAGGCTACTTATGTGAGCTTCTCTGCTGCACTGTAAGTATAGGTTCTCATTAGCACAGAATACCTGTTGCTGCTAAGCAGTATTCATTGTGCTGAAAGTCAACATGGCCATTACAAAAATTAAGAGATGGTTATTGATTCTTATTTTCTCATACATGTACTGTATAGTACATCTGTGAGGGAAAGTACACATAGATCCCTCTGTAGGAAACATGATGGATTTTTTTTTCGAAAGGTCCAGCAATTGCTGGCTCTCGTCGTATATTAGCAGAGGGAACAACCGTACACAGATGTCGCCCCGAACAAAATTATGTCCGGACACGAACAGAAAAAAGAAAAAGAAAGGAAAAAACAGGGCAACGAACCAGCCACCCTTATGGCACTAAATCGGTGCCCCTGCTATGCAGAACCATGGCCCTTCCTCGTAGAACTATGGTTGCAAAGCCACCCGAGGCCGCCGCCTCGGCGCACGTCCGCCGTCCGGGGCCGCCGCCCCGGCATTCGCCGCCCAGACTTCAGAGCCACTACACACGACTGCTTTGAACCCGATGCACAACGAGAGATAAAACGCTCCAAGGCGGCGCCTCCAAGAAGGTAGCGACATGTGCGCCGCCGCCACCCGCTCCAGAGGAGCTCAGGTTTTCACCCGGAGAGAATTATGGCCCTCGCGTCGGTAAAGACTCACAACTCCCAAACGACGCAATCAAGAAGGAGAACGACACCCTAAGGCGCCGCCGCCGTCTGCACCTAGGTGCAAGGTTTTCACCTGGAGAACGAGCTCGACCGCCAAGCCGAAGGACTTGGGCGAAAGGAGAAGCAAGCCGAGTGGCGTGGCATTGATGCCGACCTCCGAACGCAACCGCATGCCGCAGGGGCCGCGTCACCTCACGACGCGACAACCACGCCATGCCCGCGGGAGGCTAGAGCTGCCCCTCCCGCACCACTGTCTCCCGTCCGGGGCCGCCGCCTCGGCTTCCTTGCTGCCGTCGATCTGCACGAAGCTCTGGCAAGGCGCCCTTACTGCAGGGAAACACCACCGCATCCACCCCTGGATGCCAGAGCGAGGGCCCAAGGCGGGCCCAGATCGGGCCCACGTGGCCCACGACCACCAGGCTGCGCCAGGGAGCCGCCCATGCCGCCACCGCGACCCCGCCGTGGCCGCATCCGGCGGATGCAGACGAGCGCGCCGCCGTACGCCGAGAAGGGCTGCCGGGCCCCAGATCTGAAGAGGCAGCCCGGCTGCGTCCCGACCAAGATCCGCGTCCCGACGCTGTGCCGAAGATGAAGACGAAGATTGAAGCGTCCACCAGTTCCGGGGCCGCCGCCCCGGCCTCCCGACGCCGGCGAGACGACCTCCTCCCCCAGCAGAGTTGGCCGGCCGCCGGCGCGACGAGTAGCGCTGTAGCAGGAACCTCCCCCGACGGCCTTTGTCCGCAGGGGGCCCGCCGCCACCGCGACAGTCGCCGGCGGCAGCGGCGGCGAGGGGGTCAGGGGAGGAGCTCTTGGACGCGGCGCGCGGGCGCCCCCGGTGTCGCCCTGGGGAGCGCCAAGGGGGGGGGGGGGGGGCTTATTTCGGGAGAAAGATCTTGATCGGAAACATGATGGATAAATATCTATTTTTAAAACATGGGCTGAAGCTTTCTGCAATTATACTATTTTGGTCGGCGGGTTCTTGTTCGTTATGCACCCTTTGTAAGTGTTTCTCGGAATGTTTATTAAATGAGTGCCTGTCTATTTGGTTCCTTGGTAATGTTAGCAGTCAAGCATGTTTGTATGTCCATGACTTAGACATCATCTTTCATTCCCCTCCATATTTACAATTTCTTGGAAGCAATTATGGTTGTACTCCCTATTTAGTATCTGGATTGCCCTATTGATTTTTGCATAAAAAAGTAATTGTGTGCGGTCTTTTTTTTAGAGAACTATGCAGGAGTTCTGTGCGTTATTATATTAAGCTTAGGGAAAAGAAGTCACCAAGAACCGGTTACAGCAACATTTACATCTCAGACCACTTTGGGCCTGAGTCCACGGTTGGCAGAGCCCTAGCTAGCCTATTGTGTGCGGTCTTTTGTCGCCACACTATGCAAAACATTGGTCTTCTCAACCTGGGACAAGCTGGAAAATTATACGATTAACCTTCACAAACTATTTTTTGTTACAGGAATCATGTCCTCCATTAGCGAGTAGGATCCTTTTGTGCAGTGCAAGTTCAAGGTATGTTGGCAGCCCAGGCACACTGACTGTGGAGCATGAAGTGGTCCTAACAAACGGGTCACTAAGGAAAATAGTTCAATTTTCTGTAGCTGCCAATTACATGTTTTATATACTCTTGGCCTTTGATATTATTTTCAGTTTTTTCAACTCCTGGACATATGTATTTGCTGACGGAAAGAACCGACTTTCCTATGTATGTATTCAGGTTCAGAAAAGATCGATGTTTAATATCCAACAGACTACACTACCGAAGTCGTCATATTAGGCATTGCAGGTTTTGTTGTTGGTGGCGTCTGTTGTGACAAACTGGATGAGATGCAGTCCAATGTGTGCTGCAAATGGTGCAACGATCTTATGGTCAAGATGTAATGTTAACATTCTCTTCTTATGGATGAGAGCAAATTGAGATTAATCTCACCATGGCATGTGAAAATCAGGACCTGGAAAACTTGATTGGATTACTGAATTGTTTTCTTGTAGTAAACCATGTCCATAGGATTGTTGAATTAAATAGGAGGAGAGGCTGCCTCCGGTGTGTTTAGTCGAGGCTAAAATCAAGTGCCATCACATTGGTGAAATGTTAGCTTCTCAAAAAAATTGTGGGGTAGTTCCCGTCCTCTTTTTGATACATCTTTGCTTCACTACCTTCTAGATTGAAAATAGCCGGTCATTGTGAATTTATATTATTGCATGATTTTCTATAAAGCTAAAACCAGATATGAGGTTGTGATATGTGTTTAATTTAGAATTTTTTTAAAACTTTTCAGGCTTTTGGCTGGCAAGATTCTGGACCTTTAAGCTGTACCCTTTTTTAGTCTATTATAGACCATCGCTACCTTGTTGTATCATTTTTGTTCTAAAAAAGCCTGTATTGACAAGTGAAATTATGAGTGTCATTTCATTAAACATAGGCCAGCTGATGGAACTCAAACCTCATATTTTATACCCAAAGTAAATGAACTTAAATGATTAATGTTTTCATTAATTTTGAATGTATAATAATTCACCAGCGCACCAACTCAGATATCTTCCAGGTGCTTTCTTATTTACAGTTATTTTAGATAAAAAAGAAAGAGTGATAATCAAGCTTGACACAAGATTGTAAGTGTTTAAGCAGTTGTGGTCATATATATTCCAACTACATAGACACGTAGCTTGTTTTATCTTAATTCTGGAGTACTGAGGTTGTTTGATTCTTTCCACGGTGATTAAAAGAGGACTGAATTAAGGCGTATATCAGATTTTCTTGGGCCTTCCGGTATAGATCTATACATGCTTCTTTGGCACATCTTTTAAGTTACTTTTTTTTCTAGCTTAGCGTGTCTATCAGATAAACTCAGATGATTCACGTTTGATGTCCTCGGTTCTGATCCTCTGACTCCATGAGTTCATCTTGTGCCTATTTTAGGGCACTCAAGAGAAAGTTGCCGTAGAGGAAGGCGCTCATTGTGGTAAAGTGCTGATACTTAGGCATGACAAACTCAAGAGGTTCAAAACTATTCTTCCTATCTAGAACATTTCGGCTATCATTATCTACGCCTGATTAAATGTCGTATGTTGTTGGTTAGGTCTTGGATCAACATTGGCACATTCAACGTTTTCAAGAAGCGCAGGTCTCTGGAAGATAATGCCTTCACGTGACAGGTCTAGTATAATCCGAAATCAACTCTTTCTCTTTGCAATAGCTAATTCTCAGTGTAACAAAAACCAACTCTAAACAATGTTCTAGGTGCTGTATTTAAGTAGAACTTGAGAGTATATGAGCCAATTTATGAGGTGGCCGAAACCAACTTTAGTTATTTGATGGATTATGTTTTATGGTACTTTGGATTTGTATATTTTATTGATCTAATATTTTAACTATATTAGTTCAGTCAATGTTTTTGTTAAAAATGTGAGGACATGTATGCTCATTTAAAAAAAATGATGGTTTAGATCTCTCTTGTTGTCCATTTGCGCAGGAATGACATCACAATCCTAAGTTTTAATGAAATGGTAACAAAATGGGGAAGATCATGAAAAAGGGAAGACATCACGTCATTGTTGTTTGCTGATTATTTTATAGTATGGACACCTTTTATGTTACAATAGACTATACTAACATGGATCGCTTAAATGAGATATCTCTAGAATTGTTTATGAATTTATCTTGTCTTGGTTATTTATCTAGGATTTTTCTTTTGAAATTTATTTTGGTTTTAACAATTCTTTAAAAAATGCCAAAGTGTTTCCTTTGCTGCAGCCGAAGTCATAACAAGATGTCGAACCAGTAACTCTATTACATCAATGAACCAAAGCAAAGTGTTATCATGTGATCAATCGGACGTTTGCATTTTATTATACTTTTCTCATACCGATGTCTTTAATTTAGATACAACATGGTATATGCGAGAAATCAATCCAACTCATTGATCACTAATTCCTATCATCGGAAGGAGAGTTTAGCCTAACTTAATGAAATTTAACTAATTTGTGCTTGAAACCACTAGGAGTGAATTTTAACGATATTTATAAATCAACTATTTTGGACAACTGAAAACTTGCATATGCATGTTCAAAAAATTATGTCAACTTTTTTTTACATCTTACCATGGGGATGGGGGCAATTGCCCCCCCCCCCCCCCACAACAACTCTCATGGTTCTAATTAAATAATCATAGATGTTTTTACTTCGTCATAACTAGATTTTAGGGAGCCCCTCGCCACTGATTGTCGTCAGGAGCAGCTTCGGCACCACCCTACTGTACATCCTGCGGGAAATCTACCAGTGCATTGATGACGTGTAAGCACACGTTCGTTGGGAGACCCCAAGAGGAAGGTATGAAGCAGTGCAGCAGCAAGTTTTCCCTCAGTAATATACCAAGGTTGTCAGATCCATTAGGAGTAAAAGGCACCTCTGAAGGTTGTTGGTGGCGCCGTTTACTCTATCACCAACGTGGAACCTGCACACAACTCAATCAAACTACTTTGCCCCAACGAAACAGTGAGGTTGTCAATCTCACTGGCTTGTTGTAAACAAAGGATTAAACGTATGGTGTGGAAAATAGTGTTTAATTGCAGAGAATGAAAAGGAACAATGATTGCAGTTGGTTGTATTATCAGTGTAAAGGAATGGACCGGGGTCCACAGTTCACTAGTGGTGTCTCTCCATAAAAGATAAATAACATGCTGGGTAAACAAATTACAGCTGGGCAATTGACGAATAGAGAGCGCATGACAATGCATATATATGACAAGATGACTACTATGATATTCAATTGAGCATTACAACAAGATACATAGACCGTTATCCAACATCATCTATGACTAATAATCCACCTTCAGGTTGACATCCGTGTTCCCCCTTGGTATTAAGTTGCAAGCAACAGATTATTGCATTAAGTAATGTGCATAATGTAAACAATACAATTATCCTTAGACAAAGCATTGATGTTTTACCCATAGTGGCAACAGCACATCCACAACCTTAGACGTTGCTGTCACTCGCCCAGATTACCGGAGGCATGAACCAACTATCTAGCATAAATACTCCCTCTTGGAGTTACAAGCATCTACTTGGCCAAAGCATCTACTAGTAACGGAAAGCATGCAAGATCATAAATAACATATAAGATAGATTGATAATCAACTTGATCATAGTATCAATATTCATCGGATCCCAGCAAACACAACATGTAGCATTGCAATAAGATGATCTTGATCATGATAGGCAGCTTACAAGATCTAAACATGATAGCACAAGGAGGGGAGACAACCATCTAGCTACTGATATGGACCCGTAGTTCAAGGATGAACTACTCACGTATCACTCCGGAGGCAGGCATGGTGATGTAGAGCCCTCCGGTGATGATTCTCCTGTCCGGCAGGGTGCCGGGAAGAGCTTCAGAACCCTCCCGAACTAGGGTTGACGACGGCGGGGGCTACGGAACTTTTCGTGGATGGAGGTTCGGGTATTTAGGGTTTTCTAGACGAAGGCATTATATAGGCGAAAGGGCGGCGTCTGGAGGCACCCGAGGGGGTCACGCCACCCCCCCGACGTGGCAGGAGGTGGGGCCACGCTGGCCCCTGGCGTGGCTGCCTCCTCGGTCGCCTCCGTCTCTCCTTTGGACTCCGTGTACGTGTCGGGAAAATAGAAGGTTCTGTCCAAATTTCGTCCAATTCCGAGAATATTTCCAGAACAGCTTTTATGGAATACAAAAATAGCAGAAAACAAGAACTGGCACTGTGGCATCTTGTTAATAGGTTAGTCCCAGAAAATGCATAAAAATGATATGAAGTGTATGTAAAACATGTAACAATTGGTATCAACATGGAACATCAGAAATTATAGATACGTTTGAGACGTATCATGCATGCACAGGCGGAGGAAGCCGGCTCGCATCGCGTAGGCGAGGCGCCGACATGGCGTACCGATGCTGCCAAGAGGCCGGCGAGTGAAGACGAGGCGCCATGTGATACATCTCAAACGTATCTATAATTTTTGATGTTCCATGCTTGTTTTATACCAATGCTACATGTTTTATTTATAGTTTTATATCATTTTGGTGCATTTTCCGGAACTAACATATTAACAAGATGCCCAGTGCCAGTTCTTGTTTCTTGTTTTCTGTTTTCTTTTTGTTTCAGAAATCCTAGTAAAGAAATATTCTCTGAAAGACCTGGAAATTTACGAGGATCAGTTTTACGAAGGAACAAAGGCATCGTCCAAATATCAGCCAGAGGGGGTACCCACACCCCAGACGCCACCTAGGCGTGGGGCATGGGTGGGCCGCACCCCCTGCCGTCTCGACCCCCTGGGTGCCCTCCTGCGCTGCCTCTTTGCCTACATAATATCTGTCTCCCGAAAACCCTAAGCACCCGATCAATTTCCACGAAAGATATCCAAGGCCGCTGCCGTCGCAAGCCCTAGTTCGGAAGGGTTCCGAAGCTCTTCCTGACACTCTGCCGGAGGGGGAGATCATCACCAGAGGGCTCTACACCACCATGTCTGCCTCCGGAGTGATGCGTGAGTAGTACATCCTTGAACTACGGGTCCATAGCAGTAGCTAGATGGTTGTCTCTTCTCCTTGTGCTATCATGTTTAGATCTTGTGAGCTGCCTAACATAATCAAGATCATCTTTATGTAATGCTACATATTATGTTTGTTGGGATCCGATGAATTGTGAAGTTATGATCAAGTTTGTTCATTAATATATCTATGTTTTATTTATGATCTTGCACGCTCTCTGATGCTTATTTACTTTGACCAAGTAGTTGCTTGTGTCTCTAAGTGGGAGTATTTATGCTAGATAGTAGGTTCATGCCTCTTGTGAGTCTGGGCTCGAGTGACAGAAGCATCTAAGAACGGGAATGTGTTGTTGCTACTAGGGATAAAACAACGGTGTTTATTTCCATGTGTGTTATATGCATTGGTTACATTATGCATTTTGCTTACTGCGATAATCTGTTGCCTCCAACTTAATACTTTTGGTTGACATGCTGGACAGCGATCTCGGGGTGGATTATTAGTTATAGATGCAGCTGTATAGCGGTCTAGGTATTTTGTTGTAATGCCCAGTTAAATACTACAGTGAACTATAGCTTGTCATGATAGCATTGTCATGCCCTTACGATTTGTCAATTGTCTAGCTGTAATTTGTTTACCCAATATGTTTATTTATCTGTTTTATGAAGAGACACCACTAGTGAAGTGTGGACCCCGGTCCATTCTTTTACTTTGATTAAAACACCGTTTCCATTACTTCCCATCATCGTTTGCTCGTTGTTACTTTTTGCATTTATAATTGTTTTCCACACCATATGTTTAATCCTTTGTTTTCAGCAAGTCAGGGAGATTGACAACCTTCCTGTTTTATTGAGGAAAAGTGGTTTGATTGTGTTGTGTGGAGGTCCACGCCAACCTACTAAGCAACGGGGTTGGTTGACACCTAGTTGAAGCCTTTCCAAGTCCTACTGGTTGATAAACTTGGTTTTGTTCTCAAGGGAAACTGCTACTATGCTGCTTCATACCTTCTTCTTGGGATTTCCAACAGGCTGTGAAGACCGCAGCTATCACCGTGCTGGCGATGAACAAGGGCACAACATGGGCCAAGACGACGACGAGGAGAAGCAGAGGGACATCAACGACCGCCTCGTCAAGGAAAGCAACGACGGCCTTGTAGACAACAAGGCTGGCTTTCTCGAGGACACCACCGACGGCCTCAGGGGCCCAGACGCCGGGGAGGAGAAGCAACGAATCGTCGACAACAATGGCGGCCAGCTCGAGAGGAACACCAACAGCCTCATGGGCCCATACGCCGAGGAGGAGAAGAAGCGGATCGTCGACAACAATGGCAGCGGTGAATATCTTGAGGGGACCATCAGCGGCCTGTGTAAAGGTAAGAATCATGGCTCTCTCGGTCTCTCGATGTTGTTTTTGGTGGTAGATTAGCCTGTGAGGTTTGTTTGTGTTAACCTAGTGTGCCTCTTCAGGAGCAGGACATTGATGGTCTGGCCGTGCTCACCCACATGTGATATAACGTGTGGCGAACAAGGCCGACATGGAGAGCGCTGCAACCGCAGCCCAGTAGTTAGTTATGTATGCATTCTCTTGTACCCTCTCTGATCCTAAAAAAGTGATGCGACTTGTACATACAAGTTATACGTGGACTGGTCATTCCTAGCGACACTAATATCAGATCGGAGGGAGTAGCTTTCGGTGGAGGCCGACCTTCAGTTGGTTTAAGTTAGCGTTTGTTAGTGCCAGTGATGTTGTCAACTTAGTTGTGGGGCGATCAATTTGGGGATGCTACGGCTCGGATCGCCCCCTCCCCTTGTATACCTCGTGGCGTCTTTTAGATATTATCTCCAGTCGCCGAAATCACTAACGTTGTTCATATTGTTCCCCAATGAGTGAACCCATAATTCCTATATGGGATGGAATCCTCGCAGCCTCGACAACTCTGCGAGTCGCGAAGTTGTCGCTGTAACGCCCCAATTTTGGGAAGCTAGAAAAAAAACACAGTTTTTATAGAGCCAAAAATCAGAGTCAACAAAAACTTTTTGAAATACTTCACTAATGCTTGTGTTTCTCTTAGCATTGCTCTGTTTAACTTTGTTTGCTTTGTTGTTTGAGTTAACAACCCCTGATTTTACCAGCCTTTGAACTCAACTAGTGCAGCATATCATTTAAATGTGGGTGATCCTGTCATGACAAGTAAAATAGTCCATATATTTTCTCCTATCTTCTTTTTAACAAACTCTTTTCACCAAGACGTTCTGATTCTTGCAACTCTTAGTTCAAAACTCTTAATTTAATATTTCTTCGGAAACTATTACTAAGAGTGGTTTAACCCTCTTTCTCCAAAATCTTGTCATGCTCATGTTGGTCAGCACCTCACAAATATATGTGTTTTATCTTAAGTGTTTGGTGGATTGTTTAATTGTTTGCTTGTTTGAAATGTTTAACTTATGCTTGAAATTGCTTGTCTTGAATGTAAGTATGTGGGTAATATGTGTCCACTAAAGTGTATGGTTTGATTTGATTTCTTCCATGCTTAAATGTGGTCTTTTATGATTTTGGTGTGTTTACCCCTTTTATTATGTTTGATTAAAAACAAACTCAAAAATTCTATTTTTCAAAATGGTGGATGACTATCTTCATTACTATTAATTTTTAGCCTATCTAGAGCCTTAGACTAAGCAAACCAGAAATAGTTTTTGACATGCTTTTGTTCCTTGATGATCCTTAGTGCTTGTAGTTTCGAGTCATGTCCTTAGATGGTGATTAACACCCTGTTTTGACACTAACACAACTAGGGTTTAGGGGCTATGATAACCCACAAGTATAGGGGATCGCGTGTAGCCTTTTCGATAAGTAAGAGTGTCGAACCCAACGAGGAGCTAAAGGTAGGATAAGTATTCTCTCAAGTTCTATCAACCACTGATACAACTCTACGCACACTAAACGTTTGCATTATCTAGAAAATAAAACTACGGTAGCAATACGGGTATGAGAGGTAGTTTTGCAAGATAATAAATACAAGAAAGTAAATGTTAGTGCTGCAGCAATAAAATACACTAAGTAACCATATACTAACAGTACCATGAGTGTGGAAAAGTGGTGGTAATTGTGGTGGCTTTGTCCAAGATTAATTAGTGAAGGTACTTGGTTCATTGTCTTCGATGCAGTTTTCTATGTGGGAGAGGCTAAATATACATGCACTCCACTACTTGGGATTACAAGTACTATATGATTGGATTGTTAGCAAGCATCCGCAAATACTAACAATGCATTAAGGTTTCCCCAACCATAGCCTTAAGTTCAAGGTCCTCTTACTCCCATACGTGCAACTAATCGGTTCGCGTTCTCAGGTTTCTGTCACTCCGGCAGAACTTCCCCCGCTTCGTTACAAATACTACCAACCCTAGGGTGTTTGATCCATGCGCGCACAAATATAATGGACACCAAAGGACAGCACCATATAGACATACAACTCTAATGAACCTCATGCATTCAATTAAGCAATCAAAAGACAAATAAACTACGGAAACATGATGTAAATCATAGGATAAATATTATAGCATCAAACACCATGTTTACATAGGACGGTACAGAGGTTTGTGGGAGGATGAACCACTGAATACAAGGAGGAGATGGTGATGGAGATGGCGGTGAAGACGGCGGAGAGGGGCAGCGCGGCGGCGCCGGCGGTGCGGGGAACTCCTTTCCCCGCCGCCGGCAAGCTTGGGGAGCGCCGCCCCTTAGCCTCCCTCCTTCATGGCTTCTTGGGAGCCCTCCCCCATGGAGATGGGATCCATGGGGGAGGCAAAAACGTGGCTTTTGGTGGCTGAAATTCGTGGGTGGAGGAGTCCTCCACGAATTAGGTTTCCTCCCTTTATATATCTTCTCGGATTTCCGTCACCCCTTTTAGGGTTCCACCAAAACGGGCCTACAGGCCGCGTCCGAACTCCGATTGGGCTGATCTCGGGCTTAAAATCTTCGTATGGAAAATTGTGACAACTTTCGTAACAGCCAGGTCTCCATTACGTCATCTTCGAGGGTCAAACTGGCAATCTTCGTAAAAAGTTCTCAGACAGATTTCAGGAAAGTCCCAATTCGACTCCAACAAGGTTTCCTCTTGTATTCTTGATAATTTCTACACATCAAAGAGTAAAACAAGAACATTGTGCACTTTTGCAACTATTAGTAGGTTAGTCCAAATAAATAATAAAACAAGTGCTAAAAGCATAAAAATGGCATGAAACAATCAAAAATTATAGATACGTTTTGGACGTATCAACATCCCCAAGCTTAATTCCTGCTCGTCCTCGAGTAGGTAAATGATAACAAAATAATTTTTGATTGTAAATGCTATGATCAGGTCTTTAACAATTGCATGATGTATGGATAATAAAACTTAGCAATCATGTTTCCTAATGAAAAGTATCAACGAACTAAGAGCTTATAACATGAAATTTATAAACATCAACAAGATTGTAATGACCATAATAAAGCATGATAGAGTGGTATCTCGCTTGCCCTTAATTGTGGAGCAAAACATAAATGCCAAGGCACCTCTGAAGTTCAAGTGAAGACTAGATATAGAGATATCAAAGATAAAAGCATCATGGTTATACCTCAATTAATCGTATTCTGGGACAAGCACATTACACTAAGAACGACAGCTATGCTCTCGAAGAAGTGCTCAAAGAAAGGATGGTGACTCAACATAAAAATAAAAGATTGGCCCTTCGCAGAGGGAAGCAGGGATTAACACGTGCTAGAGCTTTTTGTTTTAAAAACAGAGGTAAAAATGTTTTGAGAGGTGTTTGTTAATTGTCAACGAATGGTAGCGGGTGAGAACAGTATTCTACCTGTCAAACGGACTTTTAAGAGCGGCTCCCATGAAGGACGTTATTTCTACCAGCAAGGCAGATCATCCCTCTTTCTCTTTGGTTTACACACATTCAGGTATTTCACTGTTTGTCATTGCTTACTGATGAATCAGGGCAAAAGTGTGAAGAGAATTAATTGGTTAAAGTTGTAATTAATTGGGACTGGGCACCCCGTTGCCAGCTCTTTTTGCAAGTTATTGGATAAGCGGATGTATATGCCACTAGTCCAGGTGTAAAAGTCCATTTGACAAATAGAATAAAGAATAACCACACTAATTCCTCATGAGCTAGTAAACATTGACACAAAAAGAGAAATATTTTGAAGGTTTTAAAGGTAGCACATGCAAATTTACTTGGAATGGCTTGAAATACCATGCATAGGAATTTTTTGGTGGACTCTTTGGGATAACTTGGTTTTAAGGATTTGGATGCACGAGCAGCATTCCCGCTCAGTACAAGTGAAGGCTAGCAATAGACTGGGAAGCGACAACCACGAGAGCGATAACGGTCATAATCATGCTTGCGACAAAATAAAATTAACGGAGGCATAAAAACGATACTAAAACTCTGAGGCAAAATAGATCATCAAGGCTTAATTGACTTTTATTTTTCAGTCATAACATGTGTGAGCATGTGCCAAGTCGATTCAAGTGAATTATTCAGAGGAGGATACCACAATACCATACCATCTTATGAACAGGACAATGCATGTTGATATCAAAATAACATAATATGCACTATTAGCTAGTTGAGACTAACCATAAGAAAACATAAACTACTAAACAGTATTATTCACACATCATTTTTAAGTTTCAACAAGTAATCCATTAACCAAGTAAACATTGAAAACAGAGGATAAATAAAATATGTGACGATCCACTTATTAATGTAACTGGTGTTTGATGCTAAGATAAATAGATAATAAAATACAGCCGCTTCAAGTTTAGTTAAGTTCCTATGTTGCTCAAAAAACAAAGTTTAAAGGTTTGCAAACCGTGGGGTTATTGATGAAGAGGGATGCGGGGACATCCCCAAGCTTATGACTTTGGTAATTCTTCAATATTCCATAGTTTGGTGTTCCTTCATTCTCTGTGAAAAAACTTCAACACAAAAACTTTCCCATTCTTTTCTGCGGTTAGACATTAGTACAATAGATAATATTTCCCAAGTGCTACTATTAAACCAAATAAAATTTTGTTTTTAAGTTACAGAAAGGTTGCTTAAATGGCCAACTTATAAATGAAAGGTAAGAACCATTAAAAATCAAATGAAAACGAAAAGAGGCCACTCTTGCAACAAAAGTCAGAATCTGTCCAGAAAAACAGCAGCTGGAAAACGCAATTTTTAGGTGCACTTAAACATGCCCGAAATTTTAGCCAATTTTTGTACATGCAGAGGATTAGGTGCTACAACATCAGTAATTTTTTCGTGATTTTTAGAGCTTCCAGTAAAATATGAAAAATCGCGCAATAAGCAGTAGATACCGAAAACAGAAAATCACTTTTTACATATGTATCAACTAAGCTAAATGGATAAAACTTGGTACTTTATTTTTGATAAACTAAGAAACCAGAGGCTAAGCAAGACCTAAACATGCTAGCTACAGCAAGGAAAACTCTAAATAAAAATCAAAAGTAAAACCCAAATAAAATTAAAATAAAGAACCAAACAAAGAAGCAAAACAAAAGAAAATATTTTTGTTATTTTGAATTTATAAGTGAAAGTAAAGAAGCAATCGAAACCAAATAAGGAGCCTAATAAAACTAAAGAAGGTAAAACCAAGACATATAAAAGCAATTATAATACAAGTTAAGACAATACATATCATGTGGACGGGTAATATAGAGTATGAACGAGACAACCTCATGTTAGTTGATGAATAGGGGGATGACTCGGGCATCCCCAAGCTTAGATGATTGTATCTTCTTGAATATGTTCTTGGGATGCACCTACACATCCCCAAGCTTGAGCTCTTGCGTCTTCTTATTCATCTCATATCACCATATTGATTAGATCTTATAAGCTACATCCACATAAAACTTCACAAAACTCATTAGTAGGGTTAGTACTCATTAAATAAAATCCACTCATGTTCAAGCATTGACAAGTTTTATAATTTTTACTCAACATTAGCCACTGTATATACTAAGGTGTTCATGATTTCCGTTGTCCGTCGAAAAACTAATGAAACTAACAACACCAAGTACAATATTGAATAAACAAAGAAATCTGTCAAAACTGAACAGTCCGTAAAGATGGCATTCAACGAGATAGTTAAGTAGCTCAAATCGAAAAACTTTAGTCTAATGAAAGAAAGATAATAATCTCAGGTTTATGCACAAAAATTTTCAAGTCAAAATACTATTCTGAGATTTATCACGATTTTATTTACAGAGAAGCACAAAATCTGTCTAAACAGAACAGTCAGTAAAGATCGAATTTTTCGACCTATCTACGTACCTTAAATCAGAAAAAGTTAGTCTAATGAAAGAAAGCTAATAAGCATCACTTTGCACTCAAGAAATTTCAGATCAAGATCACGTTCTGGTGATTTTAAACATTTAATACGGTGGAGCACAGAAAATCTGTTTCTGGACAGCAAAAAAACTATCAACTTTCAATTAACTAGAGATTATTAGCATTTTATTTTTATGTACAGAGGTATATACACAATATTTACATGTTTTTAATGAAAAGCTTCCATGGAAAGATTTGTTTTGGTTTCATAGGCATGAACACAAGTGTTCAAGGTCGACCCCCATTTAACCATTACTCATCTTTCCAATCACTTTTCTTTTTGAAAACGTTTTTAGATAACAACTACACCTAATTTTTTTTGTAATTCGCATTCCCTATCCATAGTAAGATAAAGAACAACTTAATACTGAAAATAAAAACTACTTAGAGATAAAGCAAACAAGTGCACACAAGAACATTAACCTACGCTATGGCTCCCCGGCAACGGCGCCAGAAAAGGTCTTGATAACCCACAAGTATAGGGGATCGCGTGTAGCCTTTTCGATAAGTAAGAGTGTCGAACCCAACGAGGAGCTAAAGGTAGGATAAGTATTCTCTCAAGTTCTATCAACCACTGATACAACTCTACGCACACTAAACGTTTGCATTATCTAGAAATAAAACTACGGTAGCAATACGGGTATGAGAGGTAGTTTTGCAAGATAATAAATACAAGAAAGTAAATGTTAGTGCTGCAGCAAAAAATACACTAAGTAACCATATACTAACAGTACCATGAGTGTGGAAAAGTGGTGGTAATTGTGGTGGCTTTGTCCAAGATTAATTAGTGAAGGTACTTGGTTCATTGTCTTCGATGCAGTTTTCTATGTGGGAGAGGCTAAATATACATGCACTCCACTACTTGGGATTACAAGTACTATATGATTGGATTGTTAGAAAGCATCCGCAAATACTAACAATGCATTAAGGTTTCCCCAACCATAGCCTTAAGTTCAAGGTCCTCTTACTCCCATACGTGCAACTAATCGGTTCGCGTTCTCAGGTTTCTGTCACTCCGGCAGAACTTCCCCCGCTTCGTTACAAATACTACCAACCCTAGGGTGTTTGATCCATGCGCGCACAAATATAATGGACACCAAAGGACAGCACCATATAGACATACAACTCTAATGAACCTCATGCATTCAATTAAGCAATCAAAAGACAAATAAACTACGGAAACATGATGTAAATCATAGGATAAATATTATAGCATCAAACACCATGTTTACATAGGACGGTACAGAGGTTTGTGGGAGGATGAACCACTGAATACAAGGAGGAGATGGTGATGGAGATGGCGGTGAAGACGGCGGAGAGGGGCAGCGCGGCGGCGCAGGGCGGCGGCGGCGGTGCGGGGAACTCCTTTCCCCGCCGCCGGCAAGCTTGGGGAGCGCCGCCCCTTAGCCTCCCTCCTTCATGGCTTCTTGGGAGCCCTCCCCCATGGAGATGGGATCCATGGGGGAGGCAAAAACGTGGCTTTTGGTGGCTGAAATTCGTGGGTGGAGGAGTCCTCCACGAATTAGGTTTCCTCCCTTTATATATCTTCTCGGATTTCCGTCACCCCTTTTAGGGTTCCACCAAAACGGGCCTACAGGCCGCGTCCGAACTCCGATTGGGCTGATCTCGGGCTTAAAATCTTCGTATGGAAAATTGTGACAACTTTCGTAACAGCCAGGTCTCCATTGACGTCATCTTCGAGGGTCAAACTGGCAATCTTCGTAAAAAGTTCTCAGACAGATTTCAGGAAAGTCCCAATTCGACTCCAACAAGGTTTCCTCTTGTATTCTTGATAATTTCTACACATCAAAGAGTAAAACAAGAACATTGTGCACTTTTGCAACTATTAGTAGGTTAGTCCAAATAAATAATAAACAAGTGCTAAAAGCATAAAAATGGCATGAAACAATCAAAAATTATAGATACGTTTTGGACGTATCAGGCTAGTCTAACTAATGACCTTTGGTCATCTCTCACTAAACTGACCCCTAAAAACCTAACTTATCCCGACCCATATTTCTGTCCAACACTCACCTCTCTCACTGCTAGACAGAGAGACCATCCTAGTCAGCTAGGGCCCACATGTCACTCCCCCATCTCCTTCTCCACCACTCACCCCTCTCCTTTTTCCTTAGTCAACCAACCGGAGCTCACTCCCTCTACTCCCACTGGCCAGACCACGTCCCTCCCGACCACCCTCTCTCTGTCCCCCTCTCCACTGCCCACCTGAGCCAATAGGAGAGCTCCAAGCTCCCCTCCCTCTCCCACACCCGTGAGGAGGCAAAACGCCACCAGCTCGTCTCTCTCCCCTGTCCACCATTCCTCTCCATTTCACCTCCCAAAGCTGCGCACACACCCCCTCTCCTCTCCCACGAAGGCCCGCCCAAGCTCTTGCTCTCCACACTCCGGAGACGAAAGTTGAGTTTCGGTGGCCGCCGGCGTCGAACTGCTTTTGCCGGCGCCTCCCTCCACCATTCTCCGCCATTCTTGGCTTGTCAAGTTCCCCTCTTCGAGACCTAACCCATCCCCCTCTCTTTTTGCCCAGGACCCGCCCGAGCTCGCCGCTCCGACTTCGACCCGCGGAAGGAGCCGCCGCCGACGCCTTGAACTCCGGTCGTGCATGCGGCACTTGAGGACGTCCACGAGCTCGCCATCCCCTTCTCCGTCGACTCCGCCCCTTCCCTTGGCCGTGCGCAGGCCCTAGGTGAGCCCCGCCGCCGCGCCCTTCCTCTCTCTCTCTGGCCGTCCTCGTCGCCGTGACGCGCTGGAGAAGAGGACTGGGAGCCGTCGATCTCCGGATCGACGGCCACGTTTGAACGCCGTGGGCGTTGACCGTTTTTTCCCGCGCCGGCGTGTGCGAGACGACGACTTGGGCCGGTCCGGTCCGCCTGCAGCCCAGCTCCGTGATGCCCACGGCCAGATCTGGCCCAGGAGCGGCCCAGAGACATTTTTTCCGCAGTTTATTCTTTTTCCTGTAGATCTATTTCTGTGCTGCTAGTTTAAATCGTTTTGAAATAGCTAAACTTGGATTTTGTGCAAACTAAAAATCACAGAGGTAGCCACATGAGTTTGGAACCTCATGCAACTTGCAGATCTTGAAAATATTATTTTGTTTGAGCATGAAAATTACTATACTGCCACTGGTCTAAAACAAAGAACTATTTTTAACCTGAGAAATGTGAATCCAAATTGAGTAAATTCAATTGTTTTGGAATGCTTAGGCAGTAGCTTTCAGTAGAAATTAACCCCATGTGTTTGTGATGCTTAGATTTAAAATGGCATGTGATTAAAGTTTGGACCAGTAGCAACTTAATTGATTTAATTGATTTTCTGTGAATAAAATTTTGGACTAAATCCAATTGCATTAGTTTAAAATACTTACATAGAACCTAAACCTAACTTGGCATAACTTTGTGTTGAACAGGACACCCTGAACTCAATAAACTCTAAAGATGGTGTTTTCTGCCTATTAAAAATGATAAATAAATATTTGGTCATTTATGAAATTGTTACTTTTGTTGTTTGTGAATTGATTTGGTACTGTATATCACTACCTAATGTTGTTCTTAATATGTTAGTACTGTTAGTGCTTGAGTAGAAATAAAATGAAGTTACTTGTGAAATGCTATTAGTGCCTAAGGAAATAAAATAAATTAATCTTGCTTGGGGTGCTTAATTACATGATTATTAGAATAAAGTAAACTTCTCTAATAAAGCTCTTCTTAGCTACTGGTTGTTTTAAGTTTATTAGTGATGTTTAGTTTTACAAATTGAAAGTGACTCAAAAGGGTTGTCTAATTATCACCTTAACCTTATTTTGTAAATAAATAATAAATGGTTTTGTAGTTGCCAAACATGGTTGTGTGGTTGATATGTTTGCCTTGTTAAGTTGAACTTGGTAGACCTTAAATTTAATACTAGCATGAGTAGTTTGTTAATGTCTCTATCTTAACTTGGTGGAATAATTAAATAATAGAAAACAATTAGTAACTTAACTTTTGTCTGAAGTATTTCCTGAAAACTAAAGAGATACTTTTGTCTTAAGTATTTCCTAAACTACGGTAGCAGCCCTTGTTAAGTGACCTAATCACCCTAAGTGGAGTTTTAGGGTTTTAGTTAAAACTACCTTTTTAACTATTAGAGTGGTTATGCATACTTTCTTAGGTGTGTTTGTTGTTGTTTTAGCTTTATGAACTTGTTGTTGGTTGTTGTAATTAAATGAATTGCTTGCTGTTGATTTATTAGCTTAGTGTCTGGAGAAATGCTTGATGTCTGTTATGTCATTGTGGCTTTGTCTTGTATTTTGAGTGTTGTTCATTTTCTTGTTTACGACGTTAGATACGATCGGGAAGGAACTAGAGGTGAGGAGTGAACCTGAAGAGCATCCATATCAAGGCCAAGGACATATTGCTGAGCCAGGCAAGCCACCTCAACACCTTACTGAAATCCTACTATTTACACAAAGCATGTTTTGTTTTCAAAATAAATAATGCATGTTTTATTTCTTTTGTGGCATCTTGCCACCCAAAAACTATTTTACAAAATATTGTTTGGCCAAAAGATATCTACTAGTACATAATAGGTTTTATAAGAATAAGTCTTTACTTGAGAAGCCTTCTACTGAAGGCGCTATCAAAGAAAATTATATTTTTTAGTGGTATATCCTTATAAGTCCCCTAGCTTTGGAGGAGGAAGAATGCTATATTGTCGAATGTGATGATTCTATTGAAATATCTCTTTTTGATAAATTTGAAAAAACATCCTCCTTGACTCAAGTAAAGGAAATTGCAGAAAGTAAAAATGTGCTCCCTAATGTTATTTATGATAATTCTCTTGATGATGGTCCTATATTGCCTGATGATATTAATTTTGCTACTATTGTCAAAAGTGAGTTTAATGACTCCACTATTTTGAGCTTAATACAAATTATGTGCTTATAGATTACGAAAAGCATGCTTATTGTGATAATTACATTGTTGAATCTATTCATGATGCTACTGAAAATTATTTTGAAAGAGGAAAATATGGTTATAAAAGTCTTCATGTTATTAAATTTCCTCTCGTTGTGATGAAAGTTTTGAGCTTTCTCTTGTGTTGCTTCGATATGATGTTTTCTTTAAGACCTAATGGTCAGTATGAGAGAGGGAGACACATTTCATATATTTCAATAATATTAAGTCTCCTCTCTTTGTGTTGAAAATTTTGAAGTTGCACTTGTTTTGTCTTCCTATGCTAGTCACTTTGTGCTTCATTTGCTTGTTTTCTTACAAGGCTCCTATGCATAGCAAGAGTGTTAGATTTAAACATGTTTTATATATGCTTCTTGATGCTCTCTTTTACGTTTCAACTCTCATCTTTATGTGAGCATCATAAAAATCATTATGCCTAGCTAAAAGGCGTAAAAGGAAGCGCTTTTGGGAGGCAACCCATTATCTTTTATTTTTAGTATTAGTCAAGGAGTTTGTTTACTTCTGTAGCAACTCCTTTGTATCTTTATTTTCTCGCATTGTTGTGCCAAGAGTAGCCTCTAATGTTAAGATGATGCTTAATTTTGATTGCTGCGCAGAAACAGATTTTTGCTGTTCACTGTACGAAATTCCTAAAATCACCAGATTATTAATTAAATCTGAAATTTTTTGTGCGTAATCTTTATGAATGTCTGAAACTTTCATTAGTTCAGAGTTTCTCGATCTGAGCGTCGTAAGTGCCTCGAAAAAATTCGTCTTTGCGGACTGTTCTGTTTTAGACAGATATACCTTTTTATTTTTTGCATTCTCTCTTTTACTAGTGTTGAGTGAAATTCTTTTTTGGGTGGAAGAGCTTCACATAACATCAGTGGCTGTAGCTAATGTTTAAAGTAACAAATCATATTGCGTCTTTATAGAACATATGAATTTTTGATTATGCACTAACCCTCTAATGAGATCTACTTTGAGTTTGGTGTGACGGAAGTTTTCAAGGGTCAAGAGAGAAGGATGATATAATAGGATCAAGAAGAGTGAAGAGCTTAAGCTTGGGGAGGCTCCCATGGATCTCCCCAGCATATTTCAAGAAGACTCAAGCGTCTAAGCTTGGGGATGCCCAAGGCATCCCCTTCTTCATCGTCAAAATTATCAGGTCATCTCTAGTGAAACTATATTTTAATTCTTTCACATCATATGTGCTTTTCTTGGAGCGTCTGTGTGCTTTTTATTTTCAGTATTGCACTTTTATTTTCAATAAAGCTTGACTGGACCCTAGCATTCTTGATTGGGAGAGACACGCTGCGCTTTTTCATGAGAATACTCCTATACTTCACTTATATTTGTTGAACTATTCATATCTAGCGTTGTTCAGCTTTTAGCTCTTGTTTTCATGTATCTCTTGTCAGAGCTATTAGCTTTCTTTTATAGAAAGTACTCTCTTGCTTCACTTATATTTGTTTGGAGAGTTGATGAAATAAATTGATTGGTGTTTGGTTGGTTCAGAAAATGTTGCATGTGGTAATTGGTATAAGGAAAAACTTGCTTAATCTTGTAGATCACTAAAATGGATAACTTGATGCTTGTCAATTGTTTTGAGTTAACAAGTAGATGATGATTAAATTGTGCATCATGAGTTAAGCCTATTAGTGAAGAACTACCGTAAAGCTTGTTGAAAATTTGGTTTGCATCGGTGGTACCTCTAAGGTCTAGATATTTTCTAATAACAGGGTTTGGTTAACAAGGAAGACGGTATGAAGTCTTATAACGTTTGCAATATGTTTGTCATATAAAACTTGGTGTACGGGTTGATATTCTTGTTTGCTTACATAACCTTGCTAGGCCTAAACTCTGTACTGAGAGGAAATGCTTCTCGTGCATCCAAATCCTTGAGCCAAAATCCATGCCATTTGTGTCCACCATAACTACCTAAATGTGGTATTTCCTTGCCACTCCAAGTAAATTTTTCATGTGCTACCTTTAAATTATTCAAAAAGTTATTATTCCCTTTTTGTGTCAATGTTTACTAGCTCATGAGGAATTAGTGTGGTTATTCTTTATTCTATTTGTCGAGTGGACTTTTACACCTGGACTAGTGGCATATACATCCGCTTATCCAATAACTTGCAAAAAGAGCTAGCAACGGGGTGCCCAGTCCCAATTAATTACAACTTTAACCAATTAATTCTCTTCACACTTTTGCCCTGATTCATCAGTAAGCAATGACAAACAGTGAAATATCTGAATGTGTGTAAACCAAAGAGAAAGAGGGATGATCTGCCTTGCTAGTAGAAATAACGTCCTTCATGGGAGCCGCTCTTAAAAGTCCGTTCGACAGGTAGAATACTGTTCTCACCCGCTACCATTCGTTGACAATTAACAAACACCTCTCAAAAATAGATACTCCTCCATGGTATGTGATTGATGGAAGGCACCCGAGGATTCGGTTAGCCATGGCTTGTGTTAGCAAGGTTGGGAGGAGTATCAAATATTTTATGCAATCTCTATATGCTTTCAAAAACCTAAAAGCTCTAGCACATGATTTAATCCCTGCTTCCCTCTGCGAAGGGCCTTTCTTTTACTTTTATGTTGAGTCAGTTTTCCTATTCTTTCTGTCTTCCACAAGCAAACACTAGTGTCAACTTTGTTACAACATGCGTTATATGCAATGTATTGGACTTGTTATACTACTTTGTGTTGACAATATCCATGAGATAAATATGTTGAAAGTTGAAGCAAATGCTGAAACTAAATTCTTCCTTTGTGTTGATTAAATACCTTTTGTTAGAAACTATTGCTTTATGAGTTAACACTTACGCAAAACTGTTTGATGCTTGTCTCGAAAGTACTATTCATGAAAACGTTTAGCTTGTGTGATTCATTGTTTACTCATTATCTATTTGGTAGCAAATTATAGACCATTGACTTGGATCACTTCATTCATTTACATGTGCCTTGCAATATTATATGATCAAGATTATGATAGTAGCATCTCACCTCAAAAATTATTTTGTTTTTATCGTTTACCTACTCGAGGACGAGTAGGAACTAAGCTTGGGGATGCTGATACGTCTCAAACGTATCTATAATTTTTGATGTTCCATGCTTGTTTTATACCAATTGCTACATGTTTTGCATCTACTTTATATCACTTTTATACATTTTTTGGGACTAACCTATTAACAAGATGTCGAAGTGCCAGTTCCTGTTTTCTGCTGTTTTTGTATTCCAGAAAAGCTAGTCTGGAAATATTCTCGGAATTAGACGAAACTACACGGGGGTGCCTATTTTTCCAGAACACGCCTGACGGAGCGAAGGAGCAGCAGAGAGGGCCACCAGGAGGCCACACGCACCCAGGGCGCGGGGCCCCCTTCTGCCGCGCCCTGGGGTGGTGTGGGCCCCTCGGGGGTCCGCAGCCGCCGCCCTTTCGCTACTTATTCCCCCCGACGCGAAAACCCTAAGTACCTGAGCAAATATCCACGAAAAGATCCAGAGACGCCGCCGTCGTCAACCCTAGCTCGGGAGGGTTCAGAACCTCTTCCCGGCACCCTGCCGGAGAGGGGAATCACCGGAGGCTTCTACATCGCCATGCCTGCCTCCGGAGTGATGCGTGAGTAGTTCATCCTTGGACTACGGGTCCATAGCAGTAGCTAGATGGTTGTCTCTCCACTTTGTGCCATCATGTTTAGATCTTGTGAGCTGCCCTACATGATCAAGATCATATTATTGTAATGCTACATGTTGTGTTTGCTGGGATCCGATAAATATTGAATATTATGTCAAGTTGTTTATCAATCTATCTCATATGTTATTTAAGATCTTGCATGCTTTCCGTTACTCGTAGATGCTTTGGCCAAGTAGATGCTTGTAACTCCAAGAGAGAGTAATTATGCTAGATAGTGGGTTCATGTCTCCGTTTAACCTGGGACAGTGACAGAATGTTCTAAGGTTGTGGATGTGCTGTTGCCATTAGGGATAACCTAACGATGCTATGTCCACGGGCATATGTGTTTGTTTACATTACGCACTATACTTAATGCAATTATCCGTTGCTTGCAACTTAATACCAACGGGGGACTCGGATGACAACCCGGCGGTGGATTATTAGTCATAGATCCTCGATATAGTTTGATCTCCCTCCATCTATTCGTCATTGGATATGTGCATTTGATTTCACTCATATCATGAGAAATGCACACATTATGGGGGAGTTCTTATTATATTGCCTTCTTGATTTTTCACCCATTTCGGTAATGGATGCTAATGGGGGAGAAGTTTAGAGGGTTTAAGGGATTTGGTTTTATGCTTTAGTTTCGTTCTTAAGCATTTGCCTTTCTTGCTTATGCATCCTTGCTCTTTGTGTTGCATGGTTGCTTAATTCATTATATAAACCCTCGTAAAAGGGATTGTCATCAATTACCAAAATGGGGGAGATTGAAAGTGCATGGTGTCCCCATGTATGGTTTTGGTAATTAATGACAATCCTTATGGACTAATGTTTGTGTTGAGTTATTCTTGTAGGTTTGTCCATTGGCATCGCTTGAACTCCATGTGTTGGATTCAAGGTTGTATGCCATCAAGATCATTGATTATAATGGACATATTTGATATGATCAAGAAGAAGAAAAGATACAAGGTTGATCAAGACTAAGTGCAAAGAGTGGATTCAAGTTGATCAACACACAAAGCTAAATGATATACCATGTGGGATCATGTGATCCAATGGTATGGTAAGAATTGTCCATATAGCTTTGTGAACTAAACCCATTATGTGTGTGTGGCATTCCTTTGTTGGGTTTACGTATCTCTCCATGGGCTTGCATCAAAAGGAAGATTTCTTATAGCTCATGGAGGATGACGTCAAGTGGTGATCGTCATCAAGGTTGAGATGTGCAAGTTCAAGATGGGCATCTAGAAGATTTCATGCTTGAAGCTTGCAACCCATTTGGAGATAATGGTCAAGTGAAGATGTTCCTAAGAGAGGCACTCCCATCTTGGTGTATGGGGGAGCGATTTATGAGTCTTCACCAAGCAAAGCGCAATCAAGAAAGGTGGTCCACTTGAAGAGGACAAGATCGTCATCATCTAGCTCAAGTGGAATGCGCAAGACAAAGGTATGTTCTTGATAGGGTTTCTATTTTACCGGTCTCATGGTGTTAGCGGGAGACCGGGTTATAGGATAGATACCGTACTATCAAGAGGGGCTCTCAATTGAGTAACTTGATCGCATCTTTGTGGAGAGCTCAAACCTTTGCATACTTGGCATATTATGTTTCTTGGTTCTTACTTGGCTTTTCTCCTTGTTGGGTTTTGGCGATTGTTGTGATCTTCATGACAAGCCCAAGTTCACCGAAAATGGATTTCGTATGGAAAACTTGTGCGTTTTCGGTTTTGGAGGTTTTACCGGTTATTCCCTTTTAGAGAGGTTTTACCTTTCCTCATTTGGTCTTATCCTCCTTTGTTGTACTATGATGTTTCTCTACATGATCTTATTGTGCTCTTCGTTACGATTCCAACGAGCCCAAGATCATCGAAAACGGAGTCCGGATGAAAAAGATATTGCAGTTTTCATATCTCTGTTTCTGTCAACCGGAATATCCGGGGGGCGGAATATCCGGGGTCTGGGGCCGGATATTCCGGCCCTAAATGGCTTTTTACCTCGTTTCGAGCCCCGGGTGCGTGCCTCTGGTAAAACCGGACATTTGGGCCGGACATTTGGGTTTCTAGGCCGGATATTCCGGTGGGGCGGATATTCCGGCCCCAACTTGGACCGGAATATCCGGTCCCCTGTTTCTCCAACGGCCATATTTTTGGGAGGGGTATAAATACCCCTCCTCCTTCCTCCAGCTCTTCAGCTCTGCCCAGCACGATTTACATTATCTCTCCTCCATTGTTGCAAGCTCAAAAACTACAAGATCTCCCAATCCCTCCACCCAAACTCGTTGATCTTTGGAGGATTGAAGGAGAAGACCTAGATCTACATTTCCACCAAGCCGTTTCTCCTCTAAGTGAGTGGAACCCTTTCGATCTTGTTCTTGAAGTTCCATTTGTTGTGTTCTTCTTTGTTCTTCCTCTCTTCTCCCCCCACAAGCATTAGTTGCTTTTGGTGGGATTTGGGAGTGAAGGACTTGAGCACTTCTTGTGTTCTTGCCTTTGCTTTTGTGCATAGGTTTGCCTTTGCTTTTGTGCATAGGTTTTGCTCTCTCCACGAGGATTCGTGGAAGTGAAGATTGTGAGCTCGTTACTCTTGGGTCGTTGGACCCTAGACGGTGTTCTTGTGACCTTTTGTGGTCAAGGCCTTTTGTGGCTAGTTGGGACCTTTTGTGGTCCACTTGGGAGCTCCCAATCCTTTGTGGGTTGTGCCTCAAGATTGTTGTAAGGGACTCGATTTCCGCCCAAAAGGAAATCAATAGTGGAAGGTGAACCGAGCTTTTGTGCGAGGTCCATCGGAGAATAGGGTGAGGCCTTTTGTGGCATCTTGAGTTTGATACTCACACCTCCAACGAGACGTACTCCCCTAAAAAGGAGGAACTCGGGAATACATCGTCGTCTCCACGTGCCTCGGTTATTTCAATACCCGAGCTCTTTACTTATGCACTTTACATTGTGATAGCCTTCGAGCTTGAAGTATTATATCTTACTATCACCTTGTTACTTGTCTTGCTTAGCATAAGTTGTTGGTGCACATAGGTGAACTAGTTTATTTAGTTTGTGTGCTTGATAATTTAAACACCTAGTTTTATTCCGCATTTATCAAGCCTAAACCGGAAAAGTTTTAAACGCCTATTCACCCCCCCCCTCTAGGCGACATCCTTGTCCTTTCACTGACTACATCATACCTTCCTCTTGGGGTCTCCCAACGAACGTGTGTTTCACGTCATCAATGATCCAAAACAATAATTATCCTCATGATTCAATAACATGTTCAGATCTGAGATCATGGCACTCGGGCCCTAAGTGATAAGCATTAAGCATAATAGGTTGCAACAATGACATAAAGTACTACCGATGGATACTAGGCACCAAGCCCTAACAAATCTCACAACTATTACATGAATGATCTCATCCAATCCCTACCATCCCCTCAGCCTACAGCGGGAATTACTCACACATGGATGGGGAGTCATGGATGGTCGATGGAGAGGTGGCAGTGATAATGATGGCGATGATCTCCTCCAATTCCCCGTCCCGGCAGGGTGCCAGAACGGAGTTTCTGATCCCCGAAATAGGGTTTTCGATGGTGGCGGAGCTCTGGAAGGTTTCTGGAAAAAGCGTCGATCCCCCCGAAGTTTTTAGGTCAAAGGCCTTATGTAGTCCAAAGGGGAGCGCTGGGGGCCACACGGGGGGGCCACACCACCCCTGGGCGCGGCCAAGGGCCAACCGCGCCCTGGGTGCGTGTGGGCACCCTGTGCCCCTCTTTTCTTCATCTCCTGGCTCCGTGGGTCTTCTGGAAAATAGGATTTATGGAACTTTTTCTGGAATTTTTCTGAAACTTTGACTTTCTGCACAAAAACGAGACACCAAGGCAATTCTGCTGAAACAGCGTTAGTCCGTGTTAGTTGCATTCAAATCACACAAATTAGAGGAAAAACAATAGCAAAAGTGTTCGGAAAAGTAGATACGTTTTGGACGTATCATTGGCCAGCCGCCCTTACTCTGATCCTCCATGCTTCGGCACGGCGTCAATCTCGGCTTGCGCATCTAGAATAGCGGCCATGACCATCTCGTTCCCTTTGTCGTCAGCCGCAAGGGCGGCAGCCTCCTCCATCATTTGGAAAAACATGAATTCGTTGTCGCTATCCTAGCCTATTGGACAAAATGAGCAACGAAACAAGGTCACAAATCAACAATCAATCAAATTAGCCTGTTGGCAAACGGTCGAACACCTTGCGTGCGGGGCGGCAGAGAGGAAGAGGCGGAGCCGACTGAATTAGCTGTGTCGGTGCAAAACGAGGGAGGAGACCGGCGGGTAGCGGCGGAAAGCAGGCATGCATGGTCGCTGCGGCTAAACTCCGCGGTGCGAATCGAGTTGGCGACAACATGAGTGGCGGCGATGGTGCGATTCGCCGGAGAGATTAAACAAAAGTATGGGGTGGGGGGCAAATGAATCATTCCGTTGCGTTATGTGTATGACGAGCGGGCCACGCATGTCGGAGGTCATATCCAGGCAACCCCGAAGGGGCCCCATGTTTGGACGAGTCTCTCGAAGTTGCCGGACAGAAATCGGCTCGGCCCGAACACTTGGAGGTGCCGATGTGAGCAATTTTTACGTGTGGACATGGGGTCATTTAGGGGTGGCGGTTGGATTGCTCTAATAAACCCTAGCCCCAAACCTACCTTGGCTGACGAGTGGAAGAGTCACCACGAGGTTGTCACACCAGAAGATAGAGCAGGTTCAGTCATGCACTTGGGCCAAAATGGGGAGTGAGCTGTCTAGGCTATCGATATAACGGGCACATATTATTTCAGAGAATGGTGTGGCTGACGACAATGAGAAAGGAAAAATCATGTTAGCTTGGCCTACTGAGTCAGTAGTACTGACTAATATCACAGAGCTGAGAGGATTTCCTGGATTAACTGTACAAGAAGTCTGTTCACTACCCTGTTGTACAAGAAAGGATTCAGCTAGTCAGAGGAAGATCAAACTGCATTTGACAAGTTAAAGACAACAGTGAGCCAACTCCTGTATTGGTCATGGATGATCTCACTAAAGCATTCTGGGTGGAAACATATTCATGTGCAACAGGAACTGGAGTTGTTCCCATGCATGAATGCCATAATATTGCTTTTTACAGCATATATAGTAGCACTTAGTGTTAACAACCAGAAACGCTGCTTTGAGGAGCGAGAGAGTGATATTACAATGGCGCCCATGTGCCAGAGTCTAAAACGCATGAACGAAAGAACAATCCAAACCGATGATGAATTGACCTCGAGGCAGCATAGACATGCGCCGTATTTTATTTCGTCAGTTACCACGCTCATCTGCGACTAAAAATTGTCAGAAACGACTGTCGAAAACAATCAGGAATTGACTTGAGGCCGCCACACATCATAGACATGCGCCATATAATAGTACTAGAAGGTAAGGGCGCGCGTTGCCGCGCCCGCTTTACCTATTTTTGTTTAATTGGTTTGTTTCTTATTTTTGCTTTGTTATTGTAGTGACTTTGAATGAGGTGTTTTAACTTTTTTGTGTTCTCCCGTTGAACAGATAGATAGAGTATGTTGTTTCTTTTCATTATAACAAACTTGTGAGTACTATAAGGCTAATATTCGGAATAAAGTTTATGACAAACAAGATTTGAAACTCATAAGTCATAGTGCAGAACAATAATTGCTAAAAAAAATGGTAAGTACAACATCATGAAATGTTTACATTTTCATCTACAATAATATTTACAAACCAATTCAACATACTACAATAAAATAATAACAAACTGGAAAATATTCTAACATTAGCATGAAACTATGGATTCAACATGCTAATAATAATACTAATGATTTTTCTTAACAACAATTGTCTTATGCAACGTCCCCTCGATGAATCGCTCGTCTTATTTACCTACCTCCCTAATTTGGATGGCATGGATACAAACGGATAGTCTATTAATTAGTAACATGTGAATGGATTGGGAAAATAATCTAATTAGTAACATGTGAGTGGATTGGGACAACAACCAAAGAAGTAAACATTTTAAAAGGATAGTCTATTAATTAGTAATTGTTTTCATGATAATCCTTGCTATCATTTGAAGGGATTAAATAATCAACTGACATGGCATGCATTTTCAGCAGAAAGCTAATCTCTACTATAGATACAAAGCTAATCTCTAATATCATTTGAAGGGCTAAGTATCTAACTATTGATTCCCACTAAGGTAAATTTCTTGAGCAATTATGATCCTGCTATAAAGTAGTGAAAGAAAGCAACTCGTGTGTGCAGTGGAAGCAAGCAACTCACGTGTATGATTAAAGGGAAATATATTCAAAGTTTATCAGCTAACAACTATGTAGAGCTGGTACTTTATAGTAAGAATCAACATCATTTCTACCATGTACCTTATCATATCATCGGTGTATCAAAGGCACAAATTTGAAAACAACTCTTATAGTTGGCAGCTAAATATGCAGTTTTAGCACGTTTCATAACAAACCTTACCAATCTATAGGTCGTTTTTTTGTGTGCAAAACACCATGCCTAGGAGTTGACGAAATCGTCGATGCAAGATAAGACAACCAGACGCATCCAAAGACGTGGTTGGTTACTCGTACGTATTACATTTGTGACTCCTCGGAGCTGGCTAAGGAGAAACGTGGTTGGTCATGTTCTGCACTAAGTTTGTTTGGTTGTATCGATTTTGCATGTATCTGGAGTGACGCAAAGACAGGCTTTTGGTGTATAGTGTGTTTTATGTACTCTCGTCACTTGGCTAAGTGACACTTGAACAAATTCGTTCTACCTATCCAAATGAGGAGGAACAACTAAATAACGGTGTTGTGGCGCTACGCGATTGCAGTGCCAGTGCGGCGGCGAGATAGTGGTAGCGGCTGGAGCTGCGCGGACGGTGTAGTTTGCGATAGGAGCGGACATAAGCGTACGTATCTACAGTATAAAATCTATACATATATGTATGTCAAAATAAAAAAATTACAACATGAAATTTGTGGGGATCGACGAGATAGATCTACTCATCAAAGGAAATTTCAAATGGTTGAATGAGTGCAACGAATTTGATAAAATTTGTCTAAAAACATTACAATGTTTGGTACAAATTAACAGGTTGCAATTGGTGAAATTCGAAACCGATCACAGGAATAATCTACTCGTTGATGCGCATATATTTTATGTATATTTTATTGTGAATCTCACGTATTATCTCTCTAGCAGGTGGGCCAAGTAAGGAATGTTCCTTAGGAGTGGAGGCACAGGATCCTATCCTTAAATCTAGAGAGCAAATCCCCATCTGTCATTGACAGGTGGGCCACATAGAAAGGGATGAGGTGGAGGCATGAGGAGGCTTGAAACCTAGGGAGGTGGGCCACATAGCAAGGGATGAGGTGGAGCCGTGGAGGCATGAGGAGGCTTGAAACCTAGGAGCCTTAGTTCTTTACGGCTAAACTCTATTTTCTTTCATGGAGGATGTTTGAACCACTCGTCTAGCACTCTAGCGAAAGCGTAAGAACCGTGGTAACGTACACGCGTAGACTGGTTATAACCAAGCCGAGATAATAACCTGATCCTGGTCCTGGTCTTCCTTTTGACGTCAGTTTATAGCTGCCAACACGTTCTATTTTAATCAAAATTTAACTGGTTAATTGTCCGGCGAGGGAAAGTGCTCGCACGCAGGACCGGGTCTCCTTCTGTTCTTCACTTTCAGGCCAGTGCACCTACCATACTAATTCCGCGATACAGCTGCTGATTCTGGTGGCGGGCTCTCTTAATTGTATCGTCGAGAGAATTGTCATCCTCCTCACGGTGTGGCCTGACCTCCTCCACATCTCTGCTCCGCTGGCTACTTCGTAGTAGCTCGCGGTCACCGGGAAGACTTTTCTGCTCTGCGTCTTCCTCCTCGGTCGTTCTGGTGGTTGCTCTGGATCCGCGTCTCAGAAGAAGAGATAAAAATTTGGGTGATTCTGATTTCGCGAGATGCATCGGCCTGTGATTTGCGATGAGTAGATGAAGATTAGAGTGCAGCCGCGGGAATTTGGCATCGAGGTAAGGTCCGTACGCCTACCATACCAGTTCTTCTTTGAATCCTCGCCCTGTTCTTGGAGTACGGTAGGTAGAACAGAGGATATTGGGAGACGATCGATCCTCTGAATTTCTCGATGATGCATACGAGACGGTCTCTTCCAATCCACATACCTAGCAACCAGACGCCTAGATGACGCATCCCCAATCAAACACAGAAGCGAGCATTGCTAACCGAACTCATTTCCTGCAGCTTGTGAGCGTCTCGGTGACGACGATGCAGAGCGATCAGGTGAAGATGCTGTTCGGGCGGTGCCCGTACTGCCGCGCCATGATCTACCAGGACCCCAACGCCGTCATCTACTACTGCAGCAAGTGCCGCACCCCCATCCGCGGCAAGAACCCGGAGCCGACGGACGACGACGAGTACGCGCTCGCGCAGCTTGAGATCCTCTCCTTCGACACCATGTCCACCTTCTCCGACGAGACGGAGCCGTCCAGCGCGGACCTCGATCCCAGCAGCCGGGACAACGGGGTCGCCTCCTCCTCGTCGGCGTACAGGCCCTACAGCGCGATCAGAACCGGTCCAAGAAGCGGCGATCTCGGCCGGCACGACGAAACAGAGATTCGGGGAACCGGATCTCCGATGCACAGCCGTGTGAGTGACCTCCGGCCGGCCTCGCGGAGGACCAGGCGGCCGGCGAGCGCAGACCTGGACGCGCCGGCGGACCAAGGGTCGAGGGATGGCGGCGGAGAGTTCGACGTGCCGAGGACAAGGTCGGCCTCGTGCCGTGCGTCGCCGCTGAGCTCGCAAGAACTCGAGGCGGCGATGGGTTTGTCAGGGGATGGGCGTGGAAATGGACCGGCCACCGGTGGTGCTGCCAGATCGCCGCTCGGTGACCCGGCGTTCCAGCAGGACCTCCTGCATGCGCTGGAGAACCTGCGGAAGCTCATCGTCGCCGTTGAGGAGCCGCTCAGGGTCGACGCGCCCCGGCCCACCGCCGGTGTGCCTTCCGAGAGCGCGTCTTGCAGCAAAAGCGCCCCGCAGAAAGTCACAAGACGCGACTCCCGCATCCTGCGCCGCCTCGAGTCGCAGCTCACGCACGCGTTGCCCGCCGACAACGGCCCGCGGCAGGACAAGGCCGCCAGTTCTTTGTCGTTGCTGTCCTCGGCATCGGCACCGGCATCGGCATCGAGCAGCCGGCGCGGGGCATCGTCGAGACACCTGCTCTGCCGCCCGATACTCGGCGGCACGCCGTTCGTCACCTGCGACGAGTGCGAGGAGATGCTGCAGCTGCCAGCGGTGCTGTCCGTGGACAGACTCACCAAACTTCAGTGCGGCGGCTGCGGAGAAATGCTCACGGTAACGCTGCCGGCGATCGGCGGCAGCTCGATGGACCGGCCGAGGAAGATATTTTCCGCGCCGCAGCCTGCTGGTTTTGGCGCCGACGATGCGGTGGAGCAGCACACGCGCGCGAGGACTCGTTTGAGTGCCGAGCAGCCGCGGCAGGGGCCCGACGAAGGGCCGCTCCACCGCGTGCTCGGGTACAGCTCCGTCAGCTCGGTTCTGCGGAGCCGGCGGTACGACGAGCACATCTGAGCACTCGTTTGCCTTCTCCTTCTTATGGCGGCCGGCAGCTCGATGGACCGGCCGAGGAAGATATTTTCCGCGCCGCAGCCTGCTGGTTTTGGCGCCGACGATGCGGTGGAGCAGCACACGCGCGCGAGGACTCGTTTGAGTGCCGAGCAGCCGCGGCAGGGGCCCGACGAAGGGCCGCTCCACCGCGTGCTCGGGTACAGCTCCGTCAGCTTGGTTCTGCGGAGCCGGCGGTACGACGAGCACATCTGAGCACTCGTTTGCCTTCTCCTTCTTATGGCGCGCGGAAAGAAGCAATTGAATTGTGAAAATCTACATTCATTCTTAGATTTTTTACTGTGTATGACATGTGGTTTTTAGGGTTTTATTTATAGAGATGAATACCGATTTCATTCATCAAAATATTGTACATTGCCTTTTATTTAGTGTACAAACTAAAATGAAAATGAAAAATCCTATGTTTTATTTTTATATTGGAAATAATGATGGTCAAATATAGAGTGACTATAATTAGAAGTCTTTTTTTCAAAGGTGTAACGGTCACATGTTTAGCCATACATCGCGTGCCCCATGAAAAATCACCAATTTCTCGGCACCTTCTCCAGCGCTGGCGAGCGCAAACCCTGACTCTAGACTCTGCACCCTTTCTCTCCCTTCCCGCTGCACCCTTTCTCTCCCTTCCCGGTTCGATGTCGCCTCGGTCAACTCTCACAGTTGCATTCTCTAGAGCAGCTCCCTGGCGGTCGACGTCGTGTCGCCGACTCTAGCGAACTATGGTGGGACACGGTGATGGATAGGGCAAGGGGGAGTATGGGGTTGGGATGAGAGGAAGAAGGAGAGAAAATGAATCGAGAATGAGAGGGGAACAACAAACACTTAAAGCGGAAAATAGGTCTGCTAGAGGCCAAGTAAGACAAAGCGACCCGACAAAAACCTACTTTCGCACGGGTCTATATCATTAAATACATAATGAAATATATTTCACGTTATAAATTCTAATATAGTTTTTTGTGAAACACAGTACAGACCGCAGACCGCAGACGACACGCATATACACTCACCCTATGAACGCACACACACTCTACCCCTATGAGAATTTCCGAGAGACTGAGCCGGCGGATCAGGTATTGAGTTTGACAAAGTCAGCACGGGCGCCTCGCTGTCGACGAAAACATCGGCTCCCACTGAACAATATTCCGAGTAAATAATAAACACTAGCGTCAAACCTGGGTATGAACTCTGCTGGGCTGGGTACAATCATCCTACTAACCATCGGAGCAACATTAGTTAATTTAATATTGATTGACATCTGAACAAAAAATATAGGCCTTGTTTTGGAGGGAGCAGTAAAAATGACATAGAGGAAGAACACCATGGCTTAGCCTGTGCGTGCCATAGGGCCCGCCTGCCAGCGAGAGACTCGGTTGACCTGACCGACGATGGCCACCCAGTCTTACACCTCCACGCCAGCCGCCGCCGCCGCCGCCGCCTTCGCCGAAGGCGGCGACACTAGTTCCGCCGAGTCATGGAGCGCTCGGGTGCGCACCCTGACGCGCCTCGGCCGGCACCGGGAGGCCCTGGGCCTCCTCCGCGACGGCGACCCCTCTCCACCGCCGCACGCTCTGGCGCTACCAGCAGCGGTAATCTCCTGCGCGGCGCTATCCCTCCCCTCCGGCGTCTCGCAGATACATGCGCTCGGCTACAAGCGCGGCCTGCTCCCTTCCTCCGACGCCTACCTCCTCTCCGCGCTGCTCTCCTCTTACTCGCGCCTCGGCCTCCTCCCGCGCGCCCACCAACTCCTCGACGAAATGCCCCTCGCGTCCACGCCTCCTACCACGCTCCGCACTGCCTTCAACTCCCTCATCTCCGGATGCGCGATGCACGCGCTCCCGGCCGCCTGCTTCGCACTCTTCCGCCGCATGCGCGCCGCCCGCATCCCCTTCGATGCCGTCACGCTCCTGACGGTTGTCCCGGCCGCTCCTCAGAGTGTCGTGCCGCAGCTCCATGCCCTTGCGGGGAAAGCAGGACTCGCCGCCGAGACAACCGTAGCAAACTGCCTCGTATCTGTGTACGCCCGCCGTGTGCCGCCCTTGCCCGGCAGGTTTTCGACGAGATGCCGCTGGCCTCCCGTGACCTCGTCTCCTGGAACGCCGTGATCTCGGCCCATGCCCAGAACGGCCTCGCAGTGGACGCTCTTGACCTCTATGGCCGCATGCGTGGCCACGATGGCGATGGTGTGGAACCAGACGCTGTGACGCTTGTCGGGGTGCTCTCCTCCTGCGCCCACCTCGGGGCGCGCAGTGTAGGCCTGGGCGTTGAACGATACATGCAGGAGAGACTACCAGGCTTCCGCACCAACCTGCAGCTTTGCAACTCGCTCATCAACTTCCATGCGCGCTGCGGCAGCTTACCCCAGGCGCAGCAGCTGTTCAACGAAATGCCCAGAAAGAGCATTGTTTCATGGACAGCGCTGATCACCGGGTATGGCATGCACGGGTATGGTGATGTTGCCGTTAATGTCTTCCAGATGATGGTGTCAGAAGGCATCCGGCCAGATAATGTTGCAATGGTTGGCCTCTTGTCGGCGTGCAGCCATTCCGGGCTGTATGATGAGGGGCGCAAGTATTTCTCAGCAATGGAGACCACCTACCAGCTACGACCTACAGTGGAGCACTATACATGCATGGTGGACCTTCTTGGACGGGCTGGACGTCTCAAGGAGGCACGAGAACTCATCTCGTCAATGCCCATGCCAGCCGATGGTGCCGTGTGGGGTGCCCTTCTCGGGGCGTGCAAGATACATAAGAATGTGGAGATAGGGGAGGAGGCTTTTGAGCATGTCATCAAGCTTGAGCCGAGGAACGCGGGCTACTATGTGCTCATGGCAAACATATACACCGACACGGGACAACTGGACGGTGTGGTGAGGGTACGGTCGATGATGAAGGAGCGGGGGCTGAAGAAGGAGCCTGGGTGCAGCTACATTGAACACAAGGGGAGAGTTCACCTGTTCATGGCTGACGATCACTCACATCCGCAGGCAAAGAGGATTTACGAGCTCGTGATTAAGCTTGAACAGATGGTGAAGGAGAAGACAGATGGCACTGCAGGAATGGAGGGGTACAGGGTGGTCGAGGGGAACTCGCAGAAGGAGGCTGTGCCGTTGATCGGTTTTCACAGCGAGAAGCTTGCCGTGGCCTTTGGTTTGCTGAACGCTGATGACAGTGAGATCGTGGTGATCAAGAACCTAAGGGTGTGTGGGGACTGCCACATGTTCCTAAAGAGGGTCTCTGCAATTGCCAACCGGACATTTCTCGTCAGGGACGCGAGCCGCTTTCATCGCTTTCAGGACGGAGCATGCTCCTGCAAAGATTACTGGTGAAGAGTTTGGTTGCTCACTGAAGAGGGGAGAGATTATCTGATTGCACCAGAAATTGAAGATGTAATCTCGCAAGGAAGATTTCGCTCCAAATATTCAGTACTCACTGGAACAGGCTTGGTGACTATATGCTACTGTACTCCACTGCAGGTATGAAAGAAGGGGAGGGTTGGATCAACAGAGGAGAAATTAGATGCGCCTTTAGATGACCAGTATTCACAAATCACGATGCTCAACTGCCTGAAGATCAGGCTCCCGTATGTTCTGCAGAGCCCAAGGTTCAGGGCCTGATATGCATCGGCGGTCATCCTGACGCTGGACAGCCAGTAGAACAAACTGCGAACTTCGTCTAGAACTGCACCCTGCTCCAGCTCAATCGGCATTCCCTTAGATGCTGCTTGTGAAAGTGCAATGATCCATTTTACGCCTTTCGTCCTGCTGATGCATGACCGATTGTCAATGACCCCTATTTGAGACAATGGCGTGGCAATGGCAGATCTTTGACCAAATGTGGTTCGGGAGTACACCAGCAACCAGTCTCCGAGTTCTGTGACTAATTTGGCAACGTTTGGTCAGCTGTTTAACCCGCTGTATTGTTGATAATTGATAAATAAATTAATTAAAATATGCCAGTCTTTTGCATATGAATGACTGAATGAGAGAGAAGTTTTGGTCGAAGAGGAAAATGCATAAATTCCGATAGATATGCATTGCAATCCTTTGCAGCTGTGAGCTAATGCTAGCTGACAGTGAAGGTCTATGTGGCAGGGACGCTTGCGAAGAAGATAAAAGCATTGCAATCGTTGCATTCTTGATACGAACTGACATACTACTGCGCTTACAGTTACCGAAAGTTCGGGATAGCAAGACCAGGAACACTAGCCACGAAGCAGCGTCAGGTAAGTTTAAGGTTTGTTGTGAAAGCAGGCCAGCAAGGCCGCCAATGCAGGTCACTAGTGCTGCCAGCCCACTTATTGTTCTTAATCCAGCTACTCCCTCCGTTTTTTAATATAAGATGTTTTAGGTGGTACACATGTTGTCTATATGCACACTAAAATGAGTGAACATGCACACTAAAATGTGTCTACATACATTTGTATACATGTGCATGTGGACAAAAGGTAAAACATCTTATATTAAAAAACGGAGGGAGTATATGTTAATTTAAGTACCACCTGCGATCTGTGTGTTGCTTACAAAAACGGCTGACGATGTCAACAAGGTTTTCAAGAACGTGGACACGGGGTAGGATGTGATTGCACCATAGTAGATCCTTAACCACAGGCAAGGCAAAGATGAAATAAAAAACCTGTAGAAACCACCATCAAAACCAATCCGAGCCCAGAAAAATAAAGGCAAAGCCATATATTAATGGAACAGTTCAGGCACTGTATCTGTCATATACATAAATCTCCTGACCTGCCGTATTGTGAATACAGTGGGCAAAATCATCTCCATATAAATGATTGGGCTAGTTTACAAAAGGGGATCTCCTAGACAGAGCCAAAAAAAGGGAAAAAAAAAGAAACACAACCTTGTACAATAACTGTATCATGGCACTCTACATTCCAGTTGAGGAAGTCCTTCCTATTCTTTGAGCACCAAGTTTTGGCTGTGCTGGCTTCGCTCCTCGGCCCCTACCTGATGACGCTAGAGGCCTAGCTTTAGTTGCCGGTGGGGGTGCTGCTATGGCACCCCATAGGTCGTCATTGCTCGATGCTGCTGGCTTCAAAGGCCTCCCAGATGATTTTGGCGGAGGTGCCGCTATTGAACCCCAGAGGTCATCGTCGTCATTGTGTGATACTGTGGGTTTGGCGTCTGCAGACTTCGATGCACTTTTGGGTGCTGGAACAGCGGTAGGACCCCATTGAGCATCATCTTCTGCTTTTGGTGCCATTGCTGGATTTGATCTTGATGAACTTGGAACTATGGTTGACAGAATTGAATAGAGAAAATAAATTAAGCATTATGTGTTTTAGCAGAGCTGCACATGTATTCGAGTTTATTACAAATGAACCACAAAACTTACTTGGCTGCTTAGGTTGCACCACCGGACGTTTCTGTGCAGCATGTATGTTAGAAAGAAGAGATGGTGGTGACTTCTCCTCAAATGGATCTACATCATCCCATCCTTCTTGATCGCTGCCATTCCCTTCCTGGTTATCGTTCTCGAGCTCACCCCATCCATCTACGGAGGAGCTTGCTAATGCTGGTGCAGTCTGATCGAAAGAGTTCGATGTGGATGGTGCATATGCTACTGGGGCAGAGGGAGTATCTGCGGCAATGTAATTAACCGAACATGAGGATTCACATGCACCGTAACATATGTACAACTTTTCTCAATCCTCGTTCCAAAAAATTACACCGTATCTTGTAACCATTATAAACCCTCCGTTTTTGTGCAAGTGATGAGAAATGAGCTCAAAACTATCTAGACTAAAACAATTTAGCAAATGACTAATACCTGATGTGACACTGGGGGATGCTGAAACTTGAGAGTTACTGGCATTTGCAGTAGATACTGGACCATGGTCGGCAGGTTTTCCCTTCTGAGTAATAGAACTCATGGCCCACCTGAATATAAATGTGTTCTAGTAAATAATTCGATTGCATACAAAACCAGATAAAAATTAAGACAAACTGCACAAAGATAAATAAAGCTTCAAGATAGCTGTAGAAGCATACAGCATTATGGCTGCATTTGTCAGTGCAGCCGCAAACTAAAAATGAAATTAGTTATAATTTTCTGCTTTTGTACACATCAGCTAGAGCACAAAAGAAATGTTTTACTAATTTTTTAAAAGATTGATGTGAGTTATTACTCCCTCCGTTTTTTAATATAAGATGTTTTAGCATCTATCCACATACACATATATGTACATGTATGTAGACACATTTTAATGTGTATGTTCATTCATTGTAATATGTATCTAGACAACCTGTTATATATCTAAAACGTCTTATAATACCGAACGGAGGGAGTAGATACCATAGCACAATGCAGTACGTTATTGACAGTCGTTGGAACAAAAAACATTGATATAGTTGTCCTAAGAACTGGTTGTTTCGTTGCAACCATGACGGGTGAGTCAAGCATGTTTGCATTAGACACATTCAGTGTTATGTGCTACCAGTGGCGGAGCTTCAAACAAATAGCTGGGCGGGACAATTAAGACGGTCTAGCGATTTTTTTTCGTTGACTTAAAATTTAGGGAGGAAACTGAATGAAAAAAATTCATGCTATCAAATCGCGGACTAAGAATTTGGATAAAGAAATTAGAATTATATGTTCAAAGCTACATGATTGTAAATTGACTAAACATAGCTAGCTAGCTACCAGCAGTTCAACGAGGAAAAACAATGAAGGCAGCGTGTTTTTTTAGCAAAAGAAGCCAGCGCTTGCTGGTCTCAGCGCTTGTCGTCTGTCATGCGAGCTTTACTCGTTCGGCCGCCCATGGCATATGCTAGTGCTGGCAGATTGGGCCATCGATGCATATGTATATAGCCTTTTCCCGTCAAAATCCTGGGCGGGCCACAGCCTGGGTTGGCCACAACAGAGCTCCGCCAGTGTGTGCTACTAACTACCTCCGTACCAAAATATAACATGTTATAGGAGTAGCATTTTTCTGATACGGATGTACATAGACACGTATTATTATGTAGATTCACCCATTTCTATCCGTATGTAGTCCGTATATGAGATATCTAAAACATCTTATATTTTGGTACGGAGGGAGTATGTAATCAATAAATACATAACGGTTTGCATTGGTCAGTGGCTTAAGCTAGCACAAGTAAAGAAATCTACATAGTGTGGGACACTTCCGTGAATAAATGCAGTATACACTATCAAATGGCATGGCTTCAATGGAGATCTCAAGTAATAAGAACATTGATTGTTTGGGAGAGACAGAAAACTGATTCTTCTTTAGTCCGACCATATGTTATAGTGCATGTTCTTTTATAGGCTTGATTCAACTTGTTGCCTAAAACATGGACTCTACCTCTAGCAATCCAATCAAACCTAAACTATATCTCCAGCGATACAATCTAATGCAAACTCTTTCTCTAGCAATTCAATCTAACTCAAGTTCTATCTCTTGTGGAACTTCACTACTACAAGTAATATATCGATATCTATAAGTAAATAAACCGAACTAACAAGAACAATATAATTTTGAAATGAAAAAAGGTGATAGCTGTTCTTATCCCTAACTTCTAACTACGCAGTCCCAGTAGGTACACGGCAATAGTGCCTGCGCCGTTCTGCTACACGTTACTTCAGCATGCTTTTAAATCTTTCAAAAAAAAAGATTTGATTTGACTAACCATGACAGGCCAAACTTTTAAGCATTTTTTCCTTTTTGGAAGCTGGGGTAGACATAGCTTACAACAGATTTCCCACAATCATTATTTTGCCAGTTCCCTTTGTTTTGAAAATGCACTCTTGTATTAATGTGCCCAGATTTTAATTTTGAAATAGATATAATTTTGTTTTCATATTTAAGTTTTCTAAATACATACTAGATGCAGTTCTGGTAAAAAATAGATAATGTTATAAACGAGGTGAGTTTGGGAAATCTGGTTTACCATAGATGTAGGGGCTGAATTGTAAGACATAATAAGTAAATCTCGCATGTGACATACCCAAGCAAACCAGTATTTCCTGGCTTTAACTGAACACCAGTAGATTCGGCTGCCCTGTTGTCTCCTGTATTAAGCTGTAAAACACAACGCAGCAAAGAAAATGACAATATAAGAACAAGAACATCAATAAAGGGTAGAGATGTATTTTTAGAGCATTTTATGCTTAGGATGCAATAAATCGTACATATACAGTATTAAGTATCATCATTGCTACAGTCTACTCCCTCTATTTTACCAGACCTATCACCAAGCGACCATGTTCACAGACCACGGAAACACTAGGCGCAAGAAAGAATTTATTTTTAGTAGGTTCGGTGAGCTAGTGTTTGAGGTTATCATTACAGCCACTTAACCTCTTCAAAAGCATTAAAAGGTAGGGGGTCGAAATATTGCATTAGCTACACTCCAATATTAACCGCACAACCCACAAATAGTGTAGTAAAACAGTTGTAGTAGACTCATAGTAAGCAGATAAGATAGATGTGCTACCTTTTCATGATGTTGTTTTGCTATTTGCAAGAATTGATCAACAGCCTGGAAAGCCTTGGTCCTCACATCGCTATAAAACCATTGAATGGATTAATTGAAAGATTAGATGTTACAAAATACAAGCACAGTAAGAACTAAAACAACGGGTTGTAATGTGATGAACATAACATCTTGCCGTTGACCACTTGGGTTGTTAAATTTCATATTCAGGTGTATAGCAACTTTTTGTCCAAAGTGAAATATGCCAGGATTTTTTTAAAATCAATTGTGCATCCAGTGCCCAATTGATGTCTCTAAGTTGTTTGCTCGTGTTACCTGTCTGGGTCAAATGTAAGGACAACAATGTTAGGCAGTATACGAGTTGCGATCTCTGTCATTTCATAGTATGAACTTGTGACACTCAGCGCCATGATTCCTGGCAAGGTAAAATAATGATTCATAATTGGTCACAATAATCAATGGAATAATGCTCTATCAATAGTACAACAGCACATCTGCTCAGGTTAATGTACCAGCTGCTCGAGCAGGAGGGAAGGTATCTCGTAATGCACGAACTGTGAATGCATTGATCAACACTCTCTTCCTAGTCTGTAAGAATAACAAAGCCATGTTAGCCAAGACATGGGTAGAACTGTAAAACTAGTAAATGAACTATGTATCCAGACTGCCGAGGGAAATGCAGAAGATGCACTATCAATCAACATTTTAAGCTTACTAAGTTTGCTCCTAGACATTGTAATGTTCCCATTTTGGCGCAAATTGTGCTTTTCTGGTATTACCAACAAACTGCCATTTTCTTTTGGTCTTCTTTTTATTTTTACATATTAACCAGCCAGTGTTCAAAAGAAAATTGAACCCAGCTCATGGAGACAAAAAGGCTAGTTTCCGCATTTAGAAACTCAAAAAAATGGTGATCAAAATTTCCCTAGATGTATATGCCAATTGCTGCATCTAGAATTGAGAGACCACTTCAACGGGAAAACAAGCAATAAAAGCAAAAAACAAAAGGTCGGAGACAAACCCCATCATTCATGTAATTTGAAATATTCCCAAGAAGAATAGTAGTGTTTGTCCGGATTGCAGGTTCTTCATCCACCTGAAGATAAACAATAATTCTTTTAGAATAGATGTAGTATAAACCTTCTCATATCAAAGAAGGAATCACAGGGTTTAAAAAAATAATAAGAATGAAACACCACCTGAAGCTTAGAGAGATACTTCAAGAGAGATCCTGAGATTGTACGCTGAGATAACTACAGTAACAGAACATCTGATTAGCACAAAAAAAGGACATGATCAAACCATTCAATGAAACAAGCTTAAGATTGTAAATGTAGTCAAACAGACATGATCAAACCAAACATAGGCCCAACATGAAAGTTCGTGCAACTCACTTTTGGTGCCAATACAAGCATCGACTTCAATGTCAGTTCACGGAGAAAAGAAGAAGTATCAGAGAACCCGGTGGCAACATGAGGAAAAACCTGCAAATACATTAGAGACTCCTGTCAAATGCCAACATTCGAAAAACACAAGCAGATATCCGTATAAAAAAAAGATCACATACCTGTTCATCAACTGTTTGTGCTGCCAATGACTCTCCAAACTGATCTATGTGCTGCAACAGACTAACTCGGATAGCTCGGTCATTTGAAGCAAAAAGCTTCACAATAGTCGGCAAAACCTGAAAAGGGCCAGTATTCCAATAAGGCCTCAAACCATCTTTGCTGTATGGCAAAAATTAACATGTACTGAGTGAAAGTAAAATAAATTAAGACAAACCTTGGTACTAAATTGATCAGCTGGAAGCCAGGAACCCATCTTTAACAGCACAGTTAAGGCTGGAGCAGCAGCTGAACCAAATTCAAGAGCAGATGCCAATACAGGGAGCAACTATTCACAAAGTAGACAAGAAATAAACATAAACAAGGAACTCCAGTTTGTTGCACTTTAAAAAATCAAAGTCCAAAGCAACAGGATCGTCCCTCATGGGTTCAGTTTCACGTACTACCTCCGATCCATATTAGTGGGCACAACTTAGTCTAGATACACATGTATCTAGTCTAAATACTTAACTAGATACATATGAATTTAGACAAAGCTATGCTCACTAATATGGATCGGAGGGAGTACCTTTTTTATAACTATCTCACGAGGAAGCTGTTCTGCTATATTTGGGAGCTTCCGGAAAAAGCTGTCTTTCTCAACACTGTCCTTTAAATTAAGAACTTCCATGAACTGAATGGCCTCTACCAACTTGTTCTGGAAAAACTCTGAAATTAAAAGTCAAAATCGTTAATCAAGCAACATAGTGCAAATAATCTGGAAGGGGCTAAGAATTACAGCAGTATTAAAAAAGACTGAAAAAGATGGGCATTAATAAAAGAAATGTCACAAAATAAAAATGACAAGGAAAAACAATTGAACTTACCACTGTTGTTAATAAGTTTTGAAGGATTCATTCTACGAGAAGCTGTAGAACTCAAGAGCTTCTGGTAATCTGGAAGCAGAGACTGCAACAAAAGGAACAGAAATGATTTACTTTAAGAATCACAGAACCATGTCACAATAATGTACAATGGTAGAGAGGGTGGAGAATATGATTGATTCATGGGACGGCTCCAGAACCAACCAAAAAAACTGAATGCAATCATGGAAGCTAACCTTTGGGATTGAAGCAATGTTGCGAAGGTCCTCCGTCCTGGTCAACTTTCCACCAGAAAAGAGCTCATAAATTAAGCACCCTGCAATGAGTAACATGTGGTATTTTTTTAGCGGAAATCAATTAGAGTCATATGCTCTCGCTATTTATTATTCAGGATCTAATAACCAATGTTGAAGAAAAAAAGAGGGATGGTGCACCAAACAAAAGCATTACCAAGGACAAACAACAGAAGATTTAATATCATCTGAGTTCATAAGTTTAGACTTGACATGTTTTTTGTTTTGGTGACTCTCACCCTTGACTTTGCTAGAATGCAAAATGATCAGTATTCACCATGAAAGATTTAAAGTACAATGTGTACAATCACACGGAGAGATGCCCATCATGAAATGATTAAACAACTTTCACAGGTTATGTAAAGAACATCGCTGTAAATACTTGTAAGGAACTGTTTCAAAAAAGTTTTCCCCATATCAAACCAGGAAAAATAAATAGGATAACCCACACGAAATCCAAATCAGAAAAAGGAACCCTATTAGAATGCAGTGAGTTAGCAGCTCACCCAATCCCCAGGAATCAATTGCCCATGGAGGTGATCTTCTAATTGAAGCCCAATCTGACTTTGTCAGCTCCATTGGTTTGTACTGGTTTCCAACTAGCCATTCAAATTGCTGTGGAGGAACAATAAATATAAGATTTTGACATAGATCCAAACATGCATGTAATGTCATCACAGAAAGTGGAATATATTTCCTGAACTTCGAGCTTGGCATAAAAGTGTTGTTTGAACATTCACCAAACATATCAGAAAGAGAACTATATGTAGTGCCATATCTGTCTAACATAAATAAAGGAATGGACTGAGAGTCATTACCAACATGGGACTACCAGCAGCTTCGTTATTCGCATCAAATTCTGAGAGCACGTCAAAAGCATGAAGCTTCCAGTCCAGAGTTTGAGTAACAACTACACTGGCCAAGCATACGTTTCCATGAACCTGGAATTGATGAAAGGACAGCAATCAGCTCATTTATGACCAAAGTACTGGCAGTACTTGTTATTTTTACAATGCGGTTATGAACACATAAATCAATATGTATCATTGTTCAAAAAGTAGTGTCTACTACATGTGCATTCTATCAATCTTTTAAGTATCAATCAACAAGTGATGCCAACTAGCATGGTTGTCTTGGCATCAGTTCACAGACATAAATGTATCACTGCAGTAAAGCGAAGAAAACATGGTTGTCTGATCCCTAAATACCTCTCATATAGTAGTGTCAAGTAAGGCAGTAAGGTAAAGAAGAAACCAAATGATCAATGAGGTAACATAGTATAAAAGCCAATTGACTACGGCTTAATACTTGGGGCTCATCTGCATCAACAAGGATATGAGGAATGTAAAGCTTGCAAAAGATCTTTGTGGTCAGTTGACTGGGCCACATGATCAAATGCCAATGCTAACTTATGTTTAACACATTAATCTTTTAAAAGATAAAAAATAAAGATCGCACAGAAAATCAGGACACAGTTTTGTATGGTAAAGTGGCTGGCATGTAAATAACTAGAAAAAACTTTGTCGAAAGTCATAGAACCCAAAAACAAAGAAGTTCTGAAAATGGCTTGGGCTGCAAGTATGATTTAACAAATCCATCAGGAATTCAGGATACATATGAAATTCGCTCAAGTGTCTGGAACAAAATAGAACAATACAAGAGCAAGCAGTATTTCAGCAACCATTTAAAATAATTGAATCTACAAGCGCATGTCAGATAGCATAAAGAAAGAAAATAGTGATAAACAGCTTGCATGAAAAAAATAGACTATAGGGTTACATTCTTTTAAGGCAGGAACTTACGAGCTTGCAATCGTTGTTGAGAAAGCTCACAGCTTTTGATATCTGATGAAGACCCCAAGCAAAATACTCGTCTCTGAAACACAATATACTAACCATAATGAGAATAAAGTTCACGGACAAAAATAAAAAAATATTGAGAACAGAAAAAGGTAGCCAACTGCATAACTGTGATCTGGAGAAAAGGGTAGCAACATGGCACAGTAAACCAACATAGTGATAATGTAGTACCATGGTTTGCCTACCAGCAGATCCCAAGCTTGGTTATTATACACGTTTACACGGGGGTGTTATTAAAGACACTCAGCATTATGGAAGCACAGTAAAGCTTGGCATGGAAAAAAACACTATATTTGGTTGGTACGAGTTGAGCTGTTATGATCTTAGTTAGCACAAATCATCTCTCTCGGACATTAGGGTACATAACACAGATATGACATGCTTTGTTTAACATAAGAAGACAATTGCAACCCCTTCGTGCGACACCCTGATTGCCAAAATCAAAGATGAAGCTACACTATGGGCAAGAGCCGGCGCCTTGGGCCTGCGCGCCATTCTCCCACAGACATGGGATGTTCACTGAGTTGTTCTTGATTGTAATGTGATGTAACCTCTTCGGAGGCTGTAACAAACTCTATCTTTCCAATATATCTCGAAAAACATAAGAAGACAACTGAAGCTCATGGTACCTCTGTGTACCTCCCAGGTTCAGTTCCTTGATTTGTTCCACAAGTGGTGTAACAGGCTCTGTCACTATATATACTGTGTGTTTTACAGAAGGTCCATCAGGAACTTCTGCTTCAGTACTGTGAAGAAAGGATAATATATTTGGATGGCGCACCTGCAATAAGAACAATACTAAACTGACTTAGCAGATGTTTTTAATGAGAAGAAAAAGTTTGGTCCAACCAACAATAAATCCTCCAATGCAATACAAGTGGTAATAAAGTGCCTCAAAAAGAAATGGTACTTAGTAGGAAGATCATGGGAAGAAAGTCATAAAAAATAATACAAAACAATGAACACTGACCAAAGTATATTAGAACGTCATGTACAATGGTGAGATATAGCACCAGTGCTATTAAATCTGATTTCTACAGATGTTTTTTCCGATTCAAATTTAGTGTTTTTTACGATTTTATTGCTTAGCACCACTCACTTTGATCTAATCTGTTAAAGTAATACCACTACTAGTCACCTATAATCTCTCAGATCAAAATGAGTAACTTACTGTGCGTAATCTCTTAACACCATTCCGACCAGCAACCAAGTGCCTGTCCTGAGGGTTGCTCCCGGACAGTGAGAAAATAGAAACAGGCGATCCATCATCCTGGAGAAGAAAAGGGAACGATTACGTTGGAACTGGCATACATATGTGGCAAACAGTAATTCTTTGATGAAAATAACCATGGTAAAGTACACAAGATACGCAAATTATCGGGTAATCAACCTGCTAGCTATAGAGATCAAAATCACGATGAAAATAACCTGGGTGGTTAGTGGTAACATGATGCACAAAAATTCTACACTTCAACATACTGGAACATAATGAAGGGCCTACATAAATTATGCAATCTATTTGAAGTTCAACCATCCATCAGCTTACCCAGATAATCAACTAAGTACTGGATCCACCAATTAAACTTCCTAAGGACACTGAATCCACCAATTCAACTTCCTACAGCTTAACCAAAGCTAGCACCAGCCTAACAGTAGCTCCACAACTGTACCCCGACCTGAGACTGCTACAGAGCGCAGGCTATAAGGACCGAAAGCCCAAAGCTAGAATCTCCATTAGGAAAAGCGCGTGCAATTAGCTCCCAGCTCCGAATCGCTAGTTCAGCTCGACATTGAAAAGTTCGGATGCCCTACAGGGATCCAACCGGGACTCCGGGAGTCGGGGGAGGGGAAGGTGCGAGCGAGCGAGCATGAGCATGAGTACCTTGGAGACGCCGCGGTGGTGCGCCCAGGAGCCCCACGCGGAGGCGTGGGGGTCGCCAATAGTGTAGGGGAAGTCCTTGAGGCCCGATCCGGATCCCGCGACCACATCCTTGAGAAACTTGAACATTTTATTCTACTCCCTCGACCCTCGATTCTCCGCCTGGTGTTTGTTTGGTCTTCCCCGATCGCCTCCCCCGGCGGTGGGTGTTTGTGCAGGAGGTGGAGGAGGAGGCGTCGAGGTAGATCCGGGGAGGACGATGAGGGAGGCCGCGAGGTAGAGGGGAAACCGGCACGACGGGGACCTACCTGGAAGAGGAAGAAGATGGGTGCACTTTTTGCATATACCCCCTTGCGTCTGAGGATCTCGAACGGGGTTACTGGACAGGCAGGCTGACAGCTCATGCTTACGAAGATGTGATTAGTATACTTTGCCACGTCAAATTGCGTGATTCCCACTTGCCAATGGCGAATAGAGAGAGTCCCGTCACGGCAAACCGGCTTTTAGATCCTTTTTTATTCCATGAAATTGCATACAAAAATTAGGAGGATTCGGTTTCTTTGAAATATAGCTTGTTTGTTTGTAGGATTTTAGATCATAGAAATTTTCTATGGTATACAGTACTTTGCATGCAATTTCATCAAAAAATTATACTTACATTTAATTTCACGAAAAAATCCCTTAAATTCTGTGTCAACTATGGAACAAAACATCATAAGTTTTCTCTGCAACGCAAGAAAATGACATGTATTCACATTCATTTGTTTTAAAAAAGTAGGTCAACATGTATGGGCATAGGCTTGCCGGCTATATTTTTCATTTTTACGATTTTTTTTGTTTGCTTCAAACATGGCTACTGGGTCACAGGCCCAAGACTTGCGAGGTATACCACAGATCGCCTACACGCGGCCGGCCCGCATGGCTAGCCTGTAAGGACATGTACAAATCAAGTCATGACATCATTTGATCATTTCTTACGTTTGCCTATTCCTCCTCCTTTGGAAATTCCACAAACCAAAAAGGCCCTTAAATTGGTGAGACTAGAGAGAGTGTAGTCAGATACATTAACAACTACGTATAATAGTAAAAGTGAATTGAAAATATCCCTCTAGGCAATTACTACATAGATGGAGTAGTAATAAGCATAGTTTTTACCAACAATTACAAGTTTAATTAAATATTTTCCAGCCATGTATATGCATATCTAAAAATGTTATGAGATATTCTACATGTGTCATCTGATCTTCTCGGATCAATCATGCGTGGATGCCACATTTGCACGAACTCGGGGCACCCACACGAATCTACCTCCTTGACACATGTTTTACAAATGAATAAATGGTCGTAGATAAGTCCACTAGTCTAACATAAAAAATCACTAAATTGCATGTGTGAAAGGACAAGGATGTCGCCTAGAATGGGGTGAATAGGCGATTAAAACTTTTTCGGTTTAGTCTTGATAAATGCGGAATAAAACTAGTGTTTAACTTATCAAGCACACAACCTAAATATAACAGGCTCAACTATGTGCACCAACAACTTATGCTAAGCAAGACAAGTAACAAGGTGATAGCAAGGTATACGACTTGAAGCACGAAGGAAGTAAAGAGCTCGGGTATAGGAATAACCGAGGCACGCGGAGACGATGATATATTCTCGAGTTCCTCCTTTTTAGGGGAGTACGTCTCGTTGGAGAGGTGTGAGCCACCACAACAGGTTGGTCTCAACGCCACAATAGGCTTCACCTTCTTCTCCGATGAACCGCACCACAAAGGATTGGTTCACCTTCCATTATCGGTAACCTTCAAGGCGGAAACCGAAGCCTTTACAACAAGCTTGGGGCACACATCCACAACTTAATTGGAGACTCCCAAATGACCACAAAAGGTCTCAATCACCACAATGGCATCTAGGGTCCAATGACCCAAGAGTAACAAGATCACAAACTTTCAACTTCCATGAATCCTCGTGGAGAGCACAAACCGATGCATAATGCAATGGCAAGAGCACAAGTGCTCAAATCCTTCACTCTCAAATCCCACCAAAAGCAACTAATGCTTATGGGGGAAGAAGAGAGGAAGAACAAAGAAGAACTCAACAAATGGAACTCCAAGATCTAGATCCAAAGGGTCCCCCTCACTTAGAGGATAGATGGATTGGTGGAAATATAGATCTAGATCTCCTCTCACTTTTCCCTCAAAGATATGCAAGAATCATGGGAGGGATTGAGAGATGGGCAAGCTTTCCAAGGTCAACAATGGTGGGAGAGAGAGGAGAAAAGTGCTAGAAAAAGCTTATCTCTTTGGGGAAGAAGGAGGGCTTTTATAGGTCCCCAAGAAATAGAGCCGTTGCAGGAAAAACAGGGGACCGGATATTCCGGTTCAAGTTTGGGTCGGAATTTCCGGCCCAAACCAGAGAGCCGCGCAACTGTTGAAACCTTCTGATGGTCGTCGGATATTTCCAGAAGGACCGGAATATCCGGACTCCGATTTCGATGATTTTGGGCTCGTTGGAATCGTAACGAAGAGCTTTTCAAGATCCTGCAGAGAAACATCATAGTCCATCATGTGAGGAGGAAGCTACAAGGAGATAGTTTGACCTCTCTTAGGAAAGACAAATCGGTAAAACCTCCAACATAAAAAACGCAACAAGATATGCATATGAAATCCGTTTTTGATGAACTAGAGCTTGGTATGGAGATGAACACAAGCTCTAAATTCTCACATGGATAAAAGCCAAATAAGAACCAAGAAAGATGATATGCCAAGTATGCAAAGGTTTGAACTCTCCATGAGGATGCGATCAAGTTACTCACTTGAGAGCCCCTCATGATAGTACGTCGTCTATCCAATAACCCGGTATCCCACTAACACCATGAGACCGGTAAAATAGAAACCCTATCAAGATCATAACTTTGCCTTGTGCATTCCACTTGAGTTAGATGATGACGATCTTGACTCACTCAAGTTGGAACACATTTCTTGATTGTGCTTGCTAGCACATGCTTGATGAAGACTTCTCCAAACACTCCCCCATACTCCATTATGGGAGAGCCTTGCTAAGCTCCGTCTTCATGTATCCATTGCAAGCTTCAATCAAATGATATCTTCCGAGATGGATCATATTGAACGTGAACTTCATAATCTTCTAAATGTGTTGATCAATCTTGACTTCATTATTTGCACATTGACTTGATCAACCTTGCATCTTTCATTCTCTCTTCACAAAGATGATGTCTTGGTCATCATATGAGCTTCTAGAGTCCAACACATGAACTCCAATCTTTCCCATGGACAAGATCTATATAAGGATAACTCAATGCAAACATTAGTCCATAAGGATTGTCATTAATTACCAAAACCACACATGGGAGCAACATGCACTTTCAATGTGAGTTGAGCAACATGTGAGTAGTGTTTAAATTATGGTTCGAGATATCTAGATACCCACGCGAGTATTGTGATAAGCTTTCAACGGTCGCATTTCAGCAATGTCACCAAGAGATAATTATTTTTCTCCCTTGAGCGCCTCTTATAGGACAAGTGATGCTTTCTAGTGGCCATGCGCACTTTATATCCGCACAGTGGGTTTGGGGTGAACGAGTAACCGTAAATCCACCACGAGTGTCCGCCACATGTGTCCATGCTTTCACGAAGTGGTACAATGATGATGGGATTAAAAGTGTGTAATTTTATCTTATGTACCATTCACTTATTTATGTACTATAAATAGGATCAAGAGCATACACATCATACACCCACACAAACATTAAAATGGTTTAAATAGCCATATGCGATATACCCTCATGCCGCCATAAAAAATACTCCATACAATTTACTATAAGTATCATACCATTTAGCCTTCTTGAGGTATTTCACGAGGGATAAATGATCCGATGATAGTCCATGTAAATACCTAGTGTTAGCTTGGTGGCGTCCAGTTTATTTTAGAACAAACTTTAAGGGGTTAAATGGAAATTCGCAATACACATTCTTTGCCAAATCACTCATGACAAGATGTTTTTGCAACTTTTGTTTAAGAGGATGGTTTGTTGTTGCCACTTATGAAATTTGACTTCTTTCTTATATAACAATTGTCGTATTTTTCCCGATTTTTGTGTCTTGTTAAGTCACATGAGAAGAAATGTGATTTTAATGTATGTACAATTTTAGCAAACAAAGCGGTATATTTCGCAACTTGCTTTTGGAGACACCTATTGTAGAGCGACTTTAGGGCATCTCTAACCGATCCCCTAAAGTTTAGAGGAGTAAACCTCCGGAGAAAACTTAGAGGAGTAAAAGTACTCCTCTAAAGGACAACGGTTCCTAACCGATCCCCAAAACTTAACTCCCTAAAACTAAAATTTGGCTCAAACATTTCATCGAACACTTGGCAATTGGCACCGAAAACATCCGAAAGGTCATAACCTGGCACCAAAAACATCCAAAATCATAACCTGTATTTAGTCTAGACAACAATACACGAGGACGAGCTGCGGTTGTATTCGGGGCCGGCCGGCCGGGACGAACTATAGCTGAATTCCGGGCCTGCCGGACGCACGCACGGGGCGAGCTGCAGATGACCACGCCGCCGGACAGACCTGGTGCCGCCGCTCCCTCTGCAGATGACCACAGCCAGCTCCTGCTCGCATCACCAACAAAACGGAGAGGATTCGGACGACCGCTGATGATGAACAAAACGAAAATACTGATTAAAAAGTCATGGCAGAAAACTTCTGCGGGAAACCTTCTCCACCGGGGGCGCCTTCCGTCGAGTCCCGCCTCGTCTCCACCCGGCCAGGACCAGGACGGCGGTGACCTTCGCTACCGGAACCTGGCGGCGGCAGGCCGGCTCCTCCCTTGATTTCGTGACCGAGGCTGGAGGAAAGCGGGTTTGCTAGGCGAGATCGACGGCGCCGGAGAGCAGGACGGGGCCAGCGGCGGGAGGCCGGCCCGAGCAGGACGGGGCCACGTGTGGAGGCCGCCCGAGCAGGACGGGGCCAGCGGCGGGAGGCCGGCCGCTTTGACGAGGCAGGCTGCTCACCATGGACGAGCAGGAGGTGGAAGAAAGACGTTCTTGGCGAGGAACGGGACGGCGCCGGCCTATTTCCCTTGACGAGGATGAAGAGGAGGGGTCGGTGGAGCCTCCCCCGTGCGCGGCAGGGCCGGAGGAGCTCGGGGGCGAGGGAATTTCTCCACGGCGGAGCTTCGTCGGGGCCGGAGGAAACGGTGACCGTGAGCTCAATTTGTTGCGCTGCAGATCGATGCCACATACTCCGGCGTAGAGGAAGTCGAGGTGGAGCTAGTCCCATGCTCAGCTTGGCTTGGTGGCGACCATGGCGGCGGGGCAGAGACATATCGGAGGGGCAGGGAATCTTTTACTCATCGTGGTGTTGGATGAGTAAATATAGGAGTCGGGAAGGCCGATGAGTAAATTTTTTACTCCTCTAAACGGTTTGAGAGTTCGGTTAGGTCCGGTTAGAGGAGTAAAAGGGTATCTTTTACTCCTCTAACCGGTTTTTGGGGATCGGTTAGAGATGCCCTTATATCCTAACCAATCTCTAGACAAACCAGCTTGGTGAAGGACCAAAGAGTTTGGAGCAACAATCAATTCAGCAACAAGAGAAAGACAAACAGCTGGAGTTAGGGGAAACTGAAGTATCACAACCGATTTGACCTGTGCCCGCAATACATTCGCTTGAATCCGAAGCAATTTGCAAGGAAAATAAAGATGAAGAGAGTGCATCACTTCCACTAGAGTTCTATCACGGCGGGAATGTTTTCTGTGGACGTAATTCTGTTGGTAAGATCATCTTGCGAAAAAGTTAATTTGACGCAGCAGTGCGTGGTTGTGGATTTCAGATGGAAGTTCAGTTATTTTCATCCCCATTTGATAACTGTTCATATCCTCTGTTTCTTGCGGATAATAATTAGCGAAACTTGTATCTACTCTGTGGGCATAGAAATTAATTAATTTTAGCCATGCTGGAGGGCATAGATGATACTCCGTAATTAAGTTTCTTACAAGACGAGCGACACATACATGAAAGTACTGTAACAGTTAACTCAAAAGTCGCAACTCAGAGTCAGAACACCCTGGGCTTGGCGACGATGTTGGAATGCTTCAAGATGTGTAGGCTGAACTGCCCGCCCTTCTCGGTGGTGTCGAGCTTGTCCACCCCGGCGGCGTCATGAGCTCGAAGTTCTGCACGAGGCGCCCGATGGTGATGCCGAGGATGGGCAGCGCGAGGATGATGCCGGGGCAGCTCCTGCGCCCCACGCCGAAGGGCAGGTACCTGAAGTCGTTGCCGTTGGCCTCGACGTGCCTCTCCTCCTCCAGGAAGCGCTCCGGCCGGAACTCGTCTGGCTTCCTCCACTGCTCCGGGTTGTTGGCGAGGAACCAGGCGTTGACGAGGATCTTGCTCTCGGCGGGGATGTTGTAGCCGGCGAGCTTGGCGTCGTGGAGGTTCATGTGCGGCACCAGCAGCGGGATGGCCATCCGCAGCCGGAGCGTCTCCTTGATCACCGCCTGTAGGTAGGGGAGCTTGTGCGTGTCCGGCTCCGTGATCTGGTTCCCGACGCCCAGCACGCTGTCCATCTCGTCGCGGAGCTTCTGCTGGATCTCCGGGTGGTTCACCAGCTCCGCGATCCCCCACTCGATCGACCACAGCGTCGTCTCGATCGCTGCACAGGCAACACGAACGTTAGGAAAATGGAACACCATCGATCGTTCAGACCGTCACTGATCAACAACAATTAGAATTCAACAGAACCAGATTGTAAATATAGTAGGGCTCTTTTGGTTTGTATATGATTGGAATTCTATGTAAATTTTCCTCCGTTTGATTCATACGATTATATTACATACAAAATAATCCCATAATAATCTTGTAGTGTAAATTTCATAGTACAATAACATTAGTTTAGACCTCATGGAAAATTCCTCACCACATCAAAGAGAATATCTCTTCTCATAGGATTCAAAATAGATATGACATCCCAATCATAAAGCTTTCCTATTCTTACGCATTTCGACCCTATGAATTAAAGGAGGCTTTTTATTTCCAGGCTGCTGGTACTCCCGACACTTCTAAGTTTAGAACCACATTGTATATTGGAAGATTTTTTGTCCAAGAAAAAAGGACTTACTAGAATATGTATCAATCATGTAAAAAATTCTATATTATCTATAATCATGATAGGCAAATATAATTATGAAAGTAATGGAATTCATACACTAACTAAGTGTCTAAGTCAACTAAACTCTGAAACAATGGAAAGACTAGGCGATAACAAGTATAATCTCCTATGAATCTTAGTCATGGTATCGATGAAGGCCGCAACAAATTTTTTAATAGCGGTTAGCCTTGTCTTAACCTTGAATCTTGGTTGTGACACCATGTTAAATTCATGCACTATCCAAGTCAAACAAAAATCCAAATTGATGGACAAAGCTATAGCCAAATCTGGCGGCGCCGATCAATTCGTCATGGGACTTGCTCACTTGCATAAAGGTGGGGATCATGGAGTTCAACCAAAGTGAAGGTGTCCAATCAATGCTCGTCCGCTTGACAACATGGATTACCTACCAGTTTCCGAAGAGAACATGGATTCCACTGCCGATGAAGCTACTGTTACTATTTAGGTTGGCATGAGTTTTCGGGAGAAAAATAGCTGGTGTAATAGTTGGGAACACCGAAATCATGGTAGGTGCGTCACTGATCAGTACTAGCTGTGCAGAGCCAGTGATAGTCACTGCAGACAGAAACTCGGCACCTCAACAAGCTTCAAGACTTGCACTACTAGTCTGCTATACTTCAAGGCCAGATGCGACGCGATGATAGAGTGTTGTTATGTTACAAACGAGAATGTGAACGCAATCTATGCAAGAAACAAAAAAAAGAGTAGAGGCTGGACATACCGGCGACGTTGATGTTCTCGATGATGTAGAGTACGTTGTCCTCGTTGATCTCCCCTTCTGCTGCGCCTCCAGGATGTGATCAATGGCGCACTTGAGCCCGTTGTTGTCCATGGCCTTGGTGCTCACCAGCTTCCTGCACACACATACACGCACACCATGTGAGCACATCATGCACGCCATCCCCATGATTTTTCATCCACTCGAGCACCAGTACTTTCTAAGCAAAAGGAGTCCAACAAGACGGTCCTAGAAGACTCTTCCTAACTCTGGGGTGGCATCTCACTTTCAGGCAATGTCTCAACTAATAAATGGAAGATCGAAGACGGAGGAAGAAATCGAGATTACGAAAGAACTTACTTCCTCTCGTCCAGGAAGTAATCCTTGAAGAGCTTGAGTCGGGTCTCCTTGACCTCCTCGCAGAGCCTGAGGTAGCCGCGGAGGAATGGGCGGAGGATGGGGATGAAGTCTCCGTAGTTGTACTCGAAGCTCTGCGCGAGGCGGCTGCGTTCGCCGTTGAGCGCCCTGAGGCGGAGGAACAGCGGGTCGTCCATGCTCTCGAACCGGCGGTCGAACATGATGCGGTACATGTTGTTGTACATCATGAGCTGCAGGTGGCGGCGGAGCACGACGCCGTCGGTGGCGGCCTTGGGGTCGGCGCGGACGTTGTCCACCACGAAGGCGGCCTCGGCCTCCCACCCGGGCCGGTACTGCTGCACCACCTTGTTGGTGAAGAAGGGCACCGTCATGATGCGACGCATCTTGCGCCAGTGGTCGCCGTACACGGTGAACACCATGTCCTGCCCCTTGCCCGTGAAGATGTCGAACACCACGTTGCGGGTGCGGGACCCGAACTCGACGCCCTGCGTGTGGAGCACCTCGCGCGCCAGCGGCGGGGAGGACACCACCACCAGGTTGCGCTGGCCCATGCGAAGGAGGAAGACCTCGCCGAACTTGCGGGCCATCGCCGCCAGGTTGCGGTGGTTGAGGTCGTCGCCGACCTGCAGCCAGTTGCCGAAGATGGGCACGGGGATGGGGCCCGGCGGCAGCCTCAGTTTGCGGCCGCGGATCTTGGACACGACGATCGCGACCACGACGGACGCGAGGAGGCCGACGAGTAGCTTCTCCACGAAGACGAAATCCATGGCGACGGCCGGTGAAGAGTGCACGCGCCTCTCCACTCTCTTGTGCGTTTTCGCGCGCTCAGTAACGGGCTGTTGGTTGGTTGGTTTGTCCCTGGAGAGATGCCCGTCCCGCGCTGTACGCTTAAATAACGGGCGGGCGTGGCCGAATGGTCTTAATCCTGGCTGCCGTGAGAGTTGACGGCGGTGTGGTAGGTAGGGAAGGAGACGGAGTAAGTTTGGTGTGGAGGCCTTGGGTAACAGCGGAAAGCTCTCTTTTTTGAAAAAATAAAATCGATATTTAACTTGTCGAAAAATTCTGAAAAAAATAATAGACGTTGACAATGACATATACGACGTGTCTGTAAATTTCAACCCATAACAGTTTGTATTTCGTCCTACACAAAAATGATAAATCCTGACAAATCTGAAAAATTTCGAATCACATCTCAGATCCAGAATTTTGTTATTTTTGCACAGACTAAAATACATAATATTTCGTATTGGTATTTTGCACAATGGTAGAAATAATCATATTCTACTTCTAGATTTTTTTTGCAGATTTTTTCGAAACTTAAAAATATTGTTTTTGATTTTTGCAAAAAAACGAGATCCGTGGAGCTCGTCCTCGAAATCACCGTTCTCTGGGTAACAGTCTGTTCTCTCAGTCTCTCTTCATCGTGATGCTATCACTTCTGTTTTCGTTCACTCCGAGCTCTGCTGCTCCTCTATTTTAAAAAAAAAATCAAAAACTATATTTATGAATTTTAAAAAAATTGAAAATAAATTTGGATGTAGCCAGTGATATATTCCGCAAACATACAAAACATCAGGTTCAAATACTTTGTATTCTGAAATACACATAAATGATAAAGCGAAGGTAGGAAAGGAGACGGGGTAAGTTTGGTGAGGAAGAGTCTCTTCTCTCTTGGTCGTGATCACTATCACTTTTGTTTTTGTCTCTACCTTCGCTTTGTATCTGCGAGACAAGGATACACGACGATACGTGTAGCATATGTTTATGTGTTCATATGCGGGATGGCAATGAAAAATGCCTACTACAATTTGTACGAACAAATAAAAGGGCCGAGGGAATAAGAGCAACTTTAACACCTGGCCCGTACCATAAAAATGCTTACCGTAAATGTTTAAACTATGGCGCGGGCCACGCATAACGTATACCAATTTTAACACATATATCGCAGAACATATACCATATCCTTCCTCCCAGCAACGCGTCCACCCGTTCCTCCGAGCCCACCGAGATGGATGCCGGAGTCCGAGGCCCGCGCTTATCGACGCGTAGAGGGCCCACGAGGAGGAGTCTGTGACCGCATATGGTCGGGGAGAGGATGACCCATCCCGCCAAAGGTCGTGCACAGCACAAGTGCATGACCTCCGCGGAGACGAACGCCCTTCGCCGATGCTGCAAGAATGCCAAGTATACATACCTCGCCTCGCCTGCACTCGTGATTTCTACATGCCGGTTTGTTGGCGCCATGCGCAGGAGGTGAACCGCGGACTTGTACGTACTGTACATGCTGGTGCTGGCAGTTCGGAGCGCATGATCATTAATTCGTACCCCGTGCCGTGCCGTGCCATGCTTCTCTGCCGCCGCGCACGTTCGATGGACGGCCGAAGGCATCCGTGTACCGCATGACACGAGCGCGGCCAGCCACATAAGGTCGTCATTCTCGCAGTTTTAACGTGCTCGCTGTGAGTGTTCGCAGCCACACAATTCCGCGAGAGCCTCCCTCCGCGGTTGGTTTCAATTTTCATGCATGAACCAGCTAGGCGCTCCCACTTGTGGGTTCGTGCGTGTGGTCGCTTGTTCCTATGATTGTTACCTGGATCGTGACGTCGGGAACGTTAATCGATCAGTTTGGCGCTTTGCCCGCCCGTTTGTTTGTTTGTTCGTGTACGTGTATCACACACGCTTGCACTTGCTTCTCCGATGTACTCCCTCCGTTCCAAATTAATTGACTTCTATTTGTCCACATATGGATGTATCTAGACATGTTACACGTATAGATACATCCACATGTGGACAAATGAAAGTCAATTAATTTGGAACGGAGGGAGTACTACTTACATATTGACATATTGTTGTCGTGTGGATCAAGCAATTGAATCACCCGGCCGTCCTATCCAATCCGTATATTTGGTTGGTGTCACCAACTGCCTGCGCTGCCCACCGTCCAAACAACACTCACCACCGGCGAATAGCTCCTATGCGACGTTTTTTTCATGCCAATCGATGCACAGCGACGACGTTGGTTGAAATAGCTCGCGTGCGACACCACCTCGCTGCTGAAATAGCTCGCGTGCGACAGTCGGGCTTAACCGCAAGGGACAGGTTAGGGGTTGGAATTATGTGAGCCTGGTGGGACCCCCACTTATCCACATCAGCAAAGGACCCACAGGAGCACCTTCGAGCGTGGGACCCACCTCTTTGTCCATGTCAGCAAATGTTAACAGGCCATATATGGGCCATTTTCATTCATATTTAGGGGGTGGGCCACAAACGGCCATTTTACATAGTACTTCTAATAATAACAAAATATAAAAACTAATGCGGCGGCGGTGGTGCGGCGGCGGCGGCGGTGTCGTCAATCTACGGATCGACGCCGAGGTCCTCCTGCTCTACGATGCGGAGGACGGCCACGGCGACCTCCCGCGCGTCCACCGCCACACGAAAGCGCTGCTCGGCGCCCTCCTCGCCGGCCTTGAACGCCTCCTCCGCAGCGGCCAGCTCGGCGTCGGCGTCGTCCACCCTCTTCCATGCTGGCAACACGACGTCTTGGAGGACGCGGAAGCTGCAGGTGCCGGTGCGGCCGCCGCGCGTGACGCGGCACCCGCCCGGCGGAATAGGCGGCAAATCGTCCGGAAGGACGAACTCATCGTCGTCCTCCTCCGCCGGCAAATCGTCCGTCTCAGGCTCCGGCTTCGGCTCCGGCGCCGGCCGCTTCTTTCGCTCCTTCCGCTCCTCGTCGGAGCGGTTACCGCCACCGGAATGGCCCGCGTTTGAACTCCCCCTCCTAAACATTGTGGCGCGGTGCTGGATCTGCAGCTGGAGGTGGATTGGTCGCCGGCGGCGAGCAAGTGGGAGCGGGAGGCGACACCTTTGGGTGGGCAAGAAGGGGAACGGGAGGCGGTCGGCGTGGCGTTGGGCCGTGGTATTGGGCCGTGGCGAGACGTTTGGACCTTGGTATTGGGCCGTGGCGAGGCGTGTCATCAGCTGGTACAAAACAGATCCATCTCGCCCCCGTGCTAGAGCCATCCCCCGCGAGCGAGCTTTCCGACCGTTGCCCGCATCCTCTCGTCCCCCTTCTTCTCCGGCGACAGCGCGCATCAACGCCGGCGGTAGAGGTATGTCTTCGAGCTCTGCTTCCGCCTCCCAGCGTAACTGGCCGCGCTACGGTCCAGTTCCGCTATTTAGTTGCCCTGAGTGCCCACGGACGGCGCCTCTGAAGCGGCGGGTCACCACCAGCGACAAGAACGGCAACGCCGGGCGCGAGTATGTCAAATGCGAGAGCAAACCAGAGCCGGGGAAGGTGAGATCTGGGTTTCCCCTCACCCAATTTTCCCAATTTCGTTTTATTTTCCTCAATTTTGGGTTTCATCCGATCTGGGTTAACTGCATCCTATTTTTCAGGATCTGCTTCCATGCGATCATTTCGAGTGGCTTGATCTGTATATCAAGAGGATTGAAAAGGCGGGCACAACCCTGGCCCCCAATTTGCCGTCGGCGGTGGAGCAACTGGGATCTGCTACGGTGCAGAATGCAGATCTCGCGGAAGTGAAGGCCGAGCTGAATAAAATGAGCAAACAGCTAAAGAAACTCGTCGATCTGAAGAAGCAGGACAATCAGATGGCTGCAATTTTCTATTTGTGTGCAATTGCTCTTGGAGTTGTCTATGTGCTGCTCATTTTTCTTTTACCTGTTATTCATCCATCGTTAGCTATTTGAGGGTTTAGTTGGTCAGTTAGCTCGGTATGTGACGGCAGAGGACGCGATCTGTGCGCCATGCCAAGTTCATGTAACTGAATCGAAGAAGTAATTTGGAAAGTTCGTCTGTTCTTCACGCAATTTTTGTTCTTCAGTTAGCGGGTGCCCTCAGTTAACAGAGTGTAGACCAAAGTTCAGTTTCGAGAAAAAAAAACAGAGTGTTGGGCCGTGAGAAAGTAATCAGGCTCAAATAGAAAAGCAGCCCACCCGCGTAGGGGAGCCCATAGAAACAAACAAATGGGCCCGTTTATTACGTTGCTTCGGCAAAATGTTCTTATTAGAATGCAAATAATATTACTTGTCTTTATTAGTTGTTCTTATTATGTACTTCTTCGAATGCAAAGAATATTTTTTGTCTTTATTATGTACGTCTTAGAATGCAAAGAAAGTACAATATTACTTGAACGAAACATAGATATATTAGCACGAACAATACATAAAAACATATAGTAGCACCCTTACATATAGTAGCACCCTTACAACTAATGAAAACACACTCTTACAACTCATTACTAATAAGTAGAAACTGGATGGAGACACGACACGACAGGACAAGGGAAAGTAAATGACACGAAGTAAATAAAACTTAAACGGGGCTGCAGCATCTTCTTGCTCGGGCGCCCCTTCTTGCTCACTCCTCGTCGTTGATGTTGTAGGGGAGCCTGTGCACATGGCGGGGGGTGGGGAAGGCCGCGTCGTAGTTGGTGTAGAAGTTGTAGATGGTGAATGCGATGAACTCGCAGCCGCACCACCAGACGGTCCCGAGGAGGAAGCGGGCGTCCAAAGGGTTGGCGAAGGTGGCCGTGAGCATCACGACGTTGCCGAGATTGTCACGGGTTTCGTCGAGGCTAAACATGGGCCGCATGCCCGCTGGGCGGTTGAGGTGGCGATAGCCGGAGGCGAGGAACTCGCGGGCGAGCTCAAACGGGGTCCTCCACCTCGAGATCACCCACACGCGGAGTCTGTTCTCCACGAACACGCCGGGGGGGTAGAGTTCCTCCGGGTAGGTGCGCGGCGGCCAGTACGTGACTCCGGTGAACTCCATCTGGCTTCTGTGGCTTTGTGCTTCGAGAGAGGAGAGGAAGACGAGAGGAGATGGATCTGGCTGTGGCTTGTGTGGAGAGGGGAGAGGAAGAGAGATGTATAAATAGAGAGAAGAGGGTTGGCATGTGTATCGGCGTGCGATTACTCTCCCGTGTAATTGCTGCGGTGCGACGGGTCAAAGTCTGAAAAGAGCTCGGTTTTTGAGTCTGAATCAAAGTCTGACGCGTTTAATTGCTGCGGTGCGACGGCTCGGTGGCAGCGAGGCGTGCGTCTGAAACGGCGGCCGAAATTGCTGCGGTGCGACGTGGAAGGAGACATGCATGCAATCTGAATCGCTGACTAGGTCACGGGCGGAGAGGCTAGACGGGCGCGTAGCACAACGCACACGGTGGGAACCACGAGCCAGTGACTCAAATCCATTCCCCAACTGCCCACCCCCGAACCCTGTGCGTGTTGGAAAAAAGAAAACATTAGAAAACAGGCCAGCCAATCAGAGTACAGAACGCGAGTCTCGCGGATCGCCATGGCTCAGCCGATCGCAACCGTCCGTGCTAGATTCCTTCTAGAAGGCGTCGATCCAACGGCCAACGGCCAAAACGCGGGAGTCTGCGGGTTTGCTTGATCGGACGGCCAACGTAGGGCTTATCCAACGGCCAAAAATACGAGCTAGGGTTAGCGGGGTTATGCGGGGTTTCGCCTCGGTCAACGGGGTTTCGTGAGGGTTGACCAAACTAGGGTTGAGCATAACTAATTCAAAAAAAATCAAAAAAATAAGAAACCTGCGCACATGGTTTTGTAATGTTGTATAGTAACTAGAAAAAAAATATAAATATGGTTTATATGCATTTTCACGAAAAATCCTAAAATCAAGTGAGAGACCTCGAACACTTTCAAATGAGCATAATTAATTCAAAAAAAATCAAAAAATGAAGAAACCTGCGCACATAGTCTTCTTATGTCATATAGTAACGAGAAAAAAATATAAAGATGGTGTACATACATTTGCACGAAAATGCCTTCACTCAAATGTGAAATGTTGTACAGAGTAGTATGGATTTCAAAGGAGAGAGTAGGTGGATTGAAAATGTTTTTGAAAATGAAAATTGTGAAAACCCCACCAAAGCTTCATTTTTGAGTGACTAAGATAGATCTGAGCTTATTTTTTCATTTTCATGTTTTGAACTTTATTTATTTATGATTTGCAATTAAACCATTATTATGCAAAAGAAAATAATTAATATGAAGATTAATTCAATAAAATAGTGAGACTTCGGAATGACACTTTATAGGTAGAATAGATGTCTAGGAAATTTATTTGGCTCATTTAGACAAGGTGGAAAAAAAACTTGCTTAGAAATGGGGCCGTTTACCCTACCTTTGGGGCTCATTTGAAACACATTTTTCAGGAGTTAGCAAAAGGCCTCGGATTGATGACCATTTAGATCAAACAAAGTGCATAATAGTTTGAAATCATTGCAACATCCAAGCTTAGCATAACACAAGTGGCATAAAAGTTTGAATTTTGGTTCAAATTTGAATTGAAATGACCAAGTGGCAAATTATTACAACAACACCATTCATAGTTATTACAACAAATACAACAAATCAAGTTTATTACAACAAATACAACAAATCAAGTTTAGTATAACAAATCAAGTTTAGTACAACATCATTCTATTTATTTTGCCTCTTCTTACCACGGGCACCACTCGGTTTCTTCTCCTTCTCAACTTGTACAGCAAGCAACTTGTTGATACTCTTTCTTTTCTTACCAAAACCACTAGGCCTACCCACAGCACGGCCAAGAGGTTCATTTTGGACAACATCAGCAACATCTGGTTCAGTTTGCACCACAGCAAGGTCCAGGACAGGTTCAGCTTGCACAGCCAGGTCCAGGACAGGTTCAGCTTGCACAGCAAGGTCCAGGACAGGTTCAGTTTGCTCCCGTGCATCCAGAACAGGTTCAGTTTGCTCCTGTGCATCCAGAACAGGTTCAGTTTGTGAACTGAAACTTCTCTTCTTTCTACTGCCACTGAGTCTTGCTTTTTTCTGTGGCCAGCATTGTTCAACAACAAGAGGTGGGCCTTTTTCTGCACGCTTCCTTCTGAAAAATAAATTATATCGCTTGGTTAGACTGAAAAAAGCAGCAAAATCAAAAACAACACACAAACAACAAAATTAACATACTTTGGCCTTTCCGGAGTGTAACGGCATTGTGTGGAACCAACTCTATGCCCAAGTTCCTCACACAACTTGCATCTGTTTTTGTTACCTTTTTTAGGCCTTTTTGGCTTTTCATCTTGATCTTTTTTCTTTTTCTTACTACTCCCACCTTTCTCAAACCAAGCTTTGAATCTGCTCTGTTTGGGCCTCCCAGCCTTCCTTTTAGTGAGGGGTGGACACATAGAAAATTCAAATTCCACCTCAGGCCACTGCGATTGGTCTGTCAGTGCTGGAATTGGAGTTGCATATGCAGCCTTGAATCTTTGTACCGAGTAATAATCATGCAAATATGGGTGCATATTTAACTTGGGTTTAGATGCCAAAAAAATTATGGCATGCTCACATGGTTTCCCAGTGTGTTGCCACTCTAGGCAGGTGCATTCATGCAAATCAGTGTCAACAACATGCCTCTTGCCAGTCTTTGTATCTCTAACTTCAGCACCCCACAATGAAGATTTCTCAACAGATAGATGTGAAAGCTTTCTGCTCCTGTTGACCACTTGTTGTACCACTGCCGGAAGCTTATCCCCTTCCAAAATCGATCCAATTTTTCTTCTCAATTCCCACATGCGCATGATCATGATCCTGATTTGGTCCACCATGTCATGCACAGGCAAGTCTTTCAACTCCTTCACCCTGTTGTTGAAACTTTCTGCCAAGTTGTTGTTGATATGATCGCACTTGATTGCAGTATTAAAACCTGACCTATACCATAACAGAGAATGATAGGTGTTCAACCATGAAGCAAAATCATTCTCACTACATGCTGCCATTATCTTACCAAGGTGATAGGAATGTGTCTGTGATGTGTAGGCTCTTGCTGCCGGCCACATGCGCCCAAATTCTTCTCCTCTGAATTTTTTTATCAGATTCATCCACATATGGCCAAAGCACTCCCTCTGCTCAGCATGAGGGAAAGCAAACTTCACTGCATTTTCTAGCCCTTTACATGCATCTGTGTGGATGGCCAAAGGTGATACTGACCCTAGGGCTCTTTTCAACTGCATCATGAACCATGTCCATGATGCCTCTGTCTCTGACTGAAACATTCCAATGGCAACAGGAAACATCCAGTTGTGTCCATCAAGAGCATTGCATGCTGCCAACTGACCATTCCATTTTCCAGTCAAAAAAGATGAGTCGATGCTCAAATATGGACGACACCCTGCTTTAAATCCATCTACGCAAGGCTTTAAACACATAAAAAATTTGCTGAAATAAACCTTGCCATCCTCTTTTACCTCAGTATCTATCTCCACCACACTGCCAGGTGACCTCTTCTCCACCTCTGCTTTAAAACTATACAACATCCTAAATGTATTTGCCCAATCACCATATAATTCTTTCATTGCCCTTTGTTTTGCCTTCCACACTGTTGTATATTTCAGCACAATGGGATACATCTTTTCCAGGTCAACTTGAAGTCTCTTTGCTGTAGTGTTTGGTGTCTTGGCTAAAATAGGAGTAATCTTTTGTGTAATCCAAAGCTGTGATGTCATCCTTGAAACTTGCTGTGAACTGCTCATACATGTATGCTCATGTGGAATTTGATTTACCCTGATTGTATGGCCATCAGGTTGTCGTCTAGCAGATATGTACCACTTGCAAGGTTTGGCACCTCCATCAAAACCTTGGCACCTAGCATAAAATTTCTTTCGATCAGTCCACAGAGTCTTGGACTCAAACTCATGTCTCACTGCATAGGTCTTGAAACACATCCTAAACTCTTCCATGTTTGGCCACATCTTCCCCACCGCAATGACAGGGTTCTCTCTGTCATACACATGCACCAGCTCATCAGCATGTGCATCATCTACATCATCTGCAGCATCTAACATCAACTCTCCATCCACTTCTTCATTGCCTGAATTTGTGTTACCATCAGTACGCAAAGTACAGTCATCCTTCTCCTTATCTCTGTCATCAACTGGAATTCCAAACATTTCGGCCATCTTAGTGTCAGCTATTGGTTCAATGACCAAATCTGTGCGTTCAGCTAATTCTACTTCATTCCAATCAACAACAACCTTCCTAGCATCATGGCATCCCTGTTCTGGGGTACCCCCCTGTTCTGCATCTCCAGCAGCCCTCGTGTCCTCACATACCACTGTCAGTTCAGGGAGCATTGGCAACAACAGCTGCTTCTCTGCAGCCCACTCAGCATCTGCCATCTGTGAAGCCATCTTTGATGGCACATAACCAACCCTGGAATCTTGGTTCAAATCAATGAGCTCTGCCCAAAAGGTTGCTTTTTTCCTTGTCCAACCTTCTTGTCGATCAATTTCATCAACCATATCTTCTCCATCCTCAATTCGGACATAAGCGTTCATGCAATCATCATACCGTAGCAGTGATACCTCTTGTTCTGGACCCCAAATAACGCTCTCCCCAATTCTCTCCACCAAATTCTTCACTGCCTTCTCCTCCATGCTCTCAAGTTCTTGGGGATCAATATCTGTACATTTGACCTCCCAAATAATCCTCGTGTCTCTCTCAATGTTTCGAACGCTACCATCACCTAGCTTGGCCTTACAAGGAAAGAATTCAACTGTAAATTCGAAACTAGGTGCAGAATCTCCCCTGTCAATGGCGGGCGGGAAGCGGCAGTCAGCTAGGGGTGCAGGGGACGAAAACCAAATCGAGTTCAAATAAGCTAGAAGAGGGTGCGCATTACCGATTTGAACTCTCTCCGGGCTCCATCTCATTCAATCCACGCGCACCTCTCCACGCTTCTCTGATTTCAAATCGGCCGGGAAACAGGGGGGAAACAGATATAGGCCACAGACGCATCCAAAATTGAGGGGAACGAGACTAGGGCTGCGAAATTACTCACCAGAGAAAGCTGCGCCGCCGCCGAGAAGGCGCTCCACAGCTGGCGAGAAGAAATCGTTGCCGCCGCCGGACAAGGGGGGCCGCCGTCGAGCAAGGGGGATCGAGCGGGAAGGGGGTTGGTCCGTGTGGTGTCGTGGCAACTGAGTGGATCCCACCAGTCGGACCACATAACCAGCCAAGTCCTAACCTAATGTCAGCCTCCGTTAAGAGCCAGACAGCCGTTTTATCAGTTAGTCCTGTCTGAGCTATTCCCACGCTAAAAGACATCGCACCAGGGCTATTTCAGCCAACGTCGTCGCATGCTGGAGAATTGCCCGAAACGACGTCGCATAGGAGCTATTCGCCCCTCACCACCGGGCCGGACAGCTGAAATGTTCCACTCCCACTTTTACATTGCCAGTGGGGCTCATTCTTATCCTCTCCGTCTCTCTCCTTGCTACAGTTCCTGAGAGCTCCTCCGAGTGAGCCAGGCCAAACCGAGGCCAATCTCGCCGGCGTTGCCGGTCGAGGTGGGCTGAGGCGAGGCTCTGGCGTGTGTAGTGTTTATACTAGGTGTAGGCTTTGGCTGAGTGCCTGTTGCCGGTGTCGTGCCGTGCGTAGCTTTCCGGATTTCTCTGGCCAGATCCGGTGCTTGTTGGTGGTGCTCCTCTTTGCTGTCCTTGTTGGGATGGTGAGGATGTTGGGCGCTAGCTTCTCCTTGAATAAGGTCAGCGCAGGTATTTTCTGGTGGTGGACTATGCTTTCTCCTTTGGTCGGCCGTGGTGGCGGGAGAAGTTGGGAACGCGGTCTGCTGCTACCTTGTTCCTGTGGTCGCCAAGTCTTGATGTGGAGTGGAGGCGCTGGTGGGCATCCTCTAGCCGGCCATGGTGGCGGGGGAGGCAGTCTGCTATGTCTGATTCCGATGCAGTGTCTTGGTGGTGTTTTCTTTGGTTGTTGTAGGTTGGTGTTGTGATGTTGAGGATTTGTTCACTGATGCGCCCGAGCCGCGTCTGCTGGACAGTGGCGCTTGCTCTCCTCCTGGCGGAGCTCCGGTGGTTGGGGCCGCATACAGAAGGTGAAGGCGCTTCTTCCTCTTTCTCTCATAAGCTCGAGGGTTGGTCTCTGGTTCTGGAGGTCAACGATGACCACTCTGCAGCGGGCGGAGTGCTGGTGATGCCTTTTCCTCTGGCCGGCCGTGGCGGCGAGGGGCGGAAGAGGTGCTGCCGGTCTTCTCCTTTTTCTGTGAAGTGGTGGTTCTGGTTCTTGCTGTAGCTCAGAGCATCACACGCAGTGGCCTTGCTTGCTACCGTGATCCTTGGCCAAGATGATGGCCTATCTTCAACCTCCATGGTGGAGGCCTTCTCTATCCGGAGCCAGTGCTCGGCGACGCGACGCTTTCAAGTGGTTCGTCCCCGGAAGCGCCATGTCTGCTGGTCTCCGTGGTCGATCGCCGGAAAGGAGAGTCCGAGCTTCATGTGCTCCAATGATCTCGGCGGCGACGCCTGGAGATCGCCGGCGATTTGTGGCAGAGACACTCTAGGATCTGATTGCAATTCTTCTTATTGTTCTAGGGTGTTTTTTGTAAAAGAGAGGTCCTTTTCTTCGAATTCTAGGTCTTTTAGGGCAAGAGTTGTAAAAGGACCTTTTTGTAAAATGCCTGCCACGTGGAATTAATGAAATGCAGCAGCGGGGTCTTTTGGCCCCACCCTTTGTACAAAAAAAAACACATTGCCAGTTTTCAGTGCTCGTTCCTCCTAATGTTTGGGCAAGCAAAACTTATTCAACCACCACAGAAATAGTGGTCAGTGCAAAACACCTACCACCACACCACAGCCCCCAAGCTTTTTCTGCGGGATGTATCCAAGCTAGCTGACCAAGATTAGCAAAGGCACACTGGAACGCCGTATGGTGGCTACCGGCCTACCGACTAGTCCTCACTCCTCAGTCACACGAAGATTTTCCCTGCGTGTCGATTGATGCCGCTAATCAGATGATTATGTTGTGTTATGGACGTGCTACTGATCGGCTGACCGCGAGTGCTGTGATTCATAAACATGAACAGAGATATACGTCGGCCGGGGCGTTCGCAACTAGGCTCTGCCTTCCCAAAAGACTAATAATCTTATTTATTTATTTATTTATTTATTTATTTATTTATGTCCTTTTATCCCCATACTTCCTAACATTATGCGGGATTACACTATCCCGTGGTTAGGGCTCGACTCGTTTGAGCTCGGCTCGTTTTCTTAACGAACCGAGCTGGACAACAATTTTAGCTCGTTAACACTAATGAGTTAGACAATCAATGTAATGAGTTTCACGAGCTACTCTTTAAGCTCGTTAGCATCGTCGCAGCAGGCTACAAATCTGCATGGCTGGCCTTATAGTGTAGCCCATCTAACGTTAATATGCAAATAGTCGATCGAGAACCAAAAAATCTTCTCTATATGGATGAAAAAATTGTTGCTCATGATGCTTGCTTGATAGCTAGCTTAATTAGCCGAATACCCTGATACATCTTATTAACGAGCTTTAACGAGTTGCTCGCGAGCGCTCGCGAACATATAACGAACTGAGTCAATCTTTAACTTTAGCTCGTTATCCTTAACGAGCTTAACGATCCGATACTTAACGATCACGAGTCATAACGAGTCGAGCCTTAACGATCCGAGCAGCTCGTTACTCTAGCCCTACCCGTGGTATCAGAGCATCTCCAACCAGGCTGGTTAAAATCTGGCCCTGGACGTGTCGCGGATAAAGACCGGACAACCCACAAATATATCCTTCTCCGGCAATCACCCTTAAATATTGTCCCCAAATTCAGGGTCGAGGACGGGATGTGCCACTGCGACGGGTTGTCCTCCGTGTTCAGGGTCGAGGACGATGACATTCTTGGCGCGGGCGCGTGCGCCGACGCTGGCTTGGGCGTGGGCGCGGCTCTTGGAGCGGAGTCACCGACCTGCATCTCCGCATACGCCTTCCTCTCAGCCTCCTTCTTCTAAGTCTGCTCGCGGATGCGCTGCCGGGTACGCTTCTCCTTCCGGGCGATTGTCTCGGGCTTCAGGTTCGATGACAACATCATGTCGACCAATTCGTACGAGGCCGACGCCCTTCTCCACAACGTCCACGACGGGGGTGTCCTTCTTCATCGATGACGACGACGCTAGGGTGAGGACAGATGATATTCGCAGGGTGTGGCGGGGCAATTGAAACGGAAAGAGGGAGAGACGACATATCGAGAGGCTATTTGGGGCGAAATGGGGTGGATCCGGGGTGACAGATTCGATGTGGCGGGTGTGTCTAGACGGCCTCATTTCTGCGCCACATATGGGGTGAGTTTGAGTGTTGCTGGACAATCCGGACGTTTAAACTAAATTTGGGGAAGCCGGTTGGGTGACTGTTTTGTCCAGGCTGTCGGGCTGGACGTATAGGTGATATGAGGGGCTGGTTGGATCCGAGAGTACAAAGCATCAGACGAAAAACAAAAGAAAAAAAATCAAATAATACATGCACATGCTGCTGGGGATGTCCTGTAGATCGCCCTGAGGCGAGGCAAGGCAACTCCGTCGCCTGATGTAGATTCTTCATGGGCCGTTTTTAAAGCGGCCTAAAGAAATAACAATTTTTTTATCTTTTTGTGTTTAAATTCTTCTTCATTTGAACATTTTTAAATCCGAACAAATTTGAAATCTACACGCTTTCAAAATCTGAACCTGTTTTTCAAACTTGAACAAGTTTCAAATCTGAACAATTTTTAAATTTGAACAAATTTTGAAACCATTTTTTTCTTCAAAATCTGACTTATTTGAATTTAAACAAATTTCAAATCCGAACAATTTTTGAATCTGAACGGATTTTGAATCTGAACGAATTTCGAATCTGAACGGCTTTCGAATCTGAACAAATTTCTAATCTGAACGGATTTCGAATCTGAACGAATTTCGAATCTGAACAAATTTCGAATCTGAACAGATTTTGAATCTAATTTTTTCGAATCTGAACAGATTTCGAATATGAACAAATTTCAAATCTGAACAAATTTTGAATACGAACAAATTTCAAATCCGAATAAATGAACTAATTTGGAATCCGAACAATTTTTTAATATGATTTTTTTTGAATCTGAACAATTTTCAAATCTGGAATCTTTTTGGAAACTCTGAAACTTTTTTCGAAAAAAATGAAACAAATAAAAAGAAAGCAGCAGAAAAAGAAAAGAAACGAAACAGAGAAAAAAAACGGACAAAATCTTGTTAAATGGGCCGCCCCATTAATTGACGCCTTCAGGCGACGCGCCCATATGGCGACGCCGCGGGGCGACGCATAGGATTTGCCTGCTGCTGCACAGGGGCGGAGCCTGGGACGCCCTATGCGTCGACCCGTGCGACGATAACGTCGCGTCGCACACCCGCCACCACGCACGCTGCTCCTTCTTCCTCCTCCCGCACGCTGCTCCTCCCGCACGCTGCTCCCGCCGCCACGTACCGACGGCCAGGCCGCCTGCCACCGCCACCCGCGCCCGCGCCCGCCCTCCTCCAACCGCCGCCCACCGCCGGTCCGCCGCCGCCCCAACCTTCCCTCTAAACCCCCCCACTCCGGCGAGCTCCCCACCGCACCTGCACCCCGCACCCCCCCTCGTTAAGTTTCTTGCTCGTCTCCACCGCCTCCGCCACGGCCAGCCGCGTCTCCGGCGGTTCCGGGTCGCTCCATTCTCGTCGTCGCCGTCGGCCGCCACGGCCAGCCGCGTAGCCCGCCCGCCGCCGACTCGTCCGTAGATCTCCCTTCCCCTCCCCCGTCCTCCCCGCGCCGCGCTGCGCCGCCGTCTCCTTCAGCTCCGGCAGCTAATGGGCCAGGCCCATACGCGCGCGCGGCCGGGGGGGGGGGGGGTGTGCGACGCTGCCTATCGTCGACCTGGTCGACATATAGGTTTTGCCCGGAGCCTGACCGAAATTATGGGGAGGGCCGATTGCACATGGCCTACCACAGCTCGGACCGGCCCACTCAGCAAAGCCCCCAAAAACAGCGTCAACACGAGCCACCAAGACGATCGGGGGGAATTGGGCTATTTGCCACCCGTACGCGCGCCGCGCACCTCCGCTAGGCCTGGCTAACTCCCCTCGCCATCGACTAGTGAGTTTCCTCTTCCGAGAAGTCATACGTTATTAGTTTTTTTTAAACACAGTACAACGCAAATGTCCAAATACACGCGCATACACTCACCTCTATGAGCGCTATCACACACACCCTACCCCTATGGGCACCTCCGAGAGACCGAGCTGGCGGATCAGGTATTAAGATTAACGAAGTCATCACGGGTGCCTCACTGTCGCCACACCCCCCTGACTTGACGAGGAATCCATTCTCGCGAACAAACACACCCCTACACACACCTAGGAGCACCCCTTCCTGCATATCCATACAAGACCGGAGTAGGCGGGTCGAGGTCCTATGAGGTACCCACTACTCGGAGTACCCTCCCACCAAAAAAAGATGTGTGGTTCGGTGGTTCGACCAGAAATGCTATGCTTACGCACAAGACTACCCCTCTTCCCGAAAGCTTCACGGGAACCTTTACTACTTTACGACGACGAGGGACCGCCCGTAGGGGGTTTACTGTCGTCTAAATGAGAAACACCAACGTCAAATCTATGATTTAAACTCTGATGAGTTGGGGTACAATCACCCTTCTAACCATCCTACAACATGCAGGTTCTCTATGTTATTAGTTTTTTAATCTCAATCTACTCCATGTCTTTTGGAGAAAGTATCCGGTGGAAACTGAGTTCCAGTGGAAACATGGAAACCCAGATACAAACCATTGGATATGAAATGTACTGCCGAGATGAAACAACCACCTAACCATCACAATTTTGCAAAAGGACGCCCGCTTGCTAGCTAAATAATTGCACAAAACCCCTCCATAGTCCTCTCCTCTCAACATGCCCCAAGAAGAATTTCGAACATTTTACTGTAGATGCCACTGCCGTTCCAGATTTGGAGAGATTTTAGCACATAACACCACTTGTTGGGGCTTTTTTTGCACAGAACCACAACCCTAGCTTTGTTTTGCACAGAACACCAACATTCGGGGTAATCATTTGCAGAGAACACAGAAAACGCTGTTAACTCGTTTGACCACAAATTAGGAAGCTGGGCCCACCTGTCAGGGTGAATTTTGCACAGAACCACAACCATAGCTTTTTTTACACAGAACAACGATATGCAGGGTAATTTTGTCACATGAAGTTGGGCCCACCTGTCAGTTAACCATTCCAAACAAATTCAGAAATATAGGATCTGCAACCATATAATATATAGCATCTGGACAAGTTTAACCATACTAATGTAGACATATAGCTACATTTAGTGTCTCACGGCACATTCAAAATAAGATTGCACATATTTCCTATTCATTACATGGCTCCTGGCATTTCATACAGCCGAATTGTCTTGCTCTTGCTCTTGCTGCTGTCCCTGCCCATTACTTGCTGTGAGGTAACTATACAGCCGGCTGTCGGTGTAATGAACACGTCGACTTCGTCCACGAACAGAATGGAGCTTCGAGCTTGGTGCTGCTGGAGCTTGGCGAGGCGCAGCTTGGCGAGGTGCTGCTTGGCGAGGTGCTGCTGGAGCTTGCTGAGGTGCAGCTTGGCGAGGTGCTGCTGAAGCTTGCCGAGGTGCAGCTTGCCGTGCAGCTGTTGGAGCTTGTCGTGGAGCTGCTGGAGCTTGCCGAGGTTCAGCATGCCGTGGGGCTGCTGGAGCTTGTTGAGGTTCAGCTTGCCGAGGTGGTGCGAAGGGGACTTGGCGCGGCGGTGATGGTGGAGGTGTTGCAGCTGATGGCGAGGGAGGATCCGTAGGCGCGTGCATGTACTCGGGCAGCTGTCGGTTACTCTGAAATGGATAAATGATAGGGTTAGTTGTATCAACACATATTAAACAGAACATGTACAAATTGATTAGTACCTTGTGCCCTGCCTTCCTAATAGCCAGATGAGCCTTCAATGGTTTCGTACATGTGGTATACCTGTGACCTTTAAGTTTGCAATTTGAGCAAGTAATATTACTTTTTCTTGTAGTTCCATCTGCCCCTTCACCTGCACTAGGCCTTCTTTTTTTCTTTCTCCGCCCTCGCGTGGTATGGAAGGCAGGAGCTTCTATGTCAAGTGTATCAGTTTTAACCCAATCAGGTTGGCTTGGCACAGGATATATCATTTCCTTGTAGGCAAGGGCATACATTGGCTTCTTAAAAAAATCACTAATGAAATCTTCTGGATATTGCTTTGATTTGTAGATGACTTCTATGGCATGTTTGCACGGCACTCCTGTTAGGTCCCATTTCCTGCAGTCACATGTCTTGTTGTGCAGGTTCACAGCACACACTTCTTTGCCCCCATTTGTTGGTGTCTCAACTTGCCAAATATCATTTCCTGCATTCACCGCCGTGCACCACCTAGAAAACCTCTTCTCGGTCTCAAGTTTTTCAGCATAATGCGGTGTTATTTCCCAACGTGCAACAGCTACACCATCTCTTGCAGTCGCAAACTTAACCATCAGTTTGGTCCTGATCTGATCCATCATAGTCACTATGGGCTTCTCCCTTTGTTCAAGGATGTAGCTATTGAAGACTTCGCTTAAATTATTGACAACTAGATCAGTCTTGCATGTTGTATCCATAGCATAGCGAGCCAACACTTAGTAGGAATTCTGCTAAGCCAAGTCCATGCATCCAAGTTTAAGGCTTTTAGCATATCCATTGCATGCACATGAGCACTATGTTTGAAGGCGTATGCAGCAGCATCTACTAACTTTTTCAGGTCATCTCCCCTAAATCCAGCTATTTGAAAATTAGCATAGATGTGCCTAAGACAAAAGCGTTGTTCACACTCTGGAAAGACTTGGTTGACTGCATTTAACAACCCTTTTTGACGGTCAGACATGATAGTAAAGGGCCCATACTTACTCGTGCCACCACCTAGAGCATACTTCAGCTGAGTTAGAAACCAACACCAAGTTGAAGTCTCCTCTTTTCCCACAACTCCAAAAGCTAGAGGGAACATGTTATTGTTGCCATCCCTAGCCGTGGCAGCAAGGATTTGAAATCCAGAGCCTACCTTCAAGAAGCATCCATCTAAGCCTGCAAATTAAGATCAATGCATGCAGTAAGACATTAATGTTACCAATAATGTACAGCAAGCATTTTTCTTACCAATAAAAGGTCTACAGCAAGGCATTAATGTTACCAATAATGTACAGCAAGCATTTTTCTTACCAATAATGTACAGCAAGCATTGTACAGCAAGGCATTAATGTTACCAATAATGTACAGCAAGCATTTTTCTTACCAATAAAAGGTCTACAGCCTTCTAAAAATCCTTGCACTTGGGCATTCAGGCAGTAAAATAATCCATGAAACCTTGGATTCTTTTGCGGGTTTTGATTGACAATAGTGTTCACGATACACCTACTACCAGGATTTGTGTTCAGCACAGTTTGGAGGTAATCTCTTATCCTCAAATACTGACCCGTGTGGTGTCCATCAACCACCTCTAGTGCTTTGTTTTTTGCCCTGTAGGCCATGTGTGTGGAAATAGTAACCCCATGTTCCCTCTTTACCATGTCAATGAGTGCTCCAATCTTCATATTAGGGTCACTTCTAATATTTTCTTCATAAGTCTTGCTCACCCAAACGCTATTAATTCTTGAACTATCATTTGTCTTCCCACATGTGTGAGGCAAAACAATCCCTCGAATAACATGGGTTGTTTCTCCTTTGATTGTCGATGACATAATTGCAAAGGGACATGTGCCTACGATCTTACAGCAAACAGTAATCCTGTCATGATCATTTCTCAAATATTCAAAGTCTCTTTGATTCACAATGTGGTAGTTTGCTAGAGCCCTTCTATATTGATGGATATCTACAAAGCATAACTTGACTTGCAAATGCTCATGCGCATTGGCGTTCGATTCATCATAAAATGTTCTCTTGGCCAATTTCTTCGATCTGCTCTTCCTCTTTGTAACGGACACTTTCTCTTCATCCACAGCTCCATCGTCATCGCTGGAATCAGTTAACTCCCTGCAGTCATCACTCGCCTCATCACTAAATTCCATGTAATTTTCCTCTAAAGCTCCTTCTATTGTCCTTCTCTTAGCTGCCCTTGACAACTCGGCCTTTTCCTTGGCATTTTTACTTCTACCTTCCATTAACCTAGGTCTCTCTTCCTCAACTACCACCTCCACCTGTGTGATTTGTGTTGGGAAACAGTCCTCAACATCCGTATCACCTTCACACCGAACCAGAAAATCATCATAATGGTCCGAGTCAGTTTCATCATCGACAATGCCTTCATCTTGGCCATCTCCCTCCATGTGTGTTACCAATTGAGCAGGTTCGACATCAAGAAATTCCCAATCCACATGGTCCGAGTCAGCACTGCCGAATCAAAATGCAATTTTAGGGTTCCTCCCGTAGAAAAATAACACCAAACAGAGAAATTTCAGAGAAAATCGGGCATTGCAGAGGGGATCTTACCGATTGAAACACAAGGAATCGCTGGTATACATGGCCGGCGTCATCGTCGCCGGCGCGCGGCCACGTCCGCCGCCATCGACGGCTCCCATGGTGGCCAGCTCCGTTGCCAGCCCGTCAAACACCTCCGCGCCCTCCTGCCCATCCATCCTGCCCGTCCCCCATGCTGGATCTCCGCCGCCCCCGCCGCCGTCGTCTGGTCCGTCGGCCGGCCGCATTCTGGCCGGCTCTAATCGCCGCCGCTGCAAACCCTCGAGCTGGAGAGAGAAGCTCTGTTCAATTTGTTTGATCTGAACCTGTTTGGTTCGTTCGGCTGTAAAGGACTCCACGGTGCACCCAGCCAGGTGGGCCCAGCTTACTAATTGGTGGTCAACCGAGCTGACAGCATCTTTTGTGTTCTCTGCAAATAATTACACCGAATGTTGGTGTTTTGTGCAAAAAAAAGCTAGGGTTGTGGTTCTGTGCAAAAAAAGCCCCAACAAGTGGTGTTATGTGCTAAAATCTCAGATTTGGAGCATTTGCTCAAGTCATGATCCATACATCATTCAACAGACGCATTCAATATTTTTTAGGATTCGTTAGTTTGATGGACGTTTCTGATCGGAGTTTCCATTGGGTAGTTTGTGAAGTTGTCTACTGTGCTTATTGGAACACAGGAACACATCACAAAGATTCAGATATCTCTTTGACAGAACGGACGCCATCCACAACTGCCGCGGTTGTCGTCGGTGTGGCTGAGTTCCTCCGCTCATGTGTCGTCTCTGCCACACCTTTCCTCCACCTTCCCGACCTCCACCACCCTGTCCTGGTCGGCGCCTGTGACCACCAAGCCCTGCTCCCGACGAGGACCTCCAGCCCAAATCCGTGACCTTCCTCGTCGCTCGCCCGACGGCCCCCACGCTGCCTCGCCGCCCCTGGTGCTTTGATTGAGTAGGGAGACGAGAGAGCTCCGGCGGCGTGTTGGGGAGGAGCTCGGCCGCCGCCACCCCTAACCCTAGCTCCTGGAGTTGAGCAGCCGTGTATTCACTGGTTTAGGTCGGGAGTGATTTGGGGCCTGGTCCAGATATCAGAGAGAAGGAATGTAAGGGGGCTTTATGGAAAATATGAGAGAGCAATCTGGTGGGACGAGGAGACTGATCTGGACCTCAAAGTTCTGATCGGACGGTAGTTTCCACGTTTCCACTGGAACTCAGTTTCCATGGGTACTTTCTCTGTGTTTTGAGTACGAGTCGTGGCTACCCTAGGCTAGGCTGGCCGATCATGGGGGCGGTGGATTATTTTGCAGGTCCTTGTGTATTTTGTTCTTCACTTCTGCCACACCTCCTCCGACAGTGGTGATCGTTCTCCAACGATGGCAACACGCCGGACGGATCAGCAGCGTGCTGATTAATTTTAGCCATCGAAAGCCCAAATCCAGCTTCATCTCACCACCTACGCACACCGACGAGCCAGGCTATGCTCTATTCTGTTTTCTGTTTTGATTACACTCTCGCTAGGCAGGCCTTCCGTGCGTGGCAATCACAGTGACGCAATTGCTACTGGTGTACAGATTTTCTAGGAAAAAGTTTGTATCCTCGCGCCTATGTAAATCCTTATACAGTTTAATGGCAAATCTTCATGTACATATTAGAGTTGAGTGAGACGTATACGGGCATATTTCGACTGCTACAAACAACTAGCACCGTCAATTAGGCTTCAAAACCTTTTATAATGTCAGATCCAGATCTACAGAGAAGTGAATCAGGAGAAGAGAGCTAAAAAGTTATGATTGGAGCTCTACCAAACAGGAGAACTTGCCTGTGACAAGATGGTTAGGAGGGTGGTTGTACCACCAATCCAATAAAGTTTATATCTTAGATTTGACATTCGTGTTTCTCATTTAAGCGGAATATTCTTCAGTGGGAGGCGACACGTTTCAGTCGATAGCGAGACGCCTGTGGTGACTTCATCAATCTCAAGACCCGACCTCCGACTCAGTCTTTCGGAGGTGTTCATAGAGGTAGGGTGTGCGTGTGTGCGTTCATAGGGATGAGTGTATACACGTGTATGTGAGTGTCTGCGTTGTACTGTGCTTCGCAAAAAAAAAAGCTCTACCAAACAGGCAGAAAAGGTTAATCCTTTCCTAAATGATGGACTGAAGCGACAAAAATGGAGCGCGGATGTGGATTGCAGCATAATTTGTTTTTCTAACAGCATTATGGGCCCAAGTTTTAGCACAGATTAACTCAATTTTGGTTACCCTTGCTTAAAGGCCTACTGGACATGTCCTGGCAGGCCGTGCTCTAGAATGTAGGACCATAAAGCCCGGAATGTGTTTTGTCCTCCCGAGTTTCAGTAATCCGGATAGTTCAAAAAAATCGAAAAAATATTTACAAGTTTCAAAATAAACTGAAAAATATCCTGGAAGTAGCCAAACATAGATTCAATGAACGTGCAAAATTTCACCTTCAGATACTGTGTATTCTGGCCTACACAAAAATGACAAAAATGCCCAGAATTCAAAGTATTTGAATGTGGTTTTTTGCACATTCGTTGAATACACGTTTGGCTACATCTAGGATTTTTTTCAGGTTTTTTGAAACTAATAAATTTTTTTTTTGATTTTTCAAACTATCAGCATCACTGGAGCTCGGGAGCACAAAATTTCCTCTCCTTCAAGGCCGCTCCAAAGACCGTGAAATGGTGTAATCCTATTCTACGCCCGTTGTAAAGGATAGCACCGAAACACATACCCCTTCCATGCGCTAATTTTTCAAATGGGCCGGCCCATATACACGCTCACATATTCTAGTTTTGCGAACCTTTCTCGAAACTTCCGGTGGTCTTTTTTTCGGTTTTCTTTCTTCTTCTACGTTTTTTCCCGTTTTGCAGTTTTTCTGTTTTCTGTATTTTTTTTGTTTTTTGTCTTTTAAAGTTTAAAATAAAAAATGTTCAGATTTTGAAATTGTTCAGATTTAAAAAGTTCAAATTTTGGTTCATATTTTTGAAAATGGTTCATGATCCTTTTTGAAATTCATGAACGGATTTTCAAATTTCTGAACTTTTTGAAATTCAGGACCTTTTAAATTCATGAACAATTTTCAAATTTATGTACCATTTTAAAATTCGTGAACCATTTTCAAAAACCTAAACTTTGTTAAAATTCAGGAATCATTTTTAAATTCATTAACATTTTTTTTGAAATTCATGAACCATTTTAAAATTCATGAATTGAAATTTAGGACATTTTAAATTCATAAAACATTTTCAAATTCATGAACCACTTTAAAATTCATTAACAATTTTTTCAAATTCATGAACTTCTATAAAAATTGTGACCATTTTTAAAATACGTGAACATTTTTTATTTCACCAATTTTTTCAAAATTAGCCTACTAAACCGGGATTATTCTTCCGTACAGACCAGGAAAAGGAGCAAACGTACAACACTAATTGGGCCGAGCCCATAATACAAACTAAAGCAGTAAGAGGTGCGTGTCCGCACTAATTGCGGAAGTTGATTCCCTCGAGACTATTGATGCTTGTTCCAGTCAGAACTCCTGGTCGACAGAACCTGCTGTGATATATGCTGATTGTGTGGACTTAGCATCCTCGCTGGGAAGTGTTACCTATAAACATTGCCCGAGGAAGCGAAGAAAACTGCTCATGAGCTAGCTAGAGTGTGTTTCCTTGATAAAAATTCGTGTAATTGGGACGATGAGCCCCCTAGCTTTTTGATAAACAATCTCATAAACGATGTAACGATTATTGATTATCAATATAGCTCACAGCAGAATCCCTGATGTTTCCATAAAAAAAAGGTGTGTGTCCGCTCGCGGTTGGTGCGTCAAGCGCTGAATAGGAGCTAAAAACAAGGATGATGTATAACTTAACAAGTTGTTTCTTCCATACTTCTAAAGAAACACAAGATAATATTTGATAGCATCTGCAAACAAATACATAGTTTGGGAAAAAAGAGAGGCCAACAGATCCTCAGCAAGCAAGAGGGTCTTTGTGCGCCACAGTTCGGCTGGTTTCCCTCGCCTCTAAAGGCTGTTCTGAAACAACCGATAGTTAGGGAAAGCCCCTAACACCGTGTAGAGTATGGTTTAAGTGTCATCTGTGATAGTTTTTTGCGTCTTGACAACTTTTCGACATATAGGCGGTGTTGCATGGAATAGGAGTGTCAGAATCCTTTCTCCATCCTATTGTGTGTCATCATGACTAGCACCTGGGAGTATGTAATCCCTTGATCCCACGGATCCGTTTAGAATATGATTTATTGTTGGTACCAGCGATGGTGTCAAGTTTTTTTTGATCGGTGGTTCTCTTTGTTCGATCTTCTTTTATCATGTCTTTCCTTCTCAAGCATACAACGGCGAATGGATGATTCAATAGATCGACTTGCAAGTGGTGTATCCTTCCATGTCACACCCAGCCATCTAATGTTTCCACCCATAAAACAGGCCGTATGCATCTTTTCGATTTAGAGGTCGAGGGTGTCCACCTCATTTTTGGAAGATGAAAAAAACCTATTAGGTGGACGACTTGTACAGCTCACAATGGAAAAGATGAGAAATGAGAACATGCGATCACTTTCATCTCAAGTACTCGCTCGTTTTTTTAATATAAGATGTTTTACCATTTGTTCACATGCACATGTATATAAATATATGTAGACATATTTTACTGTACATGTTCACTCATTTTGGTTGCATGTACATAACATATAGAACACCTAAAACATCTTATATTAAAAAACGGAGTGAGTATGTGTCATTGCGAGAACGCGCGTCCCGTGCATGATAGCTCTAACCGTCGGTTTGTCACTTGTGTTAGATACTTAACGCGCACAGGAAAGTCCGACATTGGTATGGTGGTTGACTTGTTGGGGGGCAGCTGTGGAGATAAGTGCAGTAATGATATGCATGACCTGAAATGGCACTGCAACAAAATCCTACTCCCACTTGGTTCGGTCCAACTTTCAGAAAAGATCCATGAACGAAAAACTTCCACAAAAGCCATCTGAAAGCATGTTCAGGAAGGAGAGGGACTTTTGACTGCCGAAAGGACATCGCTCGCTGTACCGCGTAGTACTAGCCACCTTCGTCACCCGAAACACGTAAGAATTCGGTCACCCTATTTTGAGAATTAAGCCCTGGAAGCATCTTGCAGTTTTCAGACTGATCAAGGCTCACAATAATTGTCCATGGGACTACCTCAGTAGTGTCTGTATTACGCTTTGTGTCAGGTCAGCTGAGAGATTTAGCTTGTGATTCGCGAGAGGCATTTCTTTGACCCACTTTATACCTGGAATTCAAAGGTTGACACAATAGTGGGAACCGTATATATGTGCCTGGGGCGATTGTCTGATTGAGATAAGCTAAAGACTTTCTTTGGGTCTAGTACGTGTCAGTTTAAGTCATGCTTAGTATGTACTTCCTCCGTTCCAAATTAGTTGACTTGCATTTGTCTAAATACGGATGTATCTGTACTTGTTTAGTGTCTATATACATCCATGTTTTGATAAATGTGAGTCAAGTAATTTGGAACGGAGGAAGTAGTTAGTAGCTGCACAGACACCTAACGACATACTGTACAAATTAACGAGTACTTCATTTATCACGAGTGGCTTTGCACTGATCGATTGTTGATTCGTACAATCAAATTAAAGATGGTCAAATGGAATTCAAAGGTTGACACAATAGTGGGAACCGTGTATTGCCTGGGGTGAGATAAGCTAAAGGCTTGCTTTGGGTCTAGTACGTGTCAGTTTAAGTCATGCTCAGCATGTACTCCCTCTTATAAGTCGTTTTGGCAAAGTAAATTAGTTAGCCAAAACGGTTTATAATACGGACCAGAGGTTGTAGTAGTTAGTAGCTGCACACACAATTAACGACATACAGACGCGTAGTTCCTTTATCACGAGTGGCTTTGCACTGATTGTCCGTAGATTCGTACAATCAAATTAAAGATGGTCAATTGGAGCATAGATGACTGAAGACATCGACAGCGACTCTGGATGTTTAATGAGTTTTTTTTTGAAACGGAGGATGTTTAGTGAGTGGTACCTTCGTGTACTCGTTTTTCCAAAGGTCGTAGATATGGTATCTCTATCTCATGAGACCACCCCACACCAACCGCACAAGCATGACTCACATTTCACTTTATATTAAGCTAATTCTAGTTATTGAGCAACATGGATCGCCTTACCATTTTTGGTACATCAGCAACATCCCATGATGGGTTCATTTTAATATACAAATGTTAATAACTGCTACTAGCACTTAAGAGTTTTCTTAAATTTGCGCAGAACACCTTGGATTTTTGGTATTTTTCGCCTTGTAATTTTTCTAAGGCTTATGGCTGCTCCTATGGAGAAAAGATTAGCATGATTTTTCATAAATCCATTTCAGAATTAAAGTAAACGAACACAACCCATAAACCTATATGGGCTCCTTTGATTCATAGGATTTTCAAAGGGTTTAAGGATTGAAATCCTTCCCATAAGAATTTTGTAGTGCAAACTTCATAGGAAAATAACATGAGGTCTCAACTCATGGAAAATTCCTTCACCACAATCAAGCAAACTTTCTCTTCACATATGATTCAATTAGACATGTCATTCCAATCTTATGGATTTCTTATTCCTACAGTTTTCCTATCCTACAAATTAAAGAAGCCCATGTGTGTGTGCTTAGGTGAGGAACCTCCATGAAACATGATAGTGATTAGAAGTGCCCAAGCACAACGATGTCATCGACAAGTACATATTTCATTACCTTTTGCACCTGCCACTCCGTGTTTCATCAAGTTCAGGAGACAAGACAAGCACATTTATTCAACTCCACAAGGATTTATGAAAATTATAGTAATCTACTAATACTAATTGCTGGTACCACTTACTACTTATACGGGTTACGATCATCTCTATTTTCATTTCAACTTTTGTCGTTTCCTCAAGTAGCATCCACACATGCCTGTCAAAAGTAAGAGTAAATTAAATTCGTCCACGTATCTATTATTTTTTATTGATGTATGCTATTATTATATCATTGCTATATAATTTTGATATATTTTATACCATTTTACATTGTTTTCATTGGACTAACCTATTAACGCAGCGTCAAGTGCTAGATTCAGTTTTCTTCATCTTATTGCGTTGCAGTTTACGTACAGAAATATACCAGGAAAAACTCGAAAAATAGGAAAACACGATAACTTTTCGAGAAGAAGGCGGAGAGCTAAAGGGGCCCCCAGGGGGGCTGCCACGTAGCCACGCGAGTAGGTGGCGCAGGCAGGGCCTTGCATGTGCTGGGCCCATGCACAGCCGCCTCCTGTACCCCTCGGTTCGCCCTTTCACCCATATATAGTCCTAGACATAAAAACCCTAAAAGAGGAGACATTTCTGAAAAATAAGATAAGCCACCTCCATCGCGAATACGAATCTCGAGCCTTGTTTCGATACTCTGCTAGAGGGGGAATTCAATACCGGAGGCTCCTACACCACCACTTCCGCCTCCATAATGATGGGTGTGTAGTTCATCCTTGCACTACGGGTTAATAGAAGTAGCTAGATAGTTATCTCTTCTCCATGTTTCTTCAATACAAAGGTCTCGTGAGTTGCTAATATGATCGATATAATGAATTTTGAAGTCATGGTCAGATCGTGCATGTTATATTAATGATCCTATTTTCTATATTTACTTTCTTATTTAATGTTCCTACATGCTCTCCGATTTATGGGTAGACTCTAGCCAAGTTTATGTATGAATCTCCAAGAGGAAGCAAGTGTTTGATAGTGGGTTCAACCTTACTTTTTCAGCGCTCTGAGTGACATAAACGTGCAAGTAGGGGTACTGTATTGTTGCCACTAAGGTTAAACTAATGGTTGCTAAGCATGCAACTATTTACATTTTCATTAACACCGAAACCTACTTAGGGAGAAAAAAATGATGTTTCACCGTTGCTCGTTGGAGGAAGGGCGGGGCAAAAATACTGGAACTATGAACCCTGCTATCGCCGTCTGCCGCGTGAGCTTGCCAAAAACCTCTCCTTCGGTGTCGGTGCGAGAAGGAACGAACAAGGAGGGCGGTGGCGTCGGGTGCAGTTCTTGCAGGATCCGCCAAGGAAAGATAAATTATAGGAAGTTCCTATTTCTGATTGGATTGTGAAATTCTAGTTTTTAAGTCAACAACCACTCTTGATTTTATATCCAATTTGAACTTGCTAGTTACACATTTTTTAAATTATTTGCAACTTTTGGTTTAGAAATGTGCAACTTGATAATTGCGTAATTTGCTTGCGCAACTCTAGGGCTCCCAGTGTATACCTTGGCAACATGGAAATAAGAATTTCCATCAACCGCCTTAGAAATAGCAAATCCAACATTTTTTTTGGATTTACCTACAATTAATTGCGTGAAAATGTTCCGATAGTTTATAAAAGTTCTTGTCTATTTACTTCGTCTTGAAATCTTACTAGATACTCGAAAATGACAGAAAGGAAAGAAAAGTGTCCAACTTGTGATTCACTTTTCCTACTATATGTATTCTCATATCATTTGGGCTGTATAAGAGAGGATTGGACCCATGTGTTCACGTGGGCATATACGTATATGTCTATGTTATTTGTGGTGTGCTCCTACAAGGAAAGCGAAGACCCAACTATATATATTACCAGAAAGCAAACACGGAAGAGTGGAGCTTACCCACAATGATGAGAACCGAGCGAAATTGGGAAGCATTTAGATAAAGCTTAGATCCTGTGTAGTATGCATATAAAGAAGTTTTAGATAAAGCTATCTAGAACTGAATCCAGTGGTGAAATTCTATGTACTGCATGCGCTGTCGTCTATTCTTAAGAACTTAATTCCGGAGGTATTCAGGTCTGATGTAAGATACTTTTTGGATATGAAATCTGAATCCAACCCTTTTTTCCAAAGAAAATCTAAATCCAGAACTGTACTGTTTGATTTTGATCACGACCTGCGTGCGCTCGCACATCTGTGTATCTGTTTGCATTCAAAGGGGTGCAACCACGCATGTCACGTTGGGTGAGGTTTCAAAGTCCAAAAGATGCCGCGTTCGTGGTTAATTAAGCCCCTAAATATATAAAATTCGAGAGGCAAGCGCGCACCTGCTCCATGCGCTCTGCAGCTAGAGGGTTCAACTGACGCAGAAAGCACACGTATATATATAAGCGAACAGTCACACGCACTTCTCTGTAGAACTAGACAAGGAAAAAACACTCACCATCTCCAACAATCCAGACCATCTTCAGGAGGGCTCTCAGCGCTGACTGACCGGAATCCGCCGGAACGAACCACGCGCTAGAACTTGAAGGTTTTTACCGGTGATCGGTTTCGATATCGGGAGGTTACAACTTGCAAGAGGGAGGCTGGTCACCATGGCTAAGATTGGGAGCAACATGGATAGCAGTGGCAGCGGCTATGCCCAAGGGCAAGCCAAGAAGTAAGTAAAATGAAAATGCAATCAAACTAGCTAGGATATGATGGATCATATACTGAGTTGCTGTATGCTTGGTTCTTGTTTCATAGTTAGTTCATCCTCCATGTGATGTTGTATAATTTCTCAAGTTTCCTTCCACTTCAATTCAATAGGAAGGCTCGCATCGGCATGAGAACAGACTACACATATGCACCGTATCATGATGGCTTCCAGTGGAGAAAGTATGGGCAGAAAATGATCCGGGACAATGCCTTCCCAAGGTTTGTGTGCATATTATCCCATTACAAGTTTAGATTGCTCTACAAATTAGCTAATGGATGTATTTATGTCGAATGTGCATAATTAATCGTTCAAGTCATATAAAATAAGGGTCTATGATTCAAATGAGCTTGAACGGAACTTTAAATTATTCCAATTCTTAGTTTTCCCTCTTAAATAGGTTGCTTGTTTTGGAGGAAACATACCACATATATGAATATTGTACCATTGCTATAAATTCAAATGAATTTTACTGTAATCTAGACATCCAACAACGATCTCCTTTTATAATTCTGCAAAGAACCCTAGATTTCTGTATTTTCTAATTCTCTACTTTTCATGTGTCTTCTTATCACATTAGAATCATGCGAAACGTAGAGGTCCTTATTAGGACATGGGCATAGGACTCATGTCAGTTTTGTATTAAAAATGTTTCAGAAGTATGACACACATGGCACAACCTCTTTTGAAGGGCCGAGCGTAATGAAAGCTTCCATCAAATACACAATTTTTTGTTACTTTCCGAGCCACTCTAATTTTTGCCGTTCTTGATATAGGATGTAAAACATTTGAAACTTTGACTGCCAATGCTACATGTCTTCAAATATTTACATTTACCTTGTTGATGCCCAAGGAAACAGATTTTAGAAAACAATGAAGGCAGTACAACACACACTGTACACCTGAAAATTAAAATTTTAATGACAGATAAGCAAAATCATAGATAAACATGCCCAAATGATCCACATTCTATGTGTTGGTGTCACACATAAGATTCTACTAATTAACAAGATATGGTTATATCAAAAGCTTCTACAATGATACGTAAACCTTACCTAACTTGAACACAATATAACCCAATATCACTGTCACACACCATATCGGATGCTTCCGTACTGGTTAAGTGCATGTGATTGATCCCGTTGCAAGGTTTTCCCATGTTAGTTAAGTACTAAGTACATGTTTTCAGTCTGACTGTTCAGGTGTTTAACTAATCGTATCAAGCCAGAAAGGTCCCTATTGCTGGTACTTTAATCGCAAGTGCGCTTCGAAGCAAAGGGATATATAGTATACGTGATGCATGTGCGGTTTATTAGATTGTCCATTTGCCCTGCCTCAGCTGTTACCTGTAGCTCGCTGGTTGTGACGTTGACCTTTACGTTGTCGTTTGCATAGAAACCACATGCCTAAATGGGAATCTGCAGTTAACAAGCGCAACTAACCAATTTGGGAAATTAAAAAGAAACTTATTCCTAATTAAGCACCATCAGACGTTGAGGGAATCATTGCCTTCACCTTTCGTGCACTCCACCAGGGGTTTGTTAATTAAGGATAAATTACTTAATTGGCCTCCCCAGCTCAACTTGCGTTTCATGAAACCAAGATTTTCTAGTTTTTGTTGCTATGTTTGGTGATCAATCAATTTTACCATAATTCATTAGAGATAAGTGTGAGCATAAACTAACATTTATGGCATTTTTTGTTCCGAAAATACGTTGGAGGCGTTGCCATGCATATCTTACTGTCAAGAGGAAAAATCATGTAATGGGACAAACCCTAGTTTTGCAAATAATCCCTCATCCAGGACAAAGCTTTTTGTTGTTAATTAGATCAGGTTATGTGAGTACTTTATGTCTTAGTACGACATCACAAGTTTAACTTGAATTACTCCTTCCAATTCACAAAACTCAAAACATGATGTCCTAAACATGATCCGGCTAGATAGTATTTATTTATTATGTTTATATTTTATTAATATTACATATAAAGCCCAAGATTATAGAAGGTTTTGGACACATTTAGATCATTTTTTTGGGCAACAAATGTAGATCATTTTTTTAGAACCACAAATGTAGATCATATGGTATAGGGTTTTCCCACTGTGGGTTGGGCTTCTAGCTAATTTGGGCCACATGGCCAGTGACCTAACCCTCTCAGCTGAAGGGACAACAAAGGAAAAGCTCAATTGCAAACTTCCAACTTGGCCAACCCGCAAGCTTCTTTGCTTAAGAGACCGAACTGCAAACTTTCACCTTCTGCAAACATCATAAAGATTTTTATCGCAAAAATAAATAACATCAATATTCAATTTTGCCATGTGATGGGCTGATGGCCCGGCATTTGTACGTGTCTATGATACCACCAGCGAATTCTAGCATCACAAGTGAGTAGGATCCATGCTAGATCCCAAGGGTGCATGCATGACTGCATGTGATTCGCCACACTTGGGGGTGCTCCCCCACACTGACACACTGTGATATCCAAAGCACGCTTGCATGGGATCAGTACTCCTGAATTAATTTGGAGCTAATAATGCATGTCGGCAAGATTAACAATTCTGATCATGTGGGCAATGCAAGGTGGTCTCATGTGCCACGACCCATGATTTTGGCAATGAGGTGGTCTCATGTGCCCCAGATTAACGCTTGCATGTCGATCGACGAGCAGTTTTATTTTTACTCTTCAAGGCATGCATGAAAAAGCGAGCACTAAGCAATCTGTCGTTCTATGCAGGTGCTACTACAGGTGCACGTATCACCAGGATCTCGGCTGTCCGGCGAGCAAGCACGTGGAGCAGCACAACTCCGGCGACCCGCCTCTGTTCCGTGTGGTCTACACGAACGACCACACCTGCAGCGGCGTCACCGCTGCCGGCTCCGACTACATGGCTTCGTCGATGCAAATCCAGCAGATCGCCGACGCCTCCCTGAGAAAGCTGCCGGTGATGGAAATTAAGCCGGAGCCGCTCACGCAGCTGACCCGCTGCAGCCGCGGCTTCGCCGCCGTGGTAAAAGAAGAGAAAGACGCCATCGTCTCCTCCCTGCTCACCGTCATCAGAGGGCGCGACGACGTCGCCGCGAAATCTGACCAGTTTGTGCGTGTGAGCTACAACGACTCGTTATTGGCTAGTAACTGTTGCACGGATTCACTGGCGGTGGCCGGAGCTTGCCATGAGGGCAGCAGTAGCTCTTCGGTTTCGCCCGTGGTGCTGCCGGCGCTCGATGACCTGGGGCTGGACTTCATGGTGGAGTCCAACTGGTTCGAGCCTTTGGATTTGGGTTGGTTCATAGAATAGTTTGAGTGTGTGGATTTGGCTAGCCGTTTGTTTATACGCATCCTTTTCTTTTTGAGTATTGTGTGGTGGGATAGATCATAGATGTGCAGTAACCATGTTCCAAATTTAAGTAGAAGTGTGACTCTAGCAAGGCGGGTGAATTCGCAACTATCTTTGCACACCACTGCACGGTGGCAGAGTTCTCCATCCAACTAGTATAGCAAAATAGGGGATTTAGGAAAAAATAAAGGAGGCCACATTGGAATTGATGGCATTAGAGGATCGAGGGTCAAAAAACCTTCCTCAACGCGCCCACACCTATCAGAAACACCAAGGTCCATCCTCGTCCACCACATGGGTTTCCTGCGTCCATATCGAGCTGATCCCCTTCACCTCAAAAAATGCTAACCGACATTTTTGAGCTTGCCTTTTTTGGTGTTCCGAAACTCTCTGAAATTAAAAAAACATTAACACGAGGTTTTCTGCCTTTCGATTTAGCAAAAAATAAGTAGAATTTCATATGAAATCTTGTAAATCATAAAAAAAACACTTATCAGTGCAAATATCAAGGGAAATAACGTAATAAACTTCAGAAGTCATACATACGTTTTGGACATATAAGCTACCAATAAAGACCAACTAATGTAGTCCAATTTTAATATTAAATGAACTTTGACACAATGATGTCCCACAGCAACGTTTTTACATAAAGGGACAATTTATTAATTTCCACTAGAGTTCCCCCGACCTCCCGCGAGGTGGAAGGCAATACCATGCAAAATCAAGACCTTCGGACAGGTCTTTCAAGAAAAGAGCTAAAAAATGGATCTCCATGTCTCTAAAATAGCATAAATAACTAAATTAGAATCCCTGATTGTTTCATTGTGAAAATGTGTTTTCCTAGGTCACAAATGGCCTCACTATTCAAAAACCACCCTTTCATTGCTTATGATCTGAAGAACAATCGATTTGGAAAACAAACATCACGTTCAATGATATGAAAGAGATAGACCAACCTGCAACAACAGGGGCACAAGCGGTGCCGAGACGAGGCACACTAGTATAAAACGACACATCAGACACCACTCTAGGGAAACGCATAGAGTTAGGCGATGGAAGAAACCTATGTTCTGCGTGTGCCGCATTGGGCCATAGAAAGGCCCACCACAAAGGCGGCAACGGGTGAATAGAGGATCCACATTGGCAAACGGTTATTATTTCACCTCCGACTTGCTATATGCACATGACTCATTATGGGATAATAGATGTGATGTGCCATTCTTGGTTTCTCCTCCAAGAAGCGTACCACATTTTAGACACCTTGCCTTGATTAGACCATCAATTCTCACACGCTTGTAGGAAAGCCAAGCCATTGAAGTCAGCTTCCTCTTTGACCGAACATAGCCATCTTCATTCAACTCCTCTTCATCATCAGATATTTCTATCTCCTCCTTCTCAATGTCCACAATTATTGGCCCTCCAACCGGCTGTGAAGATGATCCTGCCGGGCTGCTGATCCCAGCCCGAGGACTAGAGGTCATCTCTCTAAAGAAATGTGTTCATTTAGATTGAAATAGCAAGCATAAATTATAAAGAACTATCGTGGCCTGTGTGCCTTTTATGTATTGCAAACATGCTGTTGAACATTTGAAGTATTTGTGGCTTGCGAGCATTTGTGAAGTCCATTCAGCTGTTCATGTATTTCTACTGCAATATATTTTACTAGCTGTCATTTTTCTGCCCTTTTTTAGCTAGGTACAGGGGAAGTTCCACCCTTTTTTCTGACTCAAAGTTGCTGGGTATCCGCTGGGTATTTGATACCCGGTGGGGATCGGGGATGGTACAGAAATACTACCCGTGACCTGTAATGGGGACGGGGATGGTATTTTTTTACATGAACGGGGACGGGGATGGTTGATCGATAACCAACGGTTACCTTCCCCGTTGCCACATGGACTCCTTCCCTCTCGCATGTCACGCATGTGGACCGAGCATCAGAGAGAAATTAACACTTCATCACCATGGCACAATGGGATGGGGTCTCGAGACAAGGAGTATGTCCAGTGTGAAGGTTAGGGTTTTCTTTGCAGATGGTTTTGTCACGCGTGGTGTGAGAAATCAACGGATTGGGTCACATAAATTCTCGATAGTACGGCCAACCATTCCTACTCTAGCAAGGATGTTATCCTTAGATATATAGATAGGCATGGAGCATATATAATAAGTCTACTTTTGGAAAATATGCTTGTGATCGAATAGTGTTTATAGAGATATTTTGTGGAACTAAGTGTGTTAGAAGATCTATCAATGGTTGGTTCCATATTTGTTTTCCATTAAGGATCTTACGTCACCTGAGCGGACACACACATTATATGTCAACCATAAATTTTTCCGGGGAAAACAATAACTCTTTAATCCATTATTTATTGATTTTTAAGTTAGAAGTATGCAACACACTAGATGAAGGAAGTCTTTTGACCCAAGCGTAAAAGCTGTTGTATTTCTCCCTTTTAGCTCTCCTAGCAAGACCCAGTGAAGCTTCTCTTCAAATTTTCGCTGGCCTTAGGCCATATTCCCTAAAAATGATGTCATGGCAATTAATCTAAATGGTCAAAGCTGGTAGTATGATGAATTAAATGAAGAAAGGTTGTTCACATTCTGCTTTGAAGGAGGTAATGAAGGCCTCAAGATCAGCTGAGGGACGTACCCAATTCAGACGGAGGTGATGACAACACACTGCAGAAGACTCACAAGAACTGAAAAATTGATCTCTAGTTTCCACAAAGCATTTTCCACACATGATGCAGCTATAATAAGGGATGAAAACGCCTAGTCTGAAAAGCTTGAAACTGGTATGAAATCCAATGAATGGCATCGCTTTCTTTTGATAGCCCTGATTAAAATGTTGTGGTTGTGCCCTACTTGAGTTTAGGGGGAACATTATAGTATGTAATGATAACCGGTGTGCTAACTATTAGCTTCTCCATACTTGGGATATGTCGCTCTCCTATGCTTTCTTGTGTACTACACTTTTCGACGATGAAATCCCTCTTTTACGAAACAAAACTATGCTTGCTCGTTGGTAGAGATGAGATTGAACTCCGGTCAAGCGATCAACATTATCTTGAGACAGATTCTCTCCTAGCATTATACTTTATTCATTGGATTAGGGCATCTCCAATAGTTGTAAGATGGGTGTTGGTAAGACATGCCACCAAGGATACATGATGACATGGCATGTAATAAATCAGAAGAGAGAGCAAAATTGTATGTAAATGAACCGATAAACTTTACACAAGATCCAAGATGAAATAGAGAGCAATCATATTTATTCCCTCGCCTCTTATTGGACAAATTTAGACACAAGCCATCATATTAGTTGTATGATACCTTGTGTGTTGATGACGTCGACATATTTATCAACAAGATAACGTACGACCAATTGGAGACGATCTTAGGAGAGAAAACTATATACCAGATTTTGAGCCACTAAAATCCTACGACCTCGGCCTGCCACAGAGGGTGTGCTCCGCCTCTCCGTTGGTTAGCCCTCCGTCCTCTTGCCGGTGGTGCCCGACCCCCTTGGTGCTTGCCGTCAGGCTGCCAAATCCAGAGCCGTTGGACTTGATTTGGGCGGGATGGGCCGGGCTGAGCTACCTGCAGGTTTGGGTTTCCGATCTGGTGTGTTGTTTTCCATTGATCTGACTTGGGACGGGTGCACCGAGTTCTAAGGTTCGTAGGTCGATGGCGATGTCCGGTTGTGTCTTTCAGCGTCCTCATGGCGGCGGAAGGGGTCTAGTTTTGGATGGGCCTCGGTGAAAACCGCTCAATGGTAGTGACCATTGCTGGCGATGACAACACCTCCGGGTGTTGTTCCCCTTGTTGAAGGCATTGCCATGAAAACACCTCCTTTTTTGTAGACTGCCGGATTCCGTCTCTCCGTCCCACCTTGCTTTCCGTGGTGCGTTCGTTTGGTGTATATTTCTCGTTGCGGCTGGATGGCCCTAATTAAAATCTCTCTGTCGTTGCAATCCTCAGCAATGTTGGTCTGACTACTTTTAAACAGTGTTTCCATTGGTTTTGGCGGTCGTCCAGAATCTTGGGGGCCTTTTCCTGGCCGGCGTCAAGCCACAGTTGATGACGGTGATATCTTTATTATGCCACTGGCAAATGTTGGTTGTTTGGGCTGTGACATGGTCATGATCTAGGGTTAGCGTCATGGGGTTTTGGTGAAGGCTTTGCAAGACCTCTGTCTCTGCCGGCAACGACGTCTTTGAACGCCGTTCACTTTCTTGGAGGCATTGCTGCAAGCTCCCATCTCTGGATTCCCAAACCCCGCTAGGTTTCTTCCCAGTGGCATGTCTTAGTGGTAGCGTTGATGTGCCATGAAACATAAGTCAATGACGTCTTCAGTCGAATCAAGCAATCTCCTTTTGTTGTGTGCTTCATTTAGATTTACTTGGTTTCTACAACATCCGTGGTACTCTGTTGTTGTGAGGTGTGTGTGTGTGGTATGCGTGGGTGGTGTAGCTGGTTTCGCTAACTTGTTCATGTAAGTTGTATTGATTGCTTCGTTAATTTAAAATCGGACTCATTTTGATGCTTCCGTCTAAAAAAGCCTACAACCTCCCTTGATTTGCACTTAAAACCCAATGAGCGCTAGATCCGTCCGACATTGGGCGGTCGAACCTTCCTCGAAACCTTGCACCAACTGAACCTTTCGCTAGCTGCTAAAGGGCAGCAGAATTTGTTTATGGTTGGTGCCACTTGCCGATAGCATTTTCATCAGTGGGCACGGCGCTGCTCCCAAAACAACGTGCGAATTGCTTAGACTACAATCTGCTGATGCCTGCCCTCTGTCATACTGAGAGGACGAGCTATTAAGACTATAAATAATCTTCGTTGGCATCGATGCCCAGAGTTATTTAGCTTGCCACTTGCATTAGTACTGTATTTTATTGTAGCAGCCCCAAGTCGATAAGCCAAAGTAGAGATTAGTAAAAGTGTTCCCTAACCTCCTGGCCACATCTCAGGCTCTCTCCTACCTAACGAGCGGTACCCTGTCAGTTTTGTTTGTCAAGCGGTTTGATAGGTTTTCGCACTTGAAAATGGTAAGCAGCCAGGAATCAGTTACCTTACCAGGAATTAGGAACACACTAGTTCGTGCAATCGCGCCTGGCTGTGCTATCAGTTTACTGATTTAAGCCCCTGGTCGACTTAGATATCCAACTTAATTTCGTCTCCTTGAAACAGGCTTTCGCCCCGCTTTATAAATAAAACAACCGCCCACAAGCATACAGGATCCAGTAGCAAGTTCAAAAGAAAAAAACAACAAGTCCGCTGGGGCCACAACACAATAACGCCCAAAGCTAAAATGAAAAGATACAAATCCGCACGGGAGTAACTCAGTGGCTGGATGACGCAGATAGAAGGCGTGCCGCCCTCAGAAGCTTCTCGATCAAGCCATCCAGCCGCTCCTTGTCCCGCTGTCTACAGAGCGGATGCCACTGCTGTAAGAATGCCAAGAATTTGAAAACAGAGTCAGAGACACGTCTCAAAAGACACGCTCGATATCTCTTCTCGGTTACTGATGCCTTGTCCGGCTTCTCCATCACACGGTTGCAAGTTGTTTCGCTTCTGTTTACCTGTATTCTCGGGTATTCCGTTCACTGTTATGTTTGGTCAGATAAACATCTTCCTAGCATCATACAACCCTAACTATTTTTTCGGAAAAAAAGACAACCCTAATTAGCACCATGATTCCACTTGGATATTGTTGAATGCTAATCAAGTAGTATACAACTAATGCAGCAACATGTATGTACTTAATGCTGAACGCTTAATGGTGCAAAGTCCTAAAGGAATCCTGTATATATAATACAAAAGAAAAAAAGACTATAAACCAGCTGGGGACAAACACTGAATCTGCCATTTAGTCACTATCAGAATCCATCCAAAACGATAAATCTACCCTTCGCTGACGAACCCTTCATATATCGGATTGCAGATTAGATCAGGTCAGATATCTGCTTCAAGTTCTCCGATAAAATGGCTGGACTCAGCAATCTGCAGCAAAGTGTTGCAACCTGCACCGAAACGTGGGGTGGCTCGGGATTGGTAGCCTCCACTGTCCTGATTAAGATTAAACAATGGCCTCCTTATTGTAATCCCAACTGGCAATACATATGACCGGCTGGCACCCGTCGTCCGTGTCTCTTTGCTGCAATTTGCCCTAAACAAACACGCCCACATCGATCACACCCCGGGCGCGAGTACGTAAGATCGATGCTCGCCGCCCGCTACAGCTGTCAGCGTGTTAAGGCAAAGCATAATCGTAGTACTAGAGAAAACATTTTGAGAAGAAAAGGAATGAAGGATATCAATGACAGTTCGGAAGTTATATGCCTAATTGCCTATATATCTGTGTCCATACTGGCAAACTTATGTTCCAACTTCAAAAAGAAAATGGAGCTTCCCATCTCAAGCTATAGGCCATTATTGGCGGCAGATTCATCCGCTCGAATCTATTATGTGTGGAAACTGGAAACTGAAAATACTAGACTTATTTTTCTTTGACGAGGGAAACATTAGACTTGTTTTTCTGTGACGAGGGAAACATTAGACATATCATAAGACCCTGCAAAGCCTCTTGACTTGGAAACAGAAGGAAACCATACATTAGTACAATTAATTGAGTTTCTATAAATTTGTAATGCACAACATTGAACTCGTTAGCTGCCTCCTCAAAACAGAATGGGGTGGAACAGAATGGAACGGTTCCATCCTCGTGTTTGGTTAGGACCAAAAAATTGTAATGGAATGGTTCTATTTTGTGTTCGGTTGGAGAATTGAAAAGCGGATGGAACGGTGATATTTGTTAAACATTCGATGCGATTTCCAACCTTGCAAAATCAGAGAGGAAAGAGGCCAAAATCGGAGATGAAAGAGGTCAAATCTGACTGGAAGGATCAAACGAGACAAATCCCGCCGCCGCCACGTCTGATTCGAGCCGCTGCCGCCCTTGCGAGCTGCTTCTCGCCGCCTCGCCTGGCAACGCCTGGCCGCCGCCGTCTCTTCTGGCCACCGTCGCGCCTGGCCGGCCGCGGGCCCCCGCCGCCTCTTCTGGCCGCCACGGGGCGCCGCCACGCCGCTGGCACCGCCGCCAGGCCGAGCCGCCGGGCCGCCGCGCCGCCAGGCCGCTACCACCGTGAGAGGAGAGGCGACGGGGCCGGTGAGGGAGAGGGAGACGACGAGTGGAGAGAGAGGGTCGTGGATTAGTGGTCGGTTAGGATGCGGTAATTTTGTTTAGTTTCCAATTTAGCGAGCCGTTCCACCTCGTCCAGCCGAATCGGCCGGACCGGTGCGTTCTGCATATTAGAGGAATATTCCCTCTGGTGGAACCACTGCGTTCCATTCCATCTGAAAACCGAACACTGGAATGAGCCCCAGGTGTGGAACGGTTCCGTTCCATTCCAGCTCGTTCCAGAACCGAACACACCCAAAGTCCTCCCTGTGGAAACAGCAGCTTGAAAGGGACATAGGTGGCTAGGTACCTCCCCATCTTCTTCTTCATTTCCCACACACCTGCTAGCTGCTTTTTCCCGCGACCTAGCAGCTGCCTGTTATTATCTCATCATCCCGCTGCAAATCAAGACGAGACTGGATACACTACGACAGAGCCGGGAAGACCCAATGGCGTCGCCAGGGCTTAAGGGATAGTCGTTTGACTTCGAGGAAGCCATGGGATCTGCCTCCGCGTCCTACAGCCCTCCCGGAGGCGTCTTCGGCTTCTCCCCGCCGGACTCCTCGCCGCGCGACAGCCGGAAGAAAAGGTATGTAAAATCATCGTCATATTAACCTTGCCGAGCTAGCTGTTCGTTGATACTTGTTGCCCCCTTTGTTGTTTCTTTCCCTCAAACGTTTGAATCTACTCTCCTTGCTGATACTTCTCCTGCCCTCTTGGATGAGCTCATCATTATATATGAAACTAGATCCTGAAGCTGCCATGTTCATTACTTGTCATTGTCGTTTGTATATATAATCTGTCAAAACGTATATGGTGATTCAGTTATTCTGTCTTCCACGGACATGTATGCCAATAATGGCAAGATTTGAAGAAGTTAAGGAAGAGCTAGGAAATATTCACATGGTTAGAAACTGGTGGCACTAGGCTCTAGCTAGAATTGGAATACTTTAGATCATATATTCAGGTACCATAGTGTATAGTTACTGCTTGGAATAGTGTACTGCTAAAAGAAGGCGGCAAACACTGATAGTTGAGGTCTGATAGTGCGCCTGTAGAGCCTAGACAAGAGAAAAATATAATGAAAAAAAGGTAAATTAAATGGAATCATAGAACTGCCACTACAATTTTCTTTTCTTTAGTACTTGCTCCTGTGGGTCGAGCTATATTTCATGGGATCAAGTCAAAGCTCCAGTGCATTGCATAAATTTGCTCAGAGCTTGGATCGCAACCCGTCCCACACTATGCTAAAAGAACATGATAATTGCCAGGACTTGTTGCCTTGTTGCTAGTAGCCTGGTACTAGTCTTATATGCTAGCCATTCCTGGACATCCTCCGTAGTTAAAAAAAAAAGTATATTCTCCTTCGTTCAAAAAAGACCATTTTCTTCGGATACTTTGGAAATGGTAGTCATCTTTCTTTCCTTCTTCTTTCAAGAAATACCCGGTGCTTATATATGGATCTTGGTCACAGTGGAGTCAAGTTGGCGATGGGGATGGGTATCTCCGGGGGGCTCTCCACCGTCCCGGACCCGATCCCCGCTAATACCCGTCCCCGTTATCCCCACGAAGCTTCGGGGGGGGGGGGGGGGGGGGGACCATCCCCGTCCCCGATTTTAACGGGTACCCGATCCCCATGGATACAAACACAGAACTAGAAACAGCAACTCTGGACAGCAGCAAAATGACAGCAAACAGCAAAATTTCGGCAGCATTTTTCTAGACAGTAAGATCATCAAAACAGCACAATATTCAGCAACATTTCAGCAGCAAATTCTTGACAATAAGATCAACAAAACAACACAAATTCGGCATAGATGGTTTAAACATCACAAGTTTCAGCAATTCAACCTCTCAAGTCTAATAGATAACTGAATAAGTCTCACTAGACAACTAGTTCGATTACAACACTGGAACAAGATACAATTCTTGAACATTTAAGATCGAAAGGATACACATCAAGTTTCGACAAATCTTAACACTCATGTGTGACCACATAACAGATTACAAGACTGAAAGTTTCAATCCTTAACAATTAACAAAATAGGCATGGTAAAACATAACAGCACAAATCCTACAACATCTAGAACAACACACATCTTCATCTTCATGGCTCCGTGCAAGCATTCAGCAAGTCGATAGCTCCTCATCCTGAACATTAGTCAAGTTGAAATATTAGTTAGTTAGAAGTGAATTCAATAATCAAGAATCAAGAATTACGATGATGGTTAAGGATGGCAAGTTACCATTGGCCTGTCTAGAAGCACATCTTGCCAAATGGGCACGCAGATGTGAGGTTCCATACTTTGGATCTCCACAAAACAGCTCGTAACACCATACACATTCAGCTTTCCAATTTCCATTAGCAGACAGCTTGTTGAACTCATCCCAAACAAACACCGTGGGCTTTCTCTTCAACTGAGGTGGAGATTGGACATTATCCTCCTCAACAGATTCGCTTGAACTTTTTTTTTTTGCGAGGAAGATTCACTTGAACTTGATGCCATAGCAAATCCTAAACAGAGTTGGCTATTTAATATTTTCTGTTCTACCTAAACAAACATTTCATCATCCATTACTGCAGCAACCATTACTAATCAACACATATAAGAGTGGACAAATCAATGCATCAACCATTACTAAGCAAAGCATACAACAGTGGACAATTGCATCAACCATTACTAATCAAAAAAAATTACAGTACACAAATCAGTGCATCAGTTATTACCTTGATGTTCTCCGGTTGAATGGTTGATGCAGATGGTCGTTTGTCGGCGTGCAAAAGGGGAGTCGGAGGCGAGGTAGGAGGCGAGGTTGGAGGCGAGATGTGTCGGCCGGAGAAGACGAGTCGTGGCCAGGTTCTAGCACGGCGCCCTTGCCGTCGCTCGAGTCGCGGCCGGAGAAGGGAGGATTGGAGTCGGAGGCGAGGTTGGAGGCGAGATGTGTCGGCCGGAGAAGACGAGTCGTGGCCAGGTTCTAGCACGGCGCCCTTGCCGTCGCTCGAGTCGCGGCCGGAGAAGGGAGGACTGGAGTCGGAGGCGAGGTAGGAGGCGAGATGTGCCGGCCGCTGCCGCCCGCCGACGGTGGTGCTGCCGTCCCAGTCCTGGACTCCTGGTCGTGGTCTCGAACTCTCGATCTAGGGTTAAGGGCAGTGGCGGCTGAGAGGGGAAAAGTGAGGGGAAATGAGGTGGAGCGGGTGCGGGTCTAGGGTTTTTTCTTATATACGCGGGTCTGGTTTGACTGACAGGTGGGGTCCCGGGTATCCGTGGAGCCTCCATGGGGACAATTTGCCCCCCATCCCCGCCCCGTTAGCTTACCGGGTATCCGCCCCGTTATCCCCATGGGGGGAATTCAGCCCCCGTCACCGTTACTTAGCGGGTAGATACCCGCGGGTACCCGCCCCCACGGGGAAAATCGCCAACTTGACAGTGGAGGGCTCCATTTTCATGAGGACCCCATAGTGTACGATTAGTAAATTATTCTTCAAGCACATTTTTGGCATGCTTATAGGAAAGAAAAAGAGGTCTACACGTGGTCTAGCTACTTTGTGATATTGCAGCAGTGTCATGTACTATTCTATGACTCGAGAATCTACTTTCCATTCATAAAGGGTAAGCAAAAGCAGAAAAGTGTCAAGCAAATGAATCATTCCCTATAAAAATCAAACATATGCTAAAGGTTTGTAATATACGAGTGGTTCTCAACTTCTCATACTATGGAGTCCCTAGTTAATTGGTAGTGGTACCAGTGATGTCCCTTGAACAAAACTGAAGTATATTAGCTTCTAATAGTGTTATTTCAGAATCGATAATCCATGCATCAAACCTTGTTGTATTACTCTATTTGTCTCAGCCAATCAAAGTCTATATAAACTGGTTCGGTACTTATTTTTGAAAAATGTCTATATGGGATTGACTCACGTTCGTTCCAATTAAACTTTGTGGGGATCACTTAAGACCAAGAGTGAAGTGACAAGCCTCCTCCGCTGGCCGAGCATCGGCAAAACCCTATCAATTAAGCCGAGATCAAACAGATGTCAAGCCAAGTTGTCGTGAACACTTTAATGACGCTGGATCGCCCTTCTATAATTTTCTGTCAAATGGCTATCTAATGTACTTATAGGATTTTGTTACTCATTATCTACAGTACGTGTTAGAAAAATTTCCTCAAGTTGTAGTTTCTAGTTATACCAACCCTTCAAGGTATTTTTTGGTGCAATTTACTAAAATAAATTATTTAGCTCAATTTTCCTGATCGAAATAGTTATACTTTAAACCAAATGTGCATGGGTATACTTCACTATGCTTGCAAAATGTATAGCCTTACATTTCAATCCTCCAGTTACTTATGTTACCTGTATGCACATGTACCAATTTTTTTTGGGAGCATTTGCAAATCTACCATGCATCCTGAGTCTTGAAGCCTCACTTGTTCTCTCTTTGACCTATATAGTCAGGTTTATATATGGAAAGTGCAGATAGAGATCGAGCTCCATCTGTTCAAAATAGGCAATTTTGAGTTAAAAAAATACATGTAGATAATTTTGAGATCTACCGTTGTGCAAATTTTTGATCCAAAGTTTGTATTTTGGGTTACACAAAAGAAAAATCTAGCAAAATTTATGTCTTAAAAAGTACATACTATTCACCGACCCATATCCATATATTGTCATTTTTTTCAGCCTAAAATAAAACGAATTTCGAATTAAAAGTTTGCATGCTTGTAGTTAGATCATATCGCTATTTACATCTATGGTTTTTTCTCAATCTTTTGAAACTTAAAAATGCAAACTTTAAATTTTCTAATGCAGCTCGGGCTCCAAAACGTCTCACTCGGTTTATATGTTTGTTGCAGGAAAGACAGACCTTCATGGGTCAAACATACTTTCACTCCTCATTTTGACGGTCACTTGTGGAGAAAGTACGGCCAGAAAAACATCAAGGACTCTGCCTTCCCCAGGTAATTTACCATCTGAACTCTGTTGATTAGCGATGTCAAAAAAAAGGGCAGTTGACTATTAGCACTATAGACCATCAATGGTCTTATGGTCATCAACAAATCGAAGTCGTATATATTGGTGACAGGTCATCGCCTTGCCGGTTTGAAGAAATGGCTAGTTTTTTTTTGATGATTAGTACTTCCTTCATCCCACAATGTAAGATGTTTTGGCAAGCCGTTTTACTTTGGCAAAACATTTTATATTGTGAAACGGAGAAAGTAGTTTCTCTTAACTGAACTATGAGGAGTTCTATTCATTAGAGATTTTGTATGGTAGGTTAGCTATATTAGGTTTTCTGGGGGTGAACGATGCCTCGTTGGAGTGCATCGGGTACGTGTTAAATAGGGGTAGAAAGAGCCTCTACCGTGGCGCATTACAAGGGGTACAATACGGGTTGGTGTACTACACCATACCCGGTTTTGTACGTATACATGATGTCCAACAGCCCCCTTAATCTAAACGTTTACAAAGGTTTAGATTACTCTTAAACTTATTTAACTCTCTAACATGAAGAACTTTTGTAAAGCCGTCTGCCACTTGGTCCTTGATGGAAATGAATTTGATTTCCAAATTTTTACTTGCCACTCGTTCTCTAACAAAGTGGTAGTCAATCTCTATATGCTTTGTCCTTGCATGAAAAACAAGATTAGCTGACAAATAGGTAGCTCCTAAATTGTCACACCACAAACATGGCTTCTCTTTCAATGTAACACCAAGCTCATGAAGAAGTGCTTCTACCCATATCAATTCGGCAGTAGCATTGGCTACAGCCTTATACTCAGCTTCAGTACTTGATCGAGAAGCAGTGGCTTGTTTGCGAGAGCTCCATGAAGCAAGGTTAGGTCCAAGAAAGATGGCAAAACCTCCCGTGGACCGACGATCATCAATACATCCGGCCAAATCAGCATCTGAAAAGGCACTCAAGCGTGTGTAAGAGGAGCACATAAACGTGAGACCAAGAGACAATGTACTCTGAACATATCTCAATATCCTTTTTGCGGCTGTCCAATGAGTTGTTGTTGGTGCATGAAGGTATTGGCATACTCTATTAACTGAAAAGGATATGTCAGGACGTGTGAGAGTCAAATATTGGAGAGCACCAACAATACTTCTATACTGAACTATCTTCAGGGCCAAGAGGAATGCCCTCATGAAGGGACAATGGCTCAGTGGTCGACAAGGGTGTGGGAGCTAGCTTGCAGTTTCTCATTCCTACTCGGCATAAGAGGTCCATGGCATATTTCTCCTGTGTTAACATCAACCCATCCTGTACTTTCTTAACTTTAATGCCCAAAAAGAAGTGTAAGTCACCAAGATCTTTAATAGCAAAATGTTTATTAAGATCCTTGAGCAAAACCGAAACAGCCTCATCGGAAGAACTGGCCACAATAATGTCATCAACATATATTAAGACAAATATTGTGATACCTGACTTTTGATAGAGAAATAGAGAGGTGTCAGCCTTGGATGGTGTGAAGCTAATATCATGAAGCTTGGAACTGAGCCGAGAGTACCAAACCCTGGGAGCTTGCTTTAGTCCATGAAGAGCCTTGTCAAGCCTACAAATGTGATGGGGAACATTGGGATCCTCAAAACCTGGAGGTTGTTTCATGTATAGCCCCTCTTCCAGAACACCGTGTAAAAATGCATTCTTGACATCTAGCTGCCGTTAACTCCACCCTCGAGTAACTGAAATTGCTAGAACAATCCTGATAGTAGCAGCTTTAACAACATGACTGAAAGTGTCTTCATAATCTATGCCATACCTTTGTTTGAAACCTTTGGCAACCAAACGTGCCTTATACCTGTCAATTGAACCATCTGCATTTTTCTTGACACGATACACCCATTTGCAGTCAATTATATTTTTGTTGGAGCTTGAGGGAACAAGGTGCCAAGTCTTGTTTTTGAGGAGTGCATCATATTCTTCCTCCATTGCCTTCTTCCACTCCGGACGACCAAGTGCCTCAAAAAGTGAAGATGGCTCTCCTGTAGATGTTAGTAGACCATATCTAACATAATTTGTTTGCTTGTAAATGTTAGGTTGCCGACCATACGTAATAGTACCATCCTTGTATTTCTTGGGTTGTTGTACACCTTTTTGGAGGCGTGTACGAATCCCAGGTGCAGCTGAAGCTACAGGGGAGGTTGTTGCAGAGGATCCTGAGCCAGGGGAGGGACCAGGGCTGTCCGCACCAGTGGATCCACCTACTCCAGGCGGCAAACCAGGAGGCGACAGCTCGGAGCCGTCATCATTGGCATGCATGGACGCGTCGGCCTGCAGCGAACCAGAGGGCGACGGGTCGCGGCTGTCGCTGTCGGCCGCACCTGCGCCGGGCTGCGGCGAACTGGAGGGCGACAGCTGGCAGCTGTCGCTGTCGGCAGCATCGTCGTGCGTGTGCTGCGCACCGGCAGCACTAGTGTCAGCGCCGTCAGGCGCATCATCACCGAGATCCCCACCCAGCGAATCAGACGCGGAGGAGGACGTGGTAGAATCTGCCCCGGGATCGGTGTGCTCCAGATCCGAGGCCGGATCTGCATCAGAATCCGTGCCAGGAGTGTCGTTTTCTGCATGCACTGGATCATCATTGTGTGCACCATTTTGGCTCATTTTTTCACCATTTTGACTCGAATTTTGAGCAGCGGAATCTTCAGGACCCTGAGTATGATTAGTAAGAGGTACATATGGTAAAGGCATGTGATCATTAACTTGTGCGACCCCATGTGTGGATGATGTAGGAAGGAGCAAAATATCTTGTTTAAGACGTCTTCCCGCGTTGGGATGCAAGGAAGCAAAGGGAAAAACTTGCTCATCAAACACCACGTCTCTAGAAATATAAACTCGACCAGTGTTAGGATCTAAGCATTTAACTCCTTTGTGTCGAGGGCTATAACCAAGAAAAACACATCATGTAGAACGAAATGCTAACTTGCGTGTATTGTAGGGACGAAGGTTGGGCCAACAAGCGCAACCAAAAACACGAAGGGAGTCATAGTTTGGTTTTGTATGAAGAAGACGTTCAACAGGAGTATCAAATTTTAGAACTTTGCTAGGAAGCAAGTTGATAAGAAAGGTGGCGGTGAGAAATGCCTCATCCCAAAATTTAAGTGGCATAGATGCATTTGCCAGCAAAGCTAGACCAACCTCAACAATGTGGCGATGTTTACGTTCAGCGGAACCATTTTGTTGGTGAGCATGTGGGCAAGAGACATGATGTGTGATACCAACTTTTTGAAAGAAACTATTGAGTTTCTCATACTCACCACCCCAATCATTTTGCATAGTAATGATCTTTCTATCAAACTTGCGCTCAACAAGTTGTTGAAAGTTAAGAAAAACTTGATAAACATCAGAACGTTTCTTGAGCAAATAGATCCATGTAAATTTACTAAAATCATCGATAAAGCTTACATAATAAGTGTGCTTGCCAACAGAAGCTGGAGCAGGTCCCCATACATCAGAAAACACTTGTTCCAAAGGAACAGTGGAAACACTAGTGGAAACAGGATATGGCAATTGATGGCTTTTTGCTAGTTGACAAGAATCACAAACGTAAGGGTTTATTTCTGGGGAATAAGATAACTCATTTTTCCTAAGTACTTGTTGCACCACAAACGAAGAAGGATGACCTAGACGACGATGCCACGTGGAGGATGATGGCTTTATTGTGATAAAAGCATGCTTGGATGACCCCGTTGATACGGGCACTAGGGGATAGAGACCACCATGATAGGGACCTTTAAACAGAGTTTTCCTTGTTGCCTGATCCTTGATCAAAAAGAAGAAAGGGTGAAACTCAAGAAAAACATCATTATCAAGTGTAAGCTTATGGATAGACAACAAGTTTTTAGATGCATTGGGGACATGAAGAATATTTCGTAGGTGTAAAGATGTGTGTGGGGTATGCAAAGTAGAATGACCAACATGACTTATAACCATACCTTTTCCATCGGCTGCATGGACGCGTTCACGTCCATTGTACTTCTCGCGAGTGGAGAGCTTGTTCAGCTCGCCGGTGATGTGGTCGGTGGCTCCCGTGTCAGAGTACCAGTTGGTATCCACACCATAGGAGGCCATGTTCACAGCCTTGTCATCATGATCGCCGTCACTGTCCGACCCATCATTCTTGTAACGCCACCAGCAATCGGCGGCGGGGTGGCCATGGATCTTACAAATTTGGCACGTCACATTGACGTAGGGAGTTGGAGCTCGATCTTGACGCTGACCACGGCGGCGGTCGCGCCTGTCATCATTGCCGCGGCCATCGCGGCCCCCAGAGCTGTCACGGCCACGGTGACCACCTCCTCCATCACGTCCATCACGGCGACCACGATCGCCACGGGAGTCACCCCGAGAGCCACCACGAGAGCCGCGGTCACCATAGTCGCCACGGTCACCGCGGTCGTACGAGTGGCCACGGTCATCATGGCGGGGAGGACGAGTGTCACGACCCCGCGGCATAGCATTTGCCGAGGACGAGAAGGAGTTGTCTGCTGGATCATCTAGCATGGCATTGCGCATATCATATGAGGAAAGTTGACCGAAAAGATCATCAAGGGTTGTACCGGAGTTGCCGCTTACGGCGGCAACGAGGGAGTTGTAGGAGCCGTCGAGTCCATGGAGAATGTATCCGATGAGCTCATCATCTTCAAGCGGCTTGCCAGCAGCAGCAAGCTCGGAGGCGAGCGACTTCATCTTGGTGAAGTACTGATCGGCAGTCAGGTTCAGCTTCTTGGCGTCGTTGAGGGAGGACCGAAGGTGTTGCACCTTCGATCGAGAGGCCGAGGAGAACATGGTGTTGATGGCAGCCCAGACCTCAGCGGTGGATTCCATCCCAAGAACATGTGAGAGAAAGTCCGGGGGAGAGCGAGTTCAGGAGGAAGCGCAACACCTGCTGGTCACGGGCGATCCAGGCCAAGTAGGTGGGATTCTCCACCAAGGTTTTCTTCTTCTCGCTGTCTTCAACCTCGACGGTCTTGGAGGGCGCCCGATCAGATCCATCAAGCAATCCCATGACGTTCGCGCCGCGAAACGCAGGGAGCACGAGGGCTTTCCAGAGGAGGAAGTTTGCTCGGGTGAGGTGTTGGGTGGGCGGCGTGCCCAGGGCGGCGGCCAAGGAGGAGCTCAATGATGAGGAACTCATGGCGGCGGCGGGGTATCTAGGGTTTTTGGTTGTTTCGTTGTGTGGCGGATGGGCAGGGCAGCGGCAAGACAGCGGCGGGTTTTGGGTTTTTGTAGGTTGTAGATGTGGCGGTTACGGCGGCTGGAGAGCGGCGGCAGCGGCTGGTTTTTGGTCGTGTTTTTGGGAGGCGGCGGTGGCAGGAGAGGCTGCGGCGGCGGCAGGTCTTGATCGTGGCGGCGGCGGTGGCGGTTTTTCTGGAGCAAGCAGCTAGGTCTCGGAAGGGAGATGCTCTGATACCATATTAGGTTTTCTGGGGTGAACGATGCCTCGTTGGAGTGCATCGGGTACGTGTTAAATAGGGGTAGAAAGAGCCTCTACCGTGGCGCATTACAAGGGGTACAATACGGGTTGGTGTACTACACCATACCCGGTTTTGTACATATACATGATGTCCAACAAGCTACAACGTTGCAATGTTATGGTAGGAGTTCTATTCATTAGGATGTTCACGTGATCATGTCACTAACAAGATGCACGAATCCAGATTACACTCATGACTCATGCATACATGTAAACGGCAATACAGGCTGTATTACAGATGCTCTTACCGTGAAGACAAGCAATGCCTTGCCGCCAGGGACGGAGCCAGGAAAAATATGTGAGGGGGGCCAAATGCACGTCTTGAACCTTGGAGGGGGCCATTAGGACTAACTTAGCATGATTAAGCAATAAACTTCACAGATTATTGGTAGGCTTCAACCCAAAAAAATCAGCTTAGGGGGGCCATGGCCCCAGCGCGCCCCCCCCTAGCTCCGTCCCTGCTTGCCGCGAAGCTGGTGCAACAGGAGAACAACGATGACCCCCCGCTATTCAGGGTCACCTACACGTACGAGCACACCTGCAACGCCGCGCCCGTCCCAACTCCCGATGTCGTGGCAGATCTGCCGGCGCCCTCCGGTGATGCGCTCTTCCTCAGGTTCGACTCCACCGGCGCCGGCAACGGAGATGCCCACCTGATGGAGCAGGAACGGCAGTACCTGCAGCCTACGGCGCCTGGGTGGCCGTCATTGATGCTCAGCTTTGATTCCAGTAGCCAGCTGCACACGCAGCATGCTGCCTTACCTTCCGAGCTGCCGACGGTGGCGTCGTCGTCGCAGCCGTTCTCGACGGACAGCATGTTGCAGGCACCCCCGCTTCCATCGCCGTCGATGACCACCGACGGCGGAGGCGACCGGTTTTCGACGTGGGACTCGTTGAGATACGGTCTGAATGACCATGTGCACTTCGGGGACAATGGGTATCTCCCTGACAATGGTAATGATGATAGTTATTGACTGTTACTGCTTATGTGTACATCCGTCACGAGCATAAATTAAACTGTCATTGTTTGGCCCTGGTACTAAGTAGAGTTCATACTTCATACATATTCTTTGTGGCGGACATGTAGATGTATTTTTTTTACTTGCTTATTTTAATTAGCAAGTATCAATTCACTGTTACGCTTATCCTTTTGTTCATCATCTTGAAGAGACTTGAAGAGATGCAATAGATAAGTTGGTGCAATATATGATCCTTTCAAAATTGTAAGAGTGGTCATGTAAATTCTTATTTAATCGAATCTATTTAGGGGGTATAATACCTCGAGCTCTGAATTGAAGGTACCTAACGAAATTATACCCGAGTTTTTGGCAAGAAGTTTAGGACACACGTATGTCCGATAGACATATATATTGCCCTTAGCACATATGTCCGATATATTATTATAACCCTACCAACATATGGCCGATGGAGTGTTGACATCGTCCTTAGAACGAAAAATGGTGCAAGTTATTTTTTACACGCAAACTTTGCGAAAAAAACAGGGGGGGGGGGAGAGATGTGTTGATGACCTGTTTTGCCTTAGAAAGAGATGTCACCAAGGCGATCTCAAATGAAAAAAAAAATAACGTGAACAAAGATGACCGGTTTTGAACCATTTCAATCCAAACTCCTATGTGACCTCGAGAGCCAAAATGCTGATGAAACTGAGGTGACCAGACATACCAGCCAATGTATGGTCAAATGGGTAAGGGAAAACGCCTAGATTGTCTACACGTTCTGGGTATATTCAAAACATGGGACTGAAAATAGGGTATCTAAATGGCCTCAGATAAAAAAAACATAAACTCAAAGTTTTTCGCTTTTTTTGGGGGCGAACAACTTTGTTACGTGAATTCGATCCGAGAACAGGTTTGCCCTCAAATATGGAGAAGCCGAATCTAAGTGAAATGAACCCAACCAGAACATATTTAGTTTGGAGCAAAAATAAGCCCTCAAGACGGACTCGGATAAAAAACTTACTACTTCGATCCATAAGAAGTGTCCCAGTTTTGAACTTCAAAATTGAGACACTTATTATGGATCGGAGAAATTAAAATACTGAAGTTATTCGCTTTCCTGAGACAAGCACTTTTGCCTTCACATGATTTCGACCTAAGAATGTTTGCTGCCTCAAAAAGGGCCCGAAAGGTGCAACCAGTTTTAAGCTGTACATTGTTGAAAAATTTGGACTAAACCATTCTAAGTGGACCCAAAGTAGGGTTTTGGACGTGAATCCAAATCCTTTCCTTGCACGTAAAATCCAACCGTGAGAGGTGACGGCCGATTAAACAACAACGCACAATCGCACAACTAATCTACGAACCTTTACTTTTCTCCTTGCCCTAGTTTTTTGCTCCTCAATCGTTAGCGTTCTTCGTGTTGGAAAGTTTCTATCTACAAAGTCCTAGGGGCGGGCGCATAAATCTAGGGCATCCATCACCACCGTGCGTTCAAACAAGGTATTCTCAGCCGCCGCGTGGGGTTTCGGGTCATCAAAAGGAGGTCGCTGGATTGTCTTGCGTATCGCGCTTCTGGCGAGCTTCTTCAGTGACGTGTCTTGTGAATCGCGATCGACGCTAAGCGTACACGTGGCGTGCTCATGTGCGAACACGGTAATTGAGTGCCATTACCTCGAGACATGGCCTCTTTGTTGACGGGTTGTTCAACGAAGAATGGTGTGGCATGCTCAACAGTTTGGCCAACCTTTCGTAAGAAGACAATGTTGAAGGGGGCGGGGCTAAATATTAGGTGAGCATGGGGTAACTCGAAATTCAGACCAGGCATTACCAATTTAAGTAACTTCCATTTCTGTTAACTCTCTATTTTTGGTAACATTCAGAAATTCAAGCACTTACACTGTGTTTGGATGTAGGAAAGTTTTCTGGGAATTGAATTGGGCTGGCAATTCCATTTCCCAGATGGAAAGGAAATGGTCTTCAATTCCAATTCCGCTGTTTGGTTGTGAATGTAATTTATGCCTGGAATCAGAGGGTAGCAAACAATTCCAATTCCTGTTTGGATGTATGAATCTTGGAATTGGATGTTTTGTTGAATTTGGATAATATAAAACCTGGTAAAAGTATGAAAATAATTGTATGTGTATAATTGAATGTTGATATATTATTTTGCACACATAATGAGATTAAAAAATATGATCAATGTGCAAAAATAATAAGTAAATAGTGTCAATGTGTCATTGAGTAGAACATGCAGCAAGCACGGCATCATAAATTAACAGCACTCGTAGGATAGTAGCAGCCAACAAGCCGGAACCATGGCAACCACATCAAGCAGCCAAGCAAAAGCAGCCAGCAATGTACCAACGGCGGCCACCATGTTTAAGAAATCACAAATCTAAATATCTAGTAATCTCTAATCACAGCAATGTAATTGAGACAGAGGAAGAGATGTATCATGTACCTTGCTCGTAGGTTATGCAGCCATGGAGGAAAGATTCGGGGCGCAGTCCGACGGGAGAGGATGGGGAGCAGCCGATGCGGAGGAGTTGGAGAGGAGCGCAGGGTTGGGGCCGTCGAGGAGCGCGGGGCTGGGGCCGGCGAGAAGCTTCTATCCCGCCGCCGTGCCCATCCCGTCGTCGTCCTATCCCGCCGCCGGCCCCATCCTGCCGCCGCCACATCTAGGGTTTGCAGGGGGCGACGCGGCTCAAGGAGGGAACGGACGGTGCGGCCCCGGCCGGGAACGGACGGACGGCGAGGCGGGAGAGAGTGCGGCGGCGCGAAGGAGAGGGAGGGGAGCGGGAGGAACCTGGCCGCCGGCGCCGGCGCCGCCGTTTCGCTTGGGAGCGGACGGTCGAGCTCAGCCTCCAGGAGCGGACATGTCGCGAGGAGAGAAAGAAACGGTTCGCGACGCTCGTTTCCGCGCGATTCCCAGCCCTCAGCCTCGGAAAGTTTTCGCCCGAGCGGTCACTAGCGCGGGGTTGCGCTGGAAATTGCTCCGAGTTTCCCAGGCCCAATTCCCCGACCAGTCCAAACGGCGGAAACAGCAGCCCAATTCCAGATTCCCCAATTCCAGCCCAAATTCCCTGCATCCAAACACAGTGTTAGATACTTTGCATGTTACTAGTCCGGGCCAAGCGAGCTGATTGACAAGCTAATGGTCATAGATTCTCGAAAAAAGGCCGCGATTGCTTCGGCAAAATGAAAATGCAATTCAAGGGCAGACCTTTGATTGCAGACGATCGATCAGCATGTTGGCGATAGCTATCTAGCTTAGAGCATCTCTAACAGCTGCCCTATATTAGCCTTCGTGCCCAAAAAACCGTTTTTTAGGGCACCGGAGGGCAAAAAGACGTCTCCAACAGCTGCCCTATCACGTGCCCTAAAATAGGGCTGCCCCAAATTTTGCTCCTATGGGGCAGAGAGGGCCGCGCGCGGCCCCTGCCCTATCCTTCCATTTCACAGCGTGCGCGCATGTAACTGCCACGCTGAAAGTTCAGCTTCCATCCAATCCCCTTTCTGCCGCCACCGTCGCCGGCAAATTCCGACCAAATCCGGCGAACTCCCGCGCCGCCGCTCACCGGAACGAGTCCCCTCGATGTATCCTACCGATTCCCACCGGCGGCCGGCCATCCCTGCTGCTCCGGCGAGCTCCGTTGGCGGCGGCCATGGCGAATCGAGGTCGGCGTGCAGGCTCCGACGCGAACATGACGGCGCTCGTAGGCGTAGCGCGCGTGCAGATCCGCGCTTGGACGGGTTACACGCAGCTAGCTAGCTTCACCGGCTGTCCAATCGATCGATCGATCTGAAGCAAGTAGGCAGCCAGGCAGCTGAATCAATCGATCCATGCGTCCACCGCCGCGCACAACTAGCTAGCTTCACCGGCTGGCCATTCGAGCTCTGCCAAGCGGCGCGCCTCCTCCAGCCCGCCTCCTCCAGCCCGTCTCGGTCGATCTGGCCGCGCCGTTGACTTCCGGTCTCCGGTGAGAGAGTTACAGCTGCAGACCGTCAAATGTGATTTGATCTCTCACAGCCGTTGGATCTAGTTTAGGGCAGCTGTTGGAGCACACATGTCCTAAAATAGGGCAGCTGGTAAAGGAGAAAAAAAATTGGTGCCCTAAAACGCTAAAACATGTGCCCTATAACCCAAAAGGTGCTGCCTAATTTAGGGCAGCTGTTAGAGATGCTCTTATGATCGGGTATTAGCGTTGGTGCAGTACGATAATCTGTACAGTGAAAAGGATAATCTGCTGGGTCTCCACTAGAGTCTAGACCTGCCATAGCCTTAGATCCCAGTGTGTGAGCTTAGAAAATCAAATTCACACGTCTTCTCCACCATGTCTATTAATTGTAGGATTGGAACTACTCGCATGCAGGACCATTATACCATCTTAAATTCTTAATTTGCATCATGCAGTACGGAACGGTGTGTTGACTACCTTAGGCAGAGCACGAATGTTTCTAGTATTAGAGGACATAAACACCAGTCAACCTATGCAATAATATTTTTTTGTTGGCAACTGCATATGCCATGCCACAAGACACACCGGTCAACCTATATTAAGGAATAAGCACTAGCTAGGAAAATCAATCAAAATCCCGCTGTCAAATCAAGCGCCAGCAGAAACGAATGCCCGCACAGTTGATACTGATGATCATCAGCATAAATTGGTGAACAGAATTTGACACGAAGCTAGGTTAATGTACTCTCTGAACGACCAAGTCTCAGGCGACTTTGGCTCAGTACGTGAAGTGCGGTTCTATAAGTGCGCCAAGACCCCGCAGCTACTTGACAAACTGATCGCTTCCCCTCCAATACTTCAGTTGTTGTAGCCGAGGCAAAAGCAAATTAACAGTGAATCTCGAAATGTCATTTGGGCAAGAGGCTGCAGAACAGCTGTGGCAGGAGCTCGTCCGGGGCTACAATCTCAACGCCAAGCTCCTGGCATTGCTCATGCACCCCTCGATATCGGTGGGCAGGAGGCAGCTGCAGCGATGGGCCAAGAACTCTCTCGGGTGTTCATGGTCTCTCTGTTCACGCTCAACCCAGGCGACATTAGCAGGGTGGTGGAAGTGAGAAGGGCAGAGCCAGAGGCAACGAACACGGAGGGTAGTATCTCCCAGCGCTCTCCGGCGAAAAATAAACGCATCTGGTACACTACTAATTTACTACTAGTACTGATCTATATATCTTAGTACTTTCACAGCAGGTTATAGTGGTTGCTTCTGACTTGTGAGTGTTTCGTTTGGTTGATTCATTACCCTCCTATGTTTCTATGGAACAATATAGTAGTGGAGAAGAGGTCGCTCCCCACAGAAAGAGGAGAGGAAATGAGGTTACAGAGAAGGAACTTACAGCCTCGCCTCACAAGGATGGTTACAAATGGAAAAAATACGGGCAAAAGAACATTCGGAACAACGAATTTGCAAGGTGAAGTACTTTATATCCTAATATATGCCAAGATCTCTCATTTATCTGCAGTATCATGCATGGTACTGCAGATAAATCACTAGCAAGAACTATAACAAATGTGGTTTATATGCATGCATGTCTACTCCAAACTATGTTGTATACGTAAATATAGGAAGAAAAATTGCATTTATATGATCTTACAAGTTTCTGATTTATAAATTCACCGTCAAACCCATAAGATTCGAGGCCCCGTGCGAAATCTATGTTTAGGCTTACATAAAAGAGCTAAAACTATACCACTTTTCAGCTTTCACTAAAAATTACAGCTTGTTACATAAACTAGCCATGGGCTCTCAAATGTTTTTTTTTTTGTTTCAATGTGCCACATTTCTAGTCTACCTAGGTATCTTCAGCAACATATTCAATGATATCTTAAGTGGAGAAAAAATCCAGGTGATACCATAGCCATTAACAATATATCTAGTTCACAAAGTTGTGTGAGAACAACAAATTCATTATTTTAAACAAATGTGCAAAAAAGTATAACTGTGAAATTTTAAAATTTACTCTTTTAACATTGGAAGAGACATTACTTTCGCTATGTTAGTTTGTCTTGTGGCCGTAGGAAAATTAATAAGATTCAAAGAGACTTGGCAAATCTTAAAGGAAGAGGAGAACTCGCGCGGTTAAGCACAATTATTTCTACTATTAATATTTTTATAAGCAAACTTCTTCTCCTAGCTAACACTTGGGTAATTATTTGGGACTCTTCCTATTTGAGAACCCTGTGGAATTGCACATGTCTCACACCCTTAGATATGTACCTCTATAAATTTATTGGATATATATCTGAATAAGTCAATATCAAGGTCAAATTCTTTTGTTATGTTCAGATAAGTCAAATGGAAAATAATATTAAAAATAACTTTTTTTTGACATATATTTGCAAATGGCTATGTACTCACTACATGTTTTTATAGATTGTACTCACTTCAGTTTCTTAGATGCATCATATATTGAAGGAATACCAGTTACTAGTTCTGAATAGAGTAACAACGTTTTCTCATTCTTGTTGTGCGATGAAATATGTTCTTAGTTCCAGATTCACGATTTGTGCGTGTTGACTGGACGGGCGTTGAGTGCTTTGTAGATGACTTTTCCACAAATTCTAAGAGTTATCTTACAATGCATATGACTCGAAATGGATATAATTACAAGTTTTTTCTACAAAGGGGGCTCTTATTGTCTTAAGAAGTCATGTCAAGGCGATACAACCAACATGAGTTTACATATTGTTACAAGTTGCATAAAAAAATATCGCATGTTGAGATCTTGCTGAGTGGTTACAGCAATAGAAAGCAAATTTATGAACATAACTACGAAATGCTGCTGGATCTATGTTGCCAGAATTCCGTCGAAACACTAACTAATACCAAAATTACATTTCAGGCAATAGGGGTAAAATGGTACTTTTATGAGTGGCTTAGGAATCAAGACAAAACCTTTGGCACGTCCCAGAATTAGAAAAAATAATATCTTCTGATAAATAAAAAAGTGTGTTTTCTATATTTTATCCGCATCTTAGTACGTACTATACAGTAAAATATGTAGTCTTGAAGACGATTTGTTCCGCACATTTCGATTAGAACTCTATCAAATATTAAGAAAATACCAATGCTAAAATTTGGACGTAAGTCATGTTGGTCTTGCCTCTAGACTGGTCACGTAAGTCATAGAGTACTAGGGCTGTCCAAGCCAGCTACGAGCAGTAAATTTGGTTTACCTGCCACCAATGGACTGTAGTCACCGTGAACTGAGTCATTAAGCAATTTTTCCTTGATTTTCCTTCTGAAACTAAATGCATGCACATGCGGCAACGACTGTCACAAACGTCAAGCTAGCCAAGATTATAAACAAGAAACGACTTGTCAGCGACATGTATCCCCAACTTACGGGTCTTAAGAAAAAGACTTTGTACCGGCCCATTCCATTAACCTGGCCCATCTGACTTATCTCTCTACCTGTCTCTATATACGCAATCTGCAGGTTTTACTACAGCTGCAGGAATAGCCATGAGCGCGGCTGCAGGGCGAAGAAGCAAGTACAGCAGCAGGATAACAGCAGCGGAACCCATCGTCCGATGTATCAGGTCACCTACGTGAATGAGCACACCTGCCACCAAGAGCTGCTTCCCGGCCAAAATATCAGCAATGCAACTAATTTACCCTCGACGAGCGCTACTACTATGACAAGAAACGGCCCCCATTTTGATCCTGCAGTCCACGTCGGCGACAACGCTGGGCCTGGACTACAAAACAAGATCACAACCTGCACTCTCCCCACGGCCGCCGGCGGAGCTCCACCCACGCCGCCGCTCGTGGAAGTTATTAGCCAACTGAGTGATCCGGCGTCGTATGTGCCGCCACGCCTGCTGGAGGTGAGCATGGGCCTGGAGGAGCACGAGACGACGGTGGCGCAGATGGGTTTCTCCTGCTGCTCGGCATTTCCTCCCCTCGAGGCACCAGCAGCTCCATCGTCGTCGTCCCTGTCGCTGCCGCTGCCGGTGGAAGTGAGCTCAAGTTATCTGGTCGGCGGCGGAAATATACCGAGCATGCACGCTATGACGATGGAGGAGATGTATGCCTCGTGCGGCCCGCTATTTTCTCCCGTTGCAGTTCAGTCGATCAGCCCCTGGGACGGCGATGTGCCCATGGCGGTCGACGCCGGCCAGTACAAGGACACAGCGTCAGCGTGGCCACAGTAGCGTTCGTGAATACTAAACGCGCTTGGTTGTTGGAGGGCACTGATCAATCACCAGGCGCAAAGCGTATTACATGGAAGCTGCTACGCACGTCATCCTTCGTGCCAAAGATATAGGGATATATGTCTTTACAAAGTTACTCCCTCTGTCCCAAATATAAGACATCCTATTAGTTCAAATTTACACTGATATGATGTCTTATGTTTAGGGACAGAGGGAGGTAAGAATTGTGCAGGATAGGAGTTTTGACGTACGGGCTGAACGGTACTTTGCCGCAAAAAAAACCCTAAACGGCAATATGCAGGTTATGTTAGTCTAAAGCATAATGAGTTTTGTTGTATGTACGAGTTGTAAATAAGACATGCATAGTTTGGATGGGTAGCATATGCATATGGTCGTATCCCAGCCCACTATGCACCTACTCTCATTTTTGAGCTCTATTTGTCTCATTGAAACAAAATATTCTCTCGGTAGAAAACAATGTTCCCACCGATAGTGTGAGAAGTTTGTTGTTTGTTGACGAAAAGAATCATCCACGTAACTTTAAAATGATCTAGTATAGCATTTATGGGCGCTCAAAGGAAATGCCACTGCGATCTAGTTGAACTTTATTTTATTTCTATTTTTATTATTGTAGAACTATTTTGTATGTGTTGAAAACTGTGGAACATACATACAAATGTTTGGATTTGTATTTGCGAAATGTTTGAATTCAGCAAGAAAAAAAATCTATTGGGAGGGCTGTATTGGGGACGCGCCATTAATAGCGATATTGCCGGAAATTGTATAGGGGAAACGATTGAAGATGCCCTAATATATTAGATTTTGACCTAAACGAAAGTGCAGGGTAACTTAAAACAAACGGAGCAATTCAAGTTGGTTCCTGTGCCCTGATTCCTAAAGTATGCAGTTCACATGCAAAGATCACTCTCTTTAACCCTGAGACGATTAGTATGCATGTTGTTTGACTTGTTTCGAGCATGCATGCATGCTTTTGATAGCCAGTTAACTTCTGATCGGGCCTTAGCGTTGGAGCTCTACCATCAAAATAATATCTGCAGGCCGGGTCTCCGCTTCACCTGTCCCTTTGCCTGCATGTGCCGATCTTTCTGTCCAGTTTGATCGACCCCCCAGGATGCATGACCCAACCCGAAGTCTTTTCAGCACGGGAGTGACCCTATACAAAACCCCTGTACTGCACACGCCTTTTCCGCGGTGTGTACTAATTGCACTGGTTTGGTTTCTGGAATAACACTGCATCATATCGAACGAGTGACCACCGTAGTCAGAGACCGGTAAGATTCTAGTTGAGGAAACTACACGAGTCAACCTATCAAATGATGATCTCTTCTACTACTACGGTAGTTTTAGTGTTACGTTTGTGTGGAAACAGTAATGTAGATGACAGTAAATCCTACTCACTTTTAAAAACTCACTTGCATTTTTTTCGACAGAGAAAACTCACTTGCATGGCGTGTGACAACTGACAAAATACATGCAGCTACCAAGACGCACTGGTCAACCTTTCTTCAGGATTAAGTACCAACGGATCCATCTCCCAGTCCCAGATTGATGGACGACCGACTGTACTCGCAAATACAGGATTACAGGATTCAGGCACAGGAATACAGGGGAAAAAATCTACTGTATTAGATTAGACCAGGTCATACGACCAAAAGAGACCATACGTAAGCAGTTCTGAGCGTCCTCCAACGCTATAATTTCTTCCGCGGGATCGCTGCATATATATGGTGCAGCTTCGGCAACACAGAACAGCTCTCTGTGCACCGTCTCCAATAACAGATTGTGACTCACAGTTTCGAGATGGCATTCGGGAAGAAGCTGTAGAGCAACTATCGCGGGAGCTCCTCGGCGGCTACAATCTCAGCACAAGGCTCCTGGCCTTGCTCGGCAAACCCCTCGATGGCCGTGGCCAGGAGGAGGCTGTGGCGATGAGTCAAGAACTCGCTGAGGTGTTCAGGAACGTCATGGTTTCTCTGTTCATGCTCAAGTCCGGCAACAGTAGTGTTGTGTTGGAACTGAGGGCACCATCGCCCGAGGCAACGGTTAGGGAGGGTAGCGTCGATCAACGCACGCCGGCGAAAGATCAGCGCATCAGGTGCACTACTAATTTAACTAGATCTGTCGTTCATGGAGGTTTGGTTTTTGTTCTTTACTCTGTTGTTTCCATGAAACCATGTAGTCGAGAAGGGCTTACTTCCCACAGAAAGGTTAGAGGAGAACTGATTACCGAGGAGCTTACAGCTTCGCCTTTCAAGGATGGTTACCTATGGAGAAAATATGGGCAAAAGAACATTCAGAAGAAAGAATTTGCAAGGTAAAGTAGTTTTCGTAATACGAGTTATCCCATTTATCTGCAATATTAAGCATGATATTCCCCCACCATTTATGGACTTATGGTATCAAAATTAAATCGATGGGAATTAAATAAATTCTGTGCAGATGCATGCTTGAACAAATTTTAACTATGTACTATACACTAACAGTTATGTACCTGTTGGGGCAATGATTACATATGTTGTAAGAAAATCTCATTTAATCTTACAAGTTTCTAAAAAAGAATAGAGCTATGAGATATGTTTTCAATTATATGAAAATTGTTATTCAAACTCAATTTTGTACGTAGTGTAAAAACTAAGTGAACAATTGAAAACACAAATATTTTGCCTTGCAGATTTACCACTATGCAAAGTGAGTATGTGTTCCAAATCCTAAGACTATGATAGCATCATAGCAATGCCTGACCGAAATGAATATTGTTGTAATAAGCAAGTCTATTTTATGTTTAAATCATGTTGAGTGTTAAAAACAGAAAAAGCTACCAATATTCAACATCCTGCTGAAACGATACTGAAATTTTCTTGGAACACGTACTAGGAGAAACAAAATCACTTAATAGACAACTGGGGGGGGGGGGGGGGGGGGGGGGGGGGGGATATTATTTTCATGAGTAACCTAAGGCATGTATAATGTTCCATCTTAGCCATGACACATAGTATAATTGTTGGGTTGGAGGAAGGAGCAATAAAAATGGATGTTTGCCTTCTCATAGCTAAGCGATGATATCTTGGTAAAAAAGATAGACATATTTTCTCCATTGTATGAGTTTTCGTTTCTTAGTCATATGTTCTCTAGTTTATTTTTAATCATGCCATAATTTCATGTGTATACAACCATTAATTGTTTTTGATACTCCCTCCAGTTCAGTTAACAAGGCTTGCACATATCTCTAGGTCACTACTTTTACCAATGTAATATAAATTATATAGCGTAAAAAATGTACCATTTAAACATATAACATCAGAAGTTTATAATGGTATATTTTTTAATAGATTCCTTGTATTATGTTGATAAAATTAGCGATATAGGAATACATGCAAGCCTTGTAACTGAATCGGAGGGAGTAATACTAAGAAACCCAAGATATGTTTTTAATTTCTCTAAATGAAATGCAATCCTTAAATAAGATTGCTTTATCAACCAATGTACATGCCTTCACCGCGGTCAAACTAACATAATACATCTAGAATCGACAAACAAAAAATATTGCACGTTTGAAACAGTTACTATAGTAGAATAATTTCTGGCAAGTTAGAAATTAGGTTTCATATATTTTGTCCAGGTAGGGTGTACAATCCAGTAAACTATGATTTCTAAAAAGAGGTTGACTGAATCACACGTACTATCTTCACTCCACGGTAATTTGTTTAAAGTCTGTAGATTATTCACAGAATATCAAGGTTAATACGCAAAGAACATGCATTGTCTTGCTGTGGTCTCGCCCGCTAGACTGGTCACCGGAAACATGCATGCTATTCAATCCAGCTCACTGCTCACAGCAATAAATTTTCCATCTGCCAATCAGATTCAGATGACTATAGACCCATCATCGAGTCAAGGAATTTGTGTGAACTATTTGCCAGAACTGTAAGACAACCCTGATTAGTGTAAGTGGACGTTTTGTCCTCCCTCCGTCCATAAAAGGATTTCTCAATCCCATATGATTTAGTGTGTAGATACATATAAATTTGGACAAGGTTGAGACATCTTTTGTGAACGGAGGAAGTACTCGTTGTCTCATTCTTAACCGGAACTAGCTGACTCTCTACACATGTATATGAGCGCAGGCTGTACTACAGATGCATGTATAGCCATGGCCGCGGCTGCAAGGCGAAGAAGCAAGTACAGCAGCAGGATGGCAGCAGCGGCAATAGTGATACAATGTATTGGTCACCTACGTGAACGAGCACACATGCCATCAACATCAAGTGCTTCCCAAGCAAAATATCAGCCCTCCTCCAACTTTAACCTCCACGGATAAGAACATTAGTGCGACAAGAAGCGGCCATTTTGATCATCCTCAACACCACGGCATCGACGGCAACGTCGAATTGGAAAACAATATCATGACCTGGACGCTCATGTCGATCATCGAAGGAGCTTCGTCACCGTCGTCCTTGCCGTCGCCACCACCGCCCGTGGAAGCGAGCCTGAGTGATCCGGCGATGTCTTACGCGCCGGACGGCGCTGGACATGCGCCGAGCCTGCTGGATGTGAGCATGGGCCTGGATGGATGGCGATTTCCTCCTGTCAAGGAACCTGCAGCTCCATCGTTGTCATGGTCCTTGCCACCGCCGTTGCCCGTGGAAGCGAGCTCGAGTTATCCGGCCGGCGGTGGAATCTTACCGAGCATGGACGCTGTGACGATGGAGGAGATGTATTTCATGTCCAGCCCGCCATTTTCTCCAGTTGCTGTGCCCATGGCTGACGCCATGTTCCCGGACACAGCATGGCAACAGTACTAGTGAATACTCAATGGCCACCTCAGAGCATCTCCACTCGTGGCGCCCAAATGGGCGCCCAAAGGCCGTCCGGACAGGCCCTTTGGGAGCGTCCGGACTACCTTGCCCATTTGGGCGCCCTCGCTCCCCACTCGCGGCGCCCAAATATTATTTAAATATGAAATTTTGATACGAAAATGCATATATTTCATTGAAATTTCATTCAAACTAACATAATTCATTCAAATTTAAATCTAGACCTAGACTAGATCTAGTAAGTAGGGTGGCACGCCGGGCACCGGCAGTTGGGGCAGGCGCCGGCCCTTGCGGCGGCGAGCACAGGACCCCGGCGGCAGCTCGAGCAGAGGCAGTAGAGGTAGCCGGTGGTGGTGGTGGAGGTGGTGGCGGCGGAGCTGGAGGTGGTGGCTACGGAGCTGGAGGTGGTGGCGGCGGAGGCGGTGGTGGCGGCGGCAGAGGCTATGTCGGCCTCGATGGAGAGCTGCATGTGGCCGGGATCCCACTCCGGCGTCGGCGGCCAGTCCTCCAAGCCGTCATCATCACCGTCAACCTCCTCTGCCTCTTGTTGAGGTTGCGGCGGAGGAGGTTGCACGCGGCCTCCTTCCGATCTTGCGCGACGAGCCTGCTCCACCGCCTCGTAGCGAACCCTCTCCCGTTCCATGCCCGCTGCGAAGTCCTCGTCGGTGTTGTTGGTGTCGTCGTCGGTGTCGACGGCGTCGTCGGAGTCTTCGAGCCAGTCCGCAGGCGGCTTGGGGGCGAAGAAGGAGTGGAGGCGGTAGGCGTGCTCGAGCTCCACCTGCTTGTCCCAGTACGCCGAGTTCGGCGCGAACCTGGGGTCATCGTGCAGCTCCGGCGCCATCGTCCCCATGCACGAGGAGACGTAGTCGAGCCGCGCCTGGCCGGCCAGCATGGGTGCAACGGGGACGTGCACTGGGTTCGTGGCCCATCCTCGGGGAGGACGCAGTTCGCCGGCACCGGCGTGTTGGTGCGGACGAGCTCGCGCGCCTCGGCTTCCGTGAGTTGGTTCGCCGGTGGCGGAGGAGGCGGTGGAGGAGGTGGCGGAGCGTTGACGGCCGACGAGCCTGCCTCCTGCAATGGCCAGCCGCGGCGAGCCATGGCGCTCTGCCAAACCTGGCTGTCACGGTGGCGACGACGGGCCTCCCTCTGCGCTCGTCTCTCTTCCTCCGCGGCGCGCCGGGGAGAGGCCATGGCTAGGTGTGGGATGGAGATGGTGGAGATGGTGGAGACGGCGAGGAACCCGCTCTATATAGCGGCCGGGGAGGCGAACGGATGAGGTCGCCTTAACTCCGGCGTCCAACGGCTCGCTGCCACACCATTAACGGCTCGCCTGCATTGACGCCGCCGTGGCGCAGACGCTTCCTCGCCGCGTCGCTGCGCCCTGCTGGGAAACCGAGACGACGCCCGGCATTAATGCAGCCTTTTGTCTCACTGCCAGGTGTGGCCCGCGCGTCGGGAGCCGACGTGGCGTCGCGTTTCCTTCCGTCCGGGACCGCCGAAGCCTCCCAAGTTGAGGGCGTGGGCTGGGCGTGCCGGACACAAAACCGGGCCGCGCCGGACCGAATTCGCGTTTGGGCGCCGCGAGTGGGGGCGATTTTGTGTCCGGCACGCCCCAAAGGCGTTTGGGCGGCCGTTTGGACGCCCCGACTGGAGATGCTCTCAGCATGGCAACAGCATTTTCGTACTCAATGGACTATGGCCATGGCCATGGGATAGCTAGGGCGTCTCGGACGTGCGCTTTAAGCAATCTGTTTCTGTGGCTACCGTTGATCAATCGAGTACTAGGCAACTTGGCGCGGCGACACGCCGCGCCCTTCCCGTTAACTCATCTTTTGTGGTTGAAGATCACCGGCTGGAAATTACATTGGAGGAGGTCGAGAAACACGAATTTACCATGAAAAATACAGTTGTTTGGAGATGCAGCTGAAAATTAAGAAAAAATGATCTAAAAGTAATACTGTAGTACACATCGAGGATGTCAGGAAATCAACATCGAAGTTACCGTAGAGAAATATAGTGTCGAAAATGTGGCGGGAATTAGAAAAGAAAAAATTTAAAGTACTGAGGTCAGAAGGAAGGGGAGCCTTGGCGCAGCGGTAAAAGCTGCTACCTTGTGACCATGAGGTCACGGGTTCAAGTCCTGGAAACAGCCTCTTGCAGAAATATAGGGAAAGGCAGCGTACTAAAGACGCAAAGTGGTCGGACCCTTCCCCGGACCCTGCGCAAGCGGGAGCTAGTGCACCGGGGCTGCCCTTTATTGGGGTCAGAAAGGCCGGAAAGGTCTGTCATAAAATTGCCACAGAGCAGTTAAAAAGAAGAGATCACCAACACGCCGCGCCCCTAGCGTCAATTTAGTTAGCGTAACATTTACGGGACAATTTGACAATATAGTTAATTTGCACTCATAAGAATCATGTTTAGATGCACTTACAAATTTCCACATTTCAAATAAGCAGGAATCTCGTGTTTAGATGCACTAACAAAATTTCCACATTTTAAATAAGCAAGAATTTTGCTAAAATGCCAAAACTTTCCCCTACTTGCAAATGTAGTCCAGAAAATTCTATAATTTTAGAAAACAATTGGGGTGTTTCTTAATAATAGTAAGAGCCTCCATGGATTTTCTATCTATTTTTGGGCTGTTCTAAGAGACTAATAAAATTACTCAAATTCAAGAAATAAAGTGGGGAAAATACGGAGGAAAATCAAGAAAAAGGAGGCAAAAATAATACGGTCGTACATGCTTAGGATGTCGGGTCGTCAGCATCGAAGTACCGTAGAGAAATACAGTTGCAAAATTACTGGCGTAGACGCGGTATAACCATCGTTTGAAAAGTCGGGAAGGCATGGCATACAATTGCCACCGAGTAGATCGCTGGTGAGGTACCGTTCAAGAAGTCGCGACGGAGGCGCGAGCGGGGAAAGGGGGAACAGTGACCGAGTAGCTGGACGACGTACCCAATAGGCACAAGCGGTCATAGTGTCACACCGCTAGTCGTCGAACGCGCGGACGGCACACCAGCGGCGGGGAAGCCGGACCACCTCGGCGGCAGCCATGGCGGAAAAATGCTGATCAGAGAAGAGAATAAATTCATGTACATATTGCTATGTTTAAAGCTATATCCAGTTCGAAGCAATTGTTTGTGTGGAAAACAAAATATTGCAAGTAGTCTTGCATTGTCAATCCTAATTTTCAATTTTTCATATTACTTCTTACAGAAATACCTAGGGAGAAAAATTACTAATGTGGAAAACATGAGCAATTTGATTTGCAACTCTCTCTCTCTCCTTCAAATTCGTTGAACGAACAAAGAAAATATAAATAACGTTGGTTATTTATAAACATACCTGATATTATAAAGCATAATACATCATGCAAGCTGCTTCAAACTGGATCATTCATTACTGCGAACTGAACCAAATCGGTATGATCACTACCGGAAAATCTGCGTTTCCGTGAGGACAGTTCTTTGCCGTGTGCCCCCAATTCTCGGAACACGGCAAAGATAACTGTGCCGTGCCCGACAAAAGAAGATCACGGCAAAGAAGGCCACCACGGCAGAGAACAGCAAAGGCGCACGGCAAAGAAACCGGCACGGCACACTGCACGAATAGCATACGGCAAAGAACACTTGCTCGGCAAAGAAATCTTTGCCGTGCGTTTTGCCTCGACCACACGGCAAATTGGATGAACCAGCGACGACCAGGATCGACAACTTTGGAGGGAAATATCAAAATAAATTCCCGCGCTATAAATAAATTAGCGGGAAAAGCTATACCGTGTGTATAAAAAAAGCACACGGCACATATGCTCTTTGCCGTGTGCCTCTTAGCTTCACGCACGGCACATTTCGAGGGAAATATCAAAATAAATTTCCGCGCTATAAATAAATTCGCGGGAAAAGCTATACCGTGTGTATAAAAAAAGCACACGGCACATATGCTCTTTGCCGTGTGCCTCTTAGCTCGGCACACGGCACATATGCTCTTTGCCGTGTGCTTTCCTGTCCCAACACGGCAAACCATGTGTTTCCACTAACCCCTTAGTTTGTTTCATTTCGAAATGCTTGCTTTGTTTATTTTCTTTGTTAAGGCTTCTAGTACGTTCATTGACTTCACCTAACACAACCAAGGAAAAAAGTCCACCCCTTTCGACGCCGTTCAAGGTGGTAGACGAAAACGTTAGGGTTTTTCCAGCGGATTTAGGGTTTCGCCGAATCGGGGACCCGGAGCATCGGAAACCCACCCAAACCTAGGTTTTGCCATAACATGTGTGTACAAGTGTGTTGGGTGTTTTGAAAGTGCAAGATTTTACTCCAGTGTGTGACCGTCTTCACCGACCGCACTCTCTCTCTACTAAGTTTCTTGACTTATAGCTGAAAACTCCCGTTTCGGGGGAACCGGGGGCAATCTTGTGAGAACTTGTGATAATAGTTGGTTTTCCATGTTCCTATGTCATAACCTAACACAACAAGGAAAAAATTCCACTGGCCTACCCACTTTCGACTTCGGTCAAGGGGGTAGATGGGAACTTTGACTTTTTTTCCAGCGGATCTAGATTCTCACCGAATCGGGGCCCCGGAGCGTCGGAAACCCACCCAAACCTAGGTTTTGCCATACCATGTGTGTACAAGTGTGTTGGGTGTTGTATATGTCCAAGATATCATGTGGTCCGTCGCATGATTCCATGCCCGGCACCCGAAACGGGAGTTTTCACCTCTAAGTGTGTCGGAACTTACTACGGAGTAAGCGGGGTCGGTGAAGGGGTCGCACCTCAGAGCTGTATCTTGGTTTCACAACCTACCAACACATTCTTATACATATGTTAGGGACCCATGCAAGTTTTGGTGGGATTCCGACACTCCAGACCCCGCTACGGCGAAACCCTACACCCGCTGGAAAAAAGTCAAACCTGTCGATCTACCCTTTGACCGGCGCGAGAGAGGGGGTAGACGCATGAACTTTTTTGCTTGGTTGTGTTAGGTTGGTACATGGGACCATGGGGAACCAACATTTCATGTGGTTCGTCGCATGATTCCGTGCCCGGCACCCGACACGGGAGTTTTCACCTCTAAGTGTCGGAACTTACTACGGAGTAAGCGGGGTCGGTGAAGCGGGTCGCACCTCGGAGCTGTATCTTGGTTCCCACAACCTACCAACACATTCTTATACATATGTTAGGGACCCATGCAAGTTTTGGTAGGATTTCGACGCTCCGGACCCCGCTACGGCGAAACCCTACACTCGCTGGAAAAAAGTCAAACCTGTTGATCTACCCCTTTGACCGGCGCCGAGAGGGGGTAGACGCATGAACTTTTTTGCTTGGTTGTGTTAGGTTGGTACATGGGACCATGGGGAACCAACATTTCATGTAGTTCGTCGCATGATTTCGTGCCCGGCACCGACAAGTGAGTTTTCACCTCTAATGTCGGAACTTACAACGGAGTAAGCGGGGTCGGTGAAGCGGGTCGCACCTCGGAGCTGTATCTTGGTTCCCACAACCTACCAACATATTCTTATACATATGTTAGGGACCCATGCAAGTTTTGGTGGGATTCCGACGCTCCGGACCCCGCTACGGCGAAACCCTACACCCGCTGGAAAAAATTCCAACATGTCGATCTACCCTTTGACCGGCGCCGAGAGGGGGTAGACGCATGAACTTTTTTGCTTGGTTGTGTTAGGTTGGTACATGGGACCATGGGAACCAACATTTCATGTGGTTCGTCGCATAATTCCGTGCCCGGCACCCGACACGGGAGTCTTCAACTCTAAGTGTCGGAACTTACTACGGAGTAAGCGGGGTCGGTGAAGCGGGTCGCACCTCGGAGCTGTATCTTGGTTCCCACAACCTACCAACACATTCTTATACATATGTTAGGGACCCATGCAAGTTTTGGTGGGATTCCGACGCTCCGGACCCCGCTACGGCGAAACCCTACACCCGCTGGAAAAAAGTCCAACCTATCGATCTACCCGTTTGACCGGCGCCGAGAGGGGGTAGACGCATGAACTTTTTTGCTTGGTTGTGTTAGGTTGGTACATGGGACCATGGGGAACCAACATTTCATGTGGTTCGTCGCATGATTCCGTGCCCGGCACCCGACACGGGAGTTTTCACCTCTAAGTGTCGGAACTTACTACGGAGTAAGCGGGGTCGGTGAAGGGGTCGCACCTCGGAGCTGTATCTTGGTTCCCACAACCTACCAACACATTCTTATACATATGTTAGGGACCCATGCAAGTTTTGGTGGTATTCCGACGCTCCGGACCCCGCTACGGCGAAACCCTACACCCGTTGGGAAAAAAGTCAAACCTGTCGATCTACCCCTTTGACCGGCGCCGAGAGAGGGTAGACGCATGAACTTTTTTGCTTGGTTGTGTTAGGTTGGTAAATGGGACCATGGGGAACCAACATTTCATGTGGTTCGTCGCATGATTCCGTGTCCGGCACCCGACACGGGAGTTTTCACCTCTAAGTGTCGGAACTTACTACGGAGTAAGCGGGGTCGGTGAAGCGGGTCGCACCTCGGAGCTGTATCTTGGTTCCCACAACCTACCAACACATTCTTATACATATGTTAGGGACCCATGCAAGTTTTGGTGGGATTCCGACGCTCCGGACCCCGCTACGGCGAAACCCTACACCCACTGGAAAAAAGTCAAACCTGTCGATCTACCCCTTTGACCGGCGCCGAGAGGGGGTAGACGCATGAACTTTTTTGCTTGGTTGTGTTAGGTTGGTACATGGGACCATGGGGAACCAACATTTCATGTGGTTCGTCGCATGATTCCGTGCCCGGCAACGACACGGGAGTTTTCACCTCTAAGTGTCGGAACTTACTACGGAGTAAGCGGGGTCGGTGAAGCGGGTCGCACCTCGGAGCTGTATCTTGGTTCCCACAACCTACCAACACATTCTTATACATATGTTAGGGACCCATGCAAGTTTTGGTGGGATTCCGACGCTCCGGGCCCCGCTACGGCGAAACCCTACGCCCATTGGAAAAAAGTCAAACCTGTCGAGCTACCCCTTTGACCGGCGCCGAGAGGGGGTAGACGCATGAACTTTTTTGCTTGGTTGTGTTAGGTTGGTACATGGGACCATGGGGAACCAACATTTCATGTGGTTCGTCGCATGATTCTGTGCCCGGCACCCGACACGGGAGTTTTCACCTCTAAGTGTCGGAACTTACTACGGAGTAAGCGGGGTCGGTGAAGCGGGTCGCACCTCGGAGCTGTATCTTGGTTCCCACAACCTACCAACACATTCTTATACATATGTTAGGGACCCATGCAAGTTATGGTGGGATTCCGACGCTCCGGACCCCGCTACGGCGAAACCCTACACCCGCTGGAAAAAAGTCAAACCTGTCGATCTACCCCTTTGACCGGCCGAGAGGGGGTAGACGCATGAACTTTTTTGCTTGATTGTGTTAGGTTGGTACATGGGACCATGGGGAACCAACATTTCATGTGGTTCGTCGCATGATTCCGTGCCCGGCACCCGACACGGGAGTTTTCACCTCTAAGTGTCGGAACTTACTACGGAGTAAGCGGGGTCGGTGAAGCGGGTCGCACCTCGGAGCTGTATCTTGGTTCCCACAACCTACCAACACATTCTTATACATATGTTAGGGACCCATGCAAGTTTTGGTGGGATTCCGACGCTCCGGACCCGCTACGGCGAAACCCTACACCCACTGGAAAAAAGTCAAACCTGTCGAGCTACCCCTTTGACCGGCGCCGAGAGGGGGTAGACGCATGAACTTTTTTGCTTGGTTGTGTTAGGTTGGTACATGGGACCATGGGGAACCAACATTTCATGTGGTTCGTCGCATGATTCCGTGCCCGGCACCCGACACGGGAGTTTTCACCTCTAAGTGTCGGAACTTACTACGGAGTAAGCGGGGTCGGTGAAGCGGGTCGCACCTCAGAGCTGTATCTTGGTTCCCACAACCTACCAACACATTCTTATACATATGTTAGGGACCCATGCAAGTTTTGGTGGGATTCCGACGCTCCGGACCCCGCTACGGCGAAACCCTACACCCGCTGGAAAAAAGTCAAACCTGTCGATCTACCCCTTTGACCGGCACCGAGAGGGGGTAGACGCATGAACTTTTTTGCTTGGTTGTGTTAGGTTGGTACATGGGACCATGGGGAACCAACATTTCATGTGGTTCGTCGCATGATTCCGTGCCCGGCACCCGACACGGGAGTTTTCACCTCTAAGTGTCGGAACTTACTGCGGAGTAAGCGGGGTCGGTGAAGCGGGTCGCACCTCGGAGCTGTATCTTGGTTCCCACAACCTACCAACACATTCTTATACATATGTTAGGGGCCCATGCAAGTTTTGGTGGGATTCCGACGCTCCGGACCCCGCTACGGCGAAACCCTACGCCCGCTGGAAAAAAGTCTAACCTGTCGATCTACTCCTTTGACCGGCGCCGAGAGGGGGTAGACGCATGAACTTTTTTGCTTGGTTGTGTTAGGTTGGTACATAGGACCATGGGGAACCAACATTTCATGTGGTCCGAGCAACCCCTTTTCGACGCCCTGGGTCCGGGGTAGACGACGCCATGCTCGTTCGGTACACTTTTTCGGGGTGTCGACGCATGCGGCCCGCACCGGAGGGTTTATATATATAGTATAAATAAATATAATTAAGTGAAGTAAATTAATATGCTAGAAGCCTTAACAAAGAAAATAAACAAGGAAAGCATATAAAAAAAAGGTGATACATGCTTTGCCGTGCACCTGACAGAAAGGCACACGGCAGAGACGTTCTGTGCCGTGTGCTGCCGCCCAGGGTACACGGCAAAGATTAATTTCAGAGCGCGGGAAATTGGCGGACAAAATATGTCAATTCGTTGCCGTGTAGAGATGTTTGTGTACACGGCAAAGAGTGGATTTATCTTTGCCGTGTTCTTTCCGACCAGCGCACGACTAAGACGCGAGATTAGGTGTTAGGACACGGTCCGAACTTTCCCAAATCGACCGGTCTCACTTTCCACAAATCACTAGCGCCGCCACCCGTCCTCGCCACCGTCCCCAGCGCCTCCACGCGCCCCGCCCGCGGCGGCGCTCCCGGCCTCCCCTGCCGCACCCGCCCTGCCTCCCCGGCCGCCCCTGCCTCCCCTGCCGCGCCCGCGCCCGAGGCGGCGTTCCCCGGCCTCCTCCTCCCCGCCCTGCTCCCTGCCGCGCTCGTCGCCTCCGCCCCGGCCCCCAGCCGCTCTTCGCCTCCCCCAGCCGCCCGAAGCTCGCCAGCTCCTCCACGGCATTCTACTCTCCACCAACACGCCGCTGCCGGCCCGCCGCCCCGACCCCGGCCGTCCGCCCCGCCACGCCCCGGCCGTCCCGCCCCGGCCGTCCGCCGTCGAGGCCGCCCCGGCCACCCCGCCCCGAAGCCGCCAGCTCCTCCACGGCCTGCTCCTCTCCACAAACTCGCCAGCTCCTCCTCACAAGGTACTCCTCCTTCTCTGATGTATTTTTTTTAGTTACTTAGTTAGGTTAGTTAGGTTGTTAGTTAGTTAGTTAGGTTAGTTAGGTTAGTTAGTTAGGAGGTAGAAGTGTAAAGAAAAAATGGTGGAAACCGTATATACTTTATTTAGGTTAGTTAGGTTAGTTAGTTAGGTTAGTTAGGTTAGTTAGTTAGTTAGGTTAGTTAGTTAGTTAGTTATTTTGTGAGAACTCATTGTCGCTACTCCATTTACCTTAATTGTCGCTACTTCATCTAATTGTATTCATTTTCGCTTTACTCATTGTTGCTTCATCTATTTACCTTAATTTTGGATCATGTATACTGATGAAACCTATTTTTTTGTCAATGCAGGAAACATGAAAGGGGGGAACAAATTGAAGAAGGCCTTGTCAAAAAAGGTGGGCAGCGTGAAGGCACTCCTGTGGGATCGAGTTCGGCACCTCCACCTCCTCCCTCACCTCCACCCTCACCTCCACTGCGAGGAGTGGACGACGTGGGAGTACGAGGACGAGAAGGAGGCCTAGCAAGACTCCTAGTCCTCTCCCTGCCGAGCAGCCCGACGAGGATGACACGGAGTACGATCAGGAGCTGCAGTCGGACTCTGAGAACGAGTCGCTGGCTTCTGAGGAGGAGCTGCTGCCGGAGGCTTCTGAGGAGGGCGAGGAGGAGGACGGGGAGGATGACAGCGAGGAGGAGGGGGCGAGGAGGGACCTGGGAGGACGGGTTTGTGCTTGACCCGACGCTGCAATGGACCCCGCCGGCGGAGTGGGTTGAGACTGAGGAGGATATCCCTGAGCCACGGATCAGGCCGCCGTATCAGCGGGGGCGGCGGGACTCCCCGATCCCCGATCTTACGCCTACAAGCACACTCTTCTCCTGCCTGTTGGAAAAAGGTACTTATTATTGTTTTTGTTCAATTTTAGCTTCTCATTGTGTTTTGACCCGCTAACTATACTAATTTTGGTTTTCTCATTGTGTAGGACTTTGAGTACCACCCTCCTAAAGTGAAGGGACAGCCTACCTATTTTAGCTTCTCCTTGGATGTTGTCTCAGGAAGTTCTTCCCAGGGATTGTCACCCTCCCAGAGGGTGGCAAGAGTGTAGCTTGGACTTTCAGGCACTACTGTTTCACGCCGGATCCCAATGGCGAGTACCGCAACATGGCGCTTAAGACACTCGGCTATTTCTGGATAAGTTTGTTTGACTTCTCATCATTCTATAAATCCGAGATTGCACTAATGGCTTTGACCCTATTTTACCTATGTGTGCATGCTTGTAGAACGTCTTCACCTGTCGGAAGGAGGACGAGGACAAGTGCCAGGCCATCCTTTTGACGATGGCCTCTAAGATGGTGACAGACATGCACTACGAGGCTCGCGTGAACTCTGTCCGCAATTGGTACGCCGAAAAGAAAATTGCATTGGACAAGAAGCGTGCTCGGGACATCTTGATGCAGCCATGGCAGTACCTGCAGGTAGCGTCATTTCTATATAATCGATTTTGTTGACCGCCGTGTAATATCATTAATATGTGTGTTCTGTGTACGTAGGTGCCTCCTCCGTACGTCGGTAACAACAACGCGTGCCACCTCGCGATGGTAGCGTGGTGGACTAGCGGAGTATCTCAAGATACACGCGGACGGAAAGGCAAAGCGGGCGGAGAACAAGGGTGGCACACACCGCCAAGGGAGCCTCAGCCTCGCCCAATGCATAGAAAATGAGGTGAGCAAATGCATTCTTTAATCCACCTATGTTCGTGCTCTCTTTTGCAATATCTTCTCCTTTTCACCTATGTTTGTGCTCTCTTTGCAGAAATTGAAGACCGGCGTAGACCCCTCGCCCTTCGCCGTTTGGGCAAAGATGCGTACCAGGGATGCGCCGGATCCTCTCACAGGGTCGATGTGGATCAACGAAAGCGCCGAGCTCCGGAGCAAGGGGTACACGGAGAAGTTCAAGGAGCGCAACGGTGATGAAGCTGACCCTCTCACCAGTCCACTTGACGTCGAGGCTGTCGTGCTTGCGGGGCAAGGCGCGACGAATGGCCGCTTGTGGATAGGTGACGGCTCCATCGACCCTCGCACCGTCCCGTCTCTACGCCAGGTCCGCCGTGGGAGGGCGCCTGGTGCGCCTGCTGTGGAGACCCGCCCACGAGTTTTGAGTCTAGCTGTCGACGAGCTCCGGCAGAAGCAGGTGCTCTATGAGCAGCAGCTGGAGCAGCAGCAGGAGCAGATGCGGCAGCAGCAGGAGCAGCATCAGGAGTTTTGCAGGCAGCAGCAGGAGCACCACAGGCAGATGATGGAGTGGATGTTTGGCACGGTGCAGCGCATTGCTCCTGAGGACGGGGCTGTTGCCATGGGAATGTTCCCTCCACCGCCTCCACCTATGTTCCCATGGGTATGTTCTCAAACTTGTCATTCTATCCATCTTATTGTTGTAACTAAATTACTTGTGTAATGCGAGACATTTTTCATGTTGTAGGTGAATCCAGGATCGGCGGGTGGATCTCACTCGATGGCGCTGCCGCTTGGTGGCCAGGACAATCCGGAGGGGCAGCCCATGTCTCCAACCCTAACATTGTCCGAAGGCTCCCGTGGGTATGCTCGCATGACTTGTTAAAATGCCATTGCCACATTAGTTAGCCATGCCATTGCCACTTTAGTTGAACTTGTCAAAATTTAGTTAGTTGAACTTGTCAAATTTTACCCATTAGTTGAACTTGTCAAATTTTAGTTAGTTCAACTCATCAAATTTTAGTTAGCTTTCTTTTAATGCCATGACTATGCCATTTCCACCTAGTTGTCGAACTCATCATTTTTTTGCAAACATGTAGGACGATCCTCCTCAATGATGTTGAGAACCTACTCCGCCGCCGGAAGGCCAGTAGAGGTTAGTTACCATTTCAACTTGCTACCACTCTCGTTTGAAAACTTACTTCATGTCTCACTTAGATCGACATAGCCAATCAATGAATCTCCAATGGTCACTTGTGTCTTTTGGTTTACCACATAGATCAACTTGTGTCTTATTGTTTACTACATCTAACTTAGATCATGTCTTTTGGTTTACTACATCTAAACTTGTGCATATTCTTGAATTTGTCATTTCCACTTAGTTAGTTGAACTATGCTTATGCCATTGACACTTAGGTATTTTAGTTGTCAAACTTGCCATTTCCACTTTGTTAGTTTAATGATGCACATGACATTGACACTTAGCTATTTTAGTTGTCAAACTCATGATTTTTGTATGAACTTGTAGGAGGATCAACAATGACGTCCATCTTCGCCATCCGTCCATCGTCGCGGAGTTCATGTGGATGCTATGTTGAATATGATGCCTATGTGGTGTTTGAGACTATGTTTGAGCTATGTGGAGTTTGAACTATGTTGAGTTCATGTTTGTGGAGTTTGAACTATGTTGAGACTATGTTTGTGCCATGTTTGAGTCTTATGGAGGAGTTTGAGTCTTGTTTATATATGTTATGGAGCACTATTTAGTCATATTTGTGTCAAAATTATCATCTGTGAATTATTGTGTGATTTGTCTGTAAAATGCAGGGATTTTTGCAAAAAACAGTAAAAATCTAGGCCATATGGTCTCTTTGCCGTGTGGCGCCACACGGCAAAGGACTGTGCCGTGAGTTTGCACACGGCAAAGCCCACACGTGGCGCGCGCCTGTGAACCTGGCAATTGCGTGGTGACCATATGGTCTCTTTGCCGTGCTGCCTAGACACATGCACACGGCAAAGGGCTGAGGCTGGGGTCTGGGCAAAGGATCATGTGCCGTGCTGTGTGGAGCGCAGCACACGACAAAGATCCCGTGTGTGCCGTGCAGTGCTGGGCAGAGAACACGGCAAAGATTGGGTGTTTGCCGTGCGTCGTCACGAAGAGCACACGGCAAAGACGGGGTGTTTGCCGTGCATCGTCACGAAGAGCACACGGCAAAGATGTGTGGACCCGGGGTGAGGGTTGACCCTCTCTGACAGATATGTGCCGTGCTGGGTGTGGCCTGGCACACGGCAAAGGCTGTGCCGTGCTGTTTTCGAAAAGAACACAGCAAACGTTCTTTGCCGTCGCTTATTAGGTCGTGTGAAGTTTGCCGTGCAGTTTGGCACGGCAAAGTCTTTGCCGTGTTCCGAGCACCCTTTGCCGTGCGTTTTGCCCGCACGGCAAAGAACTCGTTTCCGGTAGTGGATGCTGCCATGTATATTAGCTATTGTAGGCCTGTAGACGATCATGATACATAAAAAAGAAAACCATTAGGCTAAGTGAAGCATTTAAAAGCAATGACCATTCCGAGTGACATGTAGTGTTAATAAATATATGATCTCTACATCACCAAAGGACAGGTCACTAGTTATGCCGTTCTATTTCAACTTCATATGCTGCCGGACAATCTAGATATGCAACTACAGGTTCAGTAGCAGAAGCTAATCTGAAAAGAGGTACTTAGCATGAAAAATGGTTGACCTACAAAAATAAAGTCATGAACCATTGTCTATTAAATTAATCAGAGCTAGAGAAATGCAGTCTTTTATCAATGAGATAGTACCCTAGCTAGCTTCTTTATCAAAGAATACAAATATGTTCATGGCATAAAAAAATATTGTTACATTGAGAAAGAAAAAACTGCATCCATCACACTGACCAACATCGTAAGACATCGAAGGCAGTAAACGGGGTGCCCCCAAGGGGCTCTCACAGCGATTAGCGACTCTCGGCCGTCGGATCGATCTTTCACAGCGCGATCTGGAGCGTCCGCTCGCGGTGCAGCAACAGTGATTCTGGCCGCCGTCGTGGTGTGCGTTTCGCGTGACGCTGACAGTGGGGCCAGGGCGTCGCCGGTCCCACGCCGGTCCCGCTCGACAGCGTCACAGCGCGTCGTGACCCCGGTGCGAGTCTCCCTCCACAAATTCCACTGCGCGTCCATTTTGCGGAAAACACCCGACGGAGGACCTGTTCGTGATCGCAAAAGGACTAATCAGAAAATAAAAAAACTTCAGGGACCACCGTGTAAAAACGTCGGCAGACCTCCCTCTCACCTCTCTCTCTCCCCGCGAGCCGTGCCTCGCCGGCGCCGCCGGCGCCTCCCGCCGCCACTACGTTGCTCCCCGAACAAATCGAAGCCCACGGGGCGGGTCGCCGTCGCGCGCTCTCCCACCTCACCTACGCACGCGTGCCGGGACAGCCCAACGTCGCCGGAATCTCCGCCGCCGTGCTCCGCCTCCTCGCGGATCTCCGCCGCCGTAAATTGCTCGCCGCCGGCGACTCCGGCGTCCAAATGGCCGGTCCCGCCGCCCATTCGACTCCCCGCGAGGTCCTCTCGCGACTCCGCGCTGTCCCAGGCCCGCGCGCGGGCTCGCGCGAGCTCGGCGGAGCTCGGCGTCGCCGGCCGTGGCCGCGCTGCCGCACGTGCTGACGTAGTCTGACGTCGCGCGGGCCCCATTCGTCAGTGAGAGAGAGGGAGAGGGAGGCCGATGCGGGCTGCTGGCTTCGGCCCAGTTGGGCCTTTTCTTCTTTTTTTTTTTGTTCCTTTTCTCTTTTTCTTTTCTGAAAACTTTCTATAACTTTTGTTCTAAATATCCAATTGAATTCAACCAGTTTCTAAAAATTTGTAAAGATCAAAACAGTCATTTTAAATACTTTGGGACCGTTTCCAAATTATTTAAAATCTTGAAAAATTTAGATAATTCAAAACCCTGCTAGATTTTAGTAATTTCAGAAAATGCTTAAAATTGTAAAACTCATATCTTTTAATTCCTAATTCAGAAAACAACAAATAATATATCAAAAAAAACAGGAAAATACAATCCGTACAACTAATGTGTTTTTATGCATAAATAAACAATTTTGAAAATGTTAAATTAGACCAACTAATATCAACTTTTTTATATAAACTATGGGTCTAGCAATCTCATATTAATATAGCATATAATTTTTTTTGCGACTAACTAATAAAATATTTTTGCAACTAACTAATAAAATTTATATTTACACAAGGGGTAGTTGAGAACAACCGAAGTAGCATGTAGTCAATGCTGAATCTGCCTCATTTATAACATATTTCCAGACTTGGATTTTCCATGACATGTTCTTTCCCACTAAAATTTATACAAACTTTTAATTAGGCAATGTGTAATTAGGCAAGTTGTAAAATTTCTTATATTTCAGTACATCGAAGACCAAACAAACTCCCATTAAGCGAGATGAAACAATATTTTCGCACCTAATACTACTTATCTTGGTTGGGACCAGTGAAGTATTTCATGTTTGTGCTGAAACAGACAAGGCCATATTGCCCTCGAGATTATGACGGTTCAGGAAGAAACAATTTTGGGACCTATCCAAATATTGTCCTTACTGTTCAATCGCTCTCTGCAAAGGGTATATTTTCCTTTTTATCTGCTTCAGTTTCATTAGCTGGATATAGATCTACATCCCCTAAAATGTGTCAAAATGGTCTGCCCTCTATGCACTTCTGTTGCATTTTGGCCTTCATCTGATTTGTATTATGAAACATGTCCTGCTACTGCTCATACACATAATGTTTTACCCATTATCTTGCCTTAAGACAATCATGTATGTAAACATTATGTATGGAATGGTGATGTGCTTTGCTCTTAACTTACATTATCGGTGTCTACTAATTTTCTAAATATGATGTCATATTAAGAATGTTTATCATAGCGTTTTTCAAATTGAAAACCAGTGTCATCGGCGGGTGGCGCGCGGCAAAGCCGCGCCGGGGGATCTAGTGAACTTGGAGTCATGGAGTTGTACCACATTCAGCTATTTAGTACCACTACCACCAAATCAACTAATAGAGTACCTCAGCTGAATATCTCAAATCTACAATGACTGGACATGCACAGATGAAAATGATTTATCCTTCCAACCCAAAATCATACATTTGCAATTGGCAGGCAAGTTATCTTTAGAGCTATTTAATGATTTATTGCCTCATCTTATCAAATATACACAAAATAATTGACCATGTGCAACTGAAAACTAAATCCTTTTCTGCATATAACTGTATCCGAAATCAACAAACCATGAGAAAGCCTCGTTTCCCCAGCTAACTGGTAGAGAACTGGGCACTTGGACTTTACCTTCACCGTGACTGTAAAATTCACGAGCTTGTCTCTGTAGCCACCATCCGCTTCCCTCGTTGAATCCATCGATCTATAGTCTTCCCGTGATTTCTCTAAGCAACTTCCAGGCCATGTCCTCATCGCCACCGCATCTGTGTATGTGGTCGCTCGCCGGCTGAGATGAGAAACAATTAGTAAGGCATGGGATGAGTCATCGTCGGGGGAGAAGCTCGGCGCCGTGCTGGAGGGAGGCCGGCCGACGGGGAAAGAGGAAGGGCGAGGTCGGGGCGGCGTGTTGGCTGGGTGGAAGGAGGCCGGCCGGTGGCGACCGGCGAGCGGCGGCCAGCCGGCCATGGAGGCGTTGCCTAGCAATGGTGAACTGCTGCTGTCGCGCACGCCCCCGTCAGTTTGAAGCGAGAGGTGGCACACACGGCAGTGCGCCGGACGCGCACGGTCGCGAGCTACCATCCCGCAGCGGCGCCGGCCCTTTTGGGACACCGGAGACGGCTCGACACGGAGTTCCGCGGGAGGTCGAATTAGAGCGAGGGGGAGCGAAGGAAGAGGTCCAGGAGAAGCAGCAGATGAGCGAGACCAACGAATCTGTGGTCGGGGGTGGCCGGAGAAGGTCGAGGGAAACCGGAGTGAGCGCGGCGCCCGACGGCCGGAAGCGGAGAAGAACAGCTCGATTTCGGCGTTCCGCTGCATCCCGGTTCGATTTCGTCGGGGAGGAGGTAGAGGAGGTCGAGGCGGTTCCGACGGCGACCTCCGTTTCGTCCGGGGCGGCCGGAGACGAGGCGTACTGCTGCTTGGAGGAGGAGTGCGGGCAGAGGCTACGGGAGAAACCGGATAACCGGTTGCGCTAGGGGAGGTGACCTGGAGACGTGTCCTAATCTGGTTGGCTAAAAATATGGAGTGAACAGTGTCCAGCGGAGAGGAGGCATTTGTGTGCGACGTGGTGCAATCCAGGACGTGCGTCCGGTTGATCGAACGGTCCAGGTTGCGGCGTGACGTGGAGGCTGGATTTGGCCGTGAATCGAACGATATAGTACGGTCTGGGTCCACCGCATAAAAGTTGCTACAGTTTGCGGGAATATTCGCTGGCTACAGTTTGCTCCTTCATGCGGCGAACATTCGCTAGATACTGTTTGATGCTCTTTTTTTTCTCCAATAGAGGGCTTTAGCCATGCATCATAGAGAAAACATTAAGATTCTCCTACTAACATGCGACTTTGAATTATAATCCACTTGCCAGAGAAAATACTCATGTACAAGTGTGGTGATAAATTTGTGTTCTACGTGTACAGGTGTGGTGATAAATTTTGGGTCCTACGTAGGTACAAGAATATCGTGTTGTTAGGTGCCCTAGCTCGTTGAAAGAATCCAGCTCGTGAACTATTACCAGTTATTGGTCAAAAGTGTCCGGACACTCCGAAGACAACCAGCTTTCGGACAGGTTTGGGGCCGGTTGTTCGCATATGTCTAACATCATGCCATGTCGGATAGGTTTACATATGGAAAGATTACGCTAAATTCTCGATATGATCTTGATCGGTTTACATCGAGTATACCGCTGAGTCCACGCTCAACGATCTTGGCGTGTACTCCAAAATGGTGCGTTCAGCCCCCCCCCCCCCCCCCCCCCCACACACACACACACGAGGGGTCCAAACCGTTGTGGTGAGCCACCGTGTGCCGAGTGGGCCACCTTTAACCTTTGTGGGCCTACTCGGGGCCCATGACCTCCTCAGCAGATTCCGAGTCCTTCATGGTCGCAAAGAGGGTCGTCTTACTTCACTAAGGCGCCCTAAATGAAGATGTTGTCTCTCGTGTGCTGAATGAACTTACATCCACGTGCCAATACTTGGCGACAAATCGATCGAGGACACGAAGGAGTCTTCTGGTGTGCTCACCGTAGATGAAGGTGTACATTTATATGTTATTTTGAACGGCGAAGCGATCATCCTCTGAGTTGGGTACGAGGCACCATGTTTAGATTTTGTCGGACTAGTCATGTCGAATGTGCCAGATCTCTGAGTGGGGATGAGCTCACCCTAAAACTGTATATCGGTTTTTGACTAGTTCGAATGTTCCGTGCATCGAATTATCTTGAGCCGACTCGGGCTGGCCGTCATAGTCTCTTCGTGGGCAGAACTGCAGAAGTCGCCCTAGAACTGTACGTATGTTTTTTACTACTCTCATGATGGCGAACGATGAGTTCCCTTGAGCACCTCGTGTTGGACATTATGTGCGAGCCGAAGCCGCTCTTAGGAGCCGCTCTTAGGGAGAATCTGGTAAGGTTTCAAACTTGGTGCAAGGTATCTCAAAGTCTATTCCAATTTATCACAACAGGAAACGCACAAGACGCCGTCGGCGTATAGATACGCCGACGGTTGCCGTCGGCGTACCATTTCGGCCGTCGGCGTATCTGAACCCCGTCGGCGTACGTAGTGTGGGCCCCACAAGACGGCATCGGCCGTTTCCGTCAGCTCACCATACGCCGACGGCACTGAGTGCCACGTGTCGACATTCTGCTCGTCACTGGGGGGCGTATGCATGATACGTGGCAGCTTCCTGGCCGCCTGGGAGATAACCTACGCTGACGCTGTCGGCGTATGGTTGACCAAATGGTCCATTTCTGTCGACGTGGCAGCATCCTGTGCGTCTGGCAGGTATCCTACGCCGACGGCAATGCCGTCGGCGTATGGGTGACCATAATTTTTTAGTTTCTGCAAATTGTTGCTGCTGGTTTCTAGCACATTTTAAATACAACTAAAATTGCACAAATTTTAAAACATCACAGAACATCATATAGATATAATCCAAACCATCATACAAACTCCAAATGACACAAACATGATTCGAATTCATCCAAGCATTCATACAAACTCTAAATGACACAAACATAGTTCGAATTCATCCAAACATTCATACAAACACACCGGAACACTCGGACACATCCTACATCTCCTGAGAGCTCGAGGTACCCATTTCTGCCCACGTGAGAATAGGCGACCGACCGCGTGGGGCAGCCGCCGTCGAATCACACATGGAACCCGGCGAGGCACGCACGGTGTGGTACCCGGCGAGGCACGGGACGGTGTGGTCTCGCGCGACCAACTCGGCAAGGCACCACCACCGCCATGCTCCATGAGCGCGCGCGTGGAAGTCGGCGAGGCAGAAGCATGACCAAAGGGTGCATTCCCGGAGCATCCTGATCCCTACATGTTTGAGTCCAAGTTAGCAACTTGGAAAGCATAGTACGGCGGTAACAACTGGTTTGGCAAATAACTTACCGGAGTCCTTGGCTTGTATGTGCGAGCGAACACGTCCTCGATGGGCACATGGGCGGCATCCCCACCCTAGCTGGACGCGGAGGCAGCGGATCCCGCTCTCCAGTGGCAAAAAACCTCTCGGTCGCCTACAAGATAGTTTAGATGTCAGGAGTTGTAGAAAAAGAAGGTTCAAACTAGAGGAAATGGGACTTTTCATATTTTGCAAATATAAAGGTTGAAACTTACAGCATCGCGCAACTCTTCCCACTCGTCATAGGCCGCTCTCTTCTGCAGCCACAAGTGATACTCCGCCGCATAGTCCGCTTAAGCGTCATCGTAGGCCGCCTCGAAATCAGGCTACAATTTCAAAATAGAACGAATCTCGTCAACTTAGCCACTTAGGAACGAATGTCGGAAAGAGAATGAAATTGAGAAAAACTTACATCGGGGCGATCTCGGGAAGGCTGTCGAGGAGGCAGGACAAGGGGGTCGTCGGCGGTGAGTGTAGCCTTGATACGTGTGAGGCCCAAATCAGGAGTACGCGGGATTATCGTACTAAGACAGGGAAAACGACCATGCTCCCAACCGTGCCCGGCCAGGACCATCGCTCTCTCGTCGGTGTCATGCTCAAGAGGGTTATCCACCTCCGGATTAAAACCCTTGAACGTCGAGATGTACCTATTTATGTTCTCCTCGGCACTGCCGTAGTAATCGGGAAGCGAGGGCTGAGGCTCGGATAGATCGATCTTCTTCATCTTCATCTTCTCCCATGCTTGCATGTCCGTAACAGGCTCCCCGATATCGGCCTCCTGCATTGCCAAAGAAGTGTTATGCGTATCAAGTAGGAACATGAGGGGAAATAAATGAAGGTTGTTCCATGTATATATATACCAGCTTTGCCTTGAAGCGATCATGGTTGCGGGCTCCCGCACAATGTGTCCCCCGCTCCCGCGGTTTGCCTTGTTCCGCTCGCTCAAGGCTTTGAACTCGGCGTTCTGCCCAAGCCACCTTGACGCCAACGCCTCCCACGCGTCTGCCTTACCATAGGCCCATTGTGGCAATAACCTGAAAAAACAATACTCATGTGAAGAAGATGCAATTGCAACTTAGCAGCAACATGTAATCTCATTGACAATTTACTTACCGATAGGTAATCCTCCATGGTCATATCAGGTGGTTCCATCACATTCTGATGCTTCGGCGCCGTCTTGCATTACTTCTCAGAACTATAATGATTGACGGAGGTATGCTTTACATTGTAGAATTGCTGTCGTGCCAACTTCTTGCAAGCCCCCTCCAAAGTCGTGTCCGCCTTGGCCCGATCCTCAGGAGTACCCTATAGAATTTCTTTAATCATGCACAAAAAACAAATTGTGAGAGCATGGTCGGGACATCAACTATGAACGAAATTCGAAAAGTTCACCGTACCCAAAACTTGGTGATCACGGCGTCAGAACATTTCCCGAAGCTCGGGTGATAGGCGGCATGATAGTCTACCCAATGGGTGGCTAGCTTCCTCTCGCCGTTGGGGACCGTACTGTACAAGCCCGGCCAAAACTTCCTAATCAAAGCTCCAATCATGGTGTTAGGCGCACGGGCTCCGTGAGGATATGTCCAATTGCTGCACAATAATTAAACATTAGTACATGTCAAATTGTACTGACCACAATGAAATTACCATGTTCAAAATTAGTATAGTCACTTACTTAATCCCATTAGGCACAATGAGGATTTTCTCCTCCTCGGTAGCAGGTTCCTTTGACTCCTCAGGGACCATGGATTCCCCACAAATCTTTGGCTTCTTCTGCGACGCGGAGGCCCCCGTCTCCTGGTCTCGAGACTCCGTCCCATCGTCTCGAGACTCCGTCTCCACGTAAGCCACGTCGCCAGAAGCGGAGGGTATGTCCGAAGACACGTCGCCCCCACCTCGTGCTCGTCCTGCACCTCGCCCTCGTCCTCCCTCACCTCGTGCTCATCCTGCACCTCGCCCTCGTCCTGCACCTCGTCCCCTCAGAGGAAGTGCATCGGCACCTCCCCCTCGTCCATCACCTCCTCTCTCACCACTGTCAGACAGGTAACGCGGGTTCGGAATAGGCTCTCTTCCACTTTTAGTAGCTTTCTTCTGGCGCATCACCTTCAGCAAGGAGGCCGATGATTCCTTGCCTTGGCTCATCTTGGTCAATCACCTGCATTGATAAAGGGTAAACAATTAAGCATAAAGACATGATCCAATTAAGAAGCATAAAGACGTAATGCAATTAATAAGCATGTGGAAAAGTAAATACTACGCATAATAAAGACATAATAAAAAGACCCTCACCCGAATCATCACTCTCATAATTAAGTCTTGGGTTCTCATCATCACTATCAACATCACTATCACGTGTGTAAGTTGGAACCTCATCACACGGTGGAGGCTCATCATCATCATCACAATGTAACTTGTTGAGCATATCTATGTCCTTTACATCCACCACTAAGTCACCACCTGTCTGTGCATTGTCCTCGCGGTCCTCAAGACCTTGTATGCCAAAGTCCCCAAAGGTTTGTTCCTCTTGATAGAAAATCCCCTCGTATGTTTTAGGGTCAATGTTGTTGTAATCGTCTTCAGAGGGCATGGGTAGCTTACCATGTGGCGATACATGGAACACGACTTCCCAGCCAATGAGTCCCTCTTTCTTGCATGGGTAGGGTAAATAATAAACTTGCCTGGCTTGGTGAGCTACAACAAAGACATCGGATCCCTCGTAGGTGGTTGAAGGCTTAACTTCAACTAACCCAATGGAAGGGGTACTTCTATGTCCATTCACAGGGTCGAACCAGTGGCATTTGAACACAACAAGCTTGAGTTCTATGTTCGTGTTATTGAACGTCAGCTCGTATACATTCTGTAACCTTCCGTAGTAATCAAATTCACCGGCTCCTTTGGTGAAGACCCGGTATTTATAGTCTTTGCATTAGGCCGACTGTTCTGGTGAAACTCTGTATGGAAGCGGTACCCATTCACATCATACTTCTCATACATCTCGACTCTACGGTTACAACCTTGGGAGACACATCTCAACTCATCCGGCATCACAACGTTGGGATCAGCTCCCTACAAGTACAAATTGTTTGCACATTAGTAGGAGGGATAAGACACGGATTGCAAGGTAGAAGGGACAGGTTAGAAATTACCTTTTCCCTGAACCAAGCCGTGAATTTTTTCTTTCCGGGGGTGATGACCCACAAGTATAGGGGTGTATCGTAGTACTTTCGATAAATAAGAGTGTCGAACCCAACGAGGAGCAGAAGGTGTTGACAAGCGGTTTTGATGAAGGATTCACTGTAAATGCTCACAGACAAGTTTTTAGGAGTTTTTGATATGACAGATAAATAAAGTACAAGTAAATAAAATGCAGTAGTAATAGTTGCAGCGAGTGGCCCAATCCTTTCTACAGCAAAGGACAAGCCGGTTGTTGTACTTATAATGACCAAACGTTCTTGAGGACACACGGGAATATTGTCAAGTGCTTTCGCTTCATATAGTTGATTAATCTTCATTGTTTTGATAAGTGTTGTGTGGGTGAACCTATGCTAATGCACCGCCCTTCCTAGGACTAATACATACTTGTGATTATACCCCTTGCAAGCATCCGCAAATACAAGAAAGTAATTAAGATAAACTAACCACAGCCTTAAACTTTGAGATCCTGCTATCCCTCATGCATCGATATACCAACGGGTGTTCAGGTTTCTGTCACTCCGGCAACCCCACAATTGGCAAACGAATACACAATGCATTCCCCTAGGCCCATAAAGGTGAAGTATCATGTAGTCGACGTTCACATGACACCACTAGAAGAATAACACCACAACTTAAGCATCAAACCATTAAATATTACTCAACATAGTTCACTACTAACATCAAGACTTCTCCCATGTCCTCAAGAACTAAACGAACTACTCACAAGACATCATACGGAACATGATCAGAGGTGATATGATGATGAATAACAATCTGAACATAAACCTTAGTCCAATGGTTTCACCCAATAGCATCAATAACAAGAGTAATCAACACCGGGAGAGTTTCCCCTATGAAATAGACAAGATTCAGCCCTAGATGTTATAGCGGAGACGGGGTGCAGCGGCGGTGATGATGGTGTTGGCGGTGGAGATGATGATGATGATGATCCCGATGAAGTCCAGCTCGATGACGGTGATGATGGCGACGATTTCCCCCTCCGGGAGGGAATTTCCCCCGGCAGATTTCTTCCTGCAGGGGAGCTTTTCGCTCTCTGGTGTTTTCCGCCTCGTGGAGGCGGCGGAATATTTCGATGGCCGTCCTCTGTGTGTTAGGGTTCCGAGGGGGTCAAGTACGCGAAGGGGGAACGGCTGAGGTGGGCCAGGGCCCCCAAACCACCTGGCGGCGCGGCTGGGGGCCCCGCGCCAGGGTGAGGAGGGCCCACCTTGGCCCTTCTCAGCCTCCCCTTTTGGCCTCCTCCATCTTCTGGTAAAATAGGAACTTCCATATGTCTCCTTCGATTTATTGATCTTCAGAAATAGTGCATCTCGACGGTGCTTTTTCCAGCAGAATCCTGACTCCGGTGTCCAATTCTCCATTATTCATCAAACATGCAAAATAGGTAAAATAACATAAGTAACACTTCTAAATATGAAATATATCGATGAATAGCAGTAAATTATGATATAAAATAGTGATGCAAAATGGACGTATCAACCCCCCCAAGCTTAGACCTCGCTTGTCCCCAAGCGAAAACTGAGCTCAGTAAACATGACCACAAGTTTATGGAGCAAAGTGTCGATAAATAAAATACGGACAAGAAGCATCACATTCATTGATACACAAGTCATTCTAGACAGCAACTTCCCTTCATATAATCTAACTTGAAATAAGTAAAGGGAACCACGATGAAGTGCATAAAGAGAACCATGATTGGTGAAGGCAAACTTAAACTCTTGGTCAGAGAACAATTAACAGATCATACTTATCTTTCGAGAAGAGTCTTTATATCAGAGCTTATATAGCAGAACTTACATGCCTTAATCATAACAGTCTCCTTACAGTCATTGATAACTTTCAAAGTTATATTCATTCGGATAAAAGCTATTGTGCGAAACAAGGAAATGAGAGATATGATTAGAAGTATCAACACATATAACTAATTGGATCTCAACAACTCAAATGCTTGCTTGAGATAGAGAGGAATGGGTTTACTGACTCAACAATAATGTAAAAGATAGGCCCTTCGCAGAGGGAAGCAGGGATTAAATCATGTGCTAGAGCTTTTAAGTTTTGCAAAGCATATAGAGAGTATGAAAATAGTTGTTTGAGCTATGTATGTCGTTGTCAACGAATCGTAGTAAAGTGAACACTAACCCCTTGTCAACCAGACTTTCAAGAGCGGCTCCCATGAAGGACGTTATCTCTACCAGCAAGGTAGATCATCCCTCTTCTCTTTTGTTTACACATGTATTTTAGTTTCTTTATAGTTGACACTCCTCCCAACCTTTTGCTTACACAAGCCATGGCTAACCGAATCCTCGGGTGCCTTCCAACATTCACATACCATGGAGGAGTGTCTATTTGCAAATTAAGTTGCTTACTGATAAATCAGGGCAAAACATGTGAAGAGAATTATTAATGAAAGTTGTAGTTAATTGGGACTGGGCACCCCATTTGCCAGCTCTTTTTGCAAATTGTTGGATAAGCGGTGTATATGCCACTAGTCCATTGGTGAAAGTCTGTTTGACAAAAGTGCTAGAGAAACTCTACAGAACCCTCATGAGCTAATAAACAGTGACACAAAACTAGGAGTAATAAGTTTTGAATAATTTAAAGGTAGCACATGAAGTATTTACTTGGAATGGCGCAAAATACCATATAGTAGGAAGTTATGGTGGACTCGAATGGCAATGGTTTGGCTCAAGGTTTGGATGTATGAGAAGCATTCCCTCTCGATACAGGTCTTTGGCTAGCAAGGTTATGTAGCAAGCATAAGAGTTGAGGGATACAAACAATTATACAAGTGATAAGAATAATCATGCAATCTTCCTTAGAAGCACAAATAGTTTAACTTAAGAATACTAAGCTTATGAGCTACAAAGAAAGAAAGATCATGGAATAATATATTTGCATGCACTCCCTCTCTCTACTTAAGTCTCAAAGTATTGTCTACTACTGACCAATGCTAAGTTTGCCAAAACCAAAAAGATTAACTTGGTGCTCTAAAAAGTGATCCCTATACTAACAACAAGGTTATCAATATGAAAGAGAATTGCAAGCTAAAATAAAGTATGCAGAAAGTAAATGATAAAACTTCTCATTAATATTTCATAACGGCAACTCACACCAAGGGATACATAGATAACCAACTAAAAGAGAGATACTTCCACATTGCAAACCATCATATAAGATAACTTCCCTACTCACGATATGACTTTATGGAAAAGTAAAAGGTAAAGATAATGATGTGATACCGCGGCACTCCCCCAAGCTTGGAACAAACCAAGGGGATGCCAATACTTGATGAATTACTCCTTCGGTGGTGGTGGTGAATTGTCCTCATCATCAGACTTCCAGGGAAGGGGTTTCCCATCAACAAAGGACGACTTGGATTCGATTATCCTGAAACTAGCAGCAGCGCTTATGTTTTTAAACCGAGTTTCATACTCACAGTTTTGATTCTGGACATCATAGAGTTGCGCCTGCAGTTTGTTGGTGGTGTTGATGAGGTGAAATATGTCTTCCCAGAGTTGTGCAGTCTCCTTCTTATGTTCAGCGACCAGCGCGGACACCATTGAGTGGAAGACTCCCACTTCACGTTCCGCCAGCTTTTTGTATGTGAAGACCTCTTGCTCCAGCTTCTCCATCCTGGCTTCCAGGCTCCCTTCTCCTTTGGGTCCTCGCACGTCTTCCGTCTGCAGCTTTCCATCAACCATCTGCGACTCCTTGGGATGCATCTTCAGCTCATCCATGTATGGGGTGACGACGTTCACAAAGAAACTGTCCTTTGGAGGCTTCGATGAAGACATGGCAGCTCTAGATCTGAAAACAATATCTGGACAGAAACAGCTCGAAACGAAACACGATGAAAAGGCGAGATACGAACCTCGGGGGTTCGGGTGAGTTATATAGCAAAAAGTTTTACAACATAAGGAAGGTACAGGAGGAAACCTGATCGGAGACGAGCTCCGGGGTGCTCAAACCACCAGGCGGCGCGGCTGGGGGGCCCACCGCGCCGACCTATGGTTTGGGCACCACGGGTGCCGTCTCCCATCCGGTTCGGTCTCTTATTTTTCCATATTTAATAAAAACGACGAAAATATCTTCTAGAAAGTTATTCGCGAAACTTTTCTTACCGAAACTGTTACCTATTCGAATCGAATTCTGCAGTCCCAGAAAAATGTTCTTCAATGAAAGTTTCCGGAGTCACCACTTTAATTGTATCAACCTCTTCATTAATAGAATCTCCAGAAATATAATGCTTGAGTCTTTGACCATTTACCACTTGTGTAGAGTTATCTTTCAATGAAGCAATTTTTATTGCACCTGAACGATACACCTCCACAATAACAAATGGTCCTTCCCATTTTGAGAGTAACTTTCCTGCAAAAAATCTGAGACGAGACCTATACAATAGAACTTTCTCACCAACATTAAATTCTCTTTTAAGAATTCTCCTATCATGCCATCTCTTAACTTTTTCTTTAAAGAGTCTAGCATTTTCATAAGCCTCACTTCTCCATTCATCTAAAGAACTTAAATGCAACAACCTTTTCTCACCGGCAAGTTTAAAATCTCTATTAAGTTCTCTCACTGCCCAATAAGCTTTGTGTTCTAATTCTAAAGGCAAGTGACAAGCTTTACCATAAACCATTTTATAAGGAGACATGCCCATGGGGTTCTTATAAGCAGTTCTATAAGCCCATAAAGCATCATTTAACTTACTAGCCCAATTTTTTCTAGATTTATTAACAGTCTTTTGCAAGATAGATTTAATCTCCCTATTTGACAATTCTACTTGTCCACTAGTTTGAGGATGATAGGCTGAAGCAATTCTATGATTAACACCATATTTAGCAAGAGTCTTTCTAAAACCACCATGGATAAAATGAGAACCTCCATCAGTCATAAGATATCTAGGTACACCAAACCTAGGAAAAATGACATCTTGAAGCATTTTTAAAGAGGTCTCACCATCAGCACTTTTAGTAGGTATAGCTTCTACCCATTTAGTGACATAATCAACAGCAACAAGTATATGAGTATTACCTTGTGAAGAAGGAAAAGGACCCATGAAGTCGAATCCCCAACAATCAAATGGTTCAATAACAAGAGAATAACTCATAGGCATTTCATTGCGTCTAGAGATATTACCAACCCTTTGACATTCATCACAAGATAAAATAAACTTTCTTGCATCCTTAAAGAGGGTAGGCCAATAAAAACCTGATTGTAGAACTTTCTGCGCAGTTCTATCTCCAGCGTGATGCCCTCCATAAGCACTTCCATGGCATTTCCTCAGTATTTCCTGTTGTTCATATTCAGGAACACATCTTCGCATAATACCATCGACTCCTTCTTTATATAAGTGTGGGTCATCCCAAAAGTAATGCCGCAAGTCATAAAAGAATTTCCTTCTTTGCTGAGCTGAAAAGGTTGGAGGCAAGTACTTGGAAACAATAAAGTTAGCATAATCAGCATACCAAGGACTATCTCGCGAACTTACACTTATTGCAGCCAATTGTTCATTTGGAAAGCTATCATTAACAGGAATAGGATCATAAGGAATGCTTTCCAATCTAGACAAATTATCAGCAACAGGATTTTCAGCACCTTTTCTATCTATGATATGCAAATCAAATTCTTGCAAAAGAAGTACCCATCTAATAAGCCTTGGCTTAGCATCTTTCTTTTCCATAAGGTATCTAATTGCAGCATGATCAGTATGAATAGTGACTTTCGAATCAACTATGTAGGGTCGAAATTTGTCACAAGCAAAAACTACAGCTAGAAATTCTTTTTCAGTAGTGGCATAATTCTTTTGAGCAGAATCAAGAGTTTTACTAGCATAATGAATAACATTTAACTTTTTATCTACTCGCTGCCCAAGAACAGCGCCTACAGCATAATCACTAGCATCACACATAATTTCAAAAGGTAAATTCCAATCAGGTGGTTCAACTACAGGAGCGGTGATTAAAGCCTTTTTCAAAGTTTCAAAAGCTTCCTTACAATCATCATCAAAAACAAATGGTACATCTTTTTGAAGAAGATTAGTAAGAGGCTTGGAAATTTTAGAGAAATCTTTAATAAACCTCCTATAAAAACCAGCATGACCAAGAATACTACGAATACCTTTAACATCTTTGGGACAAGGCATCTTTTCAATTGCCTCCACTTTAGCTCGATCAACTTCAATACCTCTTTCAGAAATTTTATGTCCAAGAACAATTCCTTCATTAACCATAAAGTGGCATTTCTCCCAATTAAGAACAAGGCTAGTTTCTTCACATCTCTGCAAAACTTTGTCAAGGTTGTGCAAACAATTATCAAAGGAAGTTCCATAGACGGAGAAATCGTCCATGAAGACTTCCACAATTTCCTCACAAAAGCCATGAAAAATAGCAGACATGCATCTTTGAAAAGTAGCAGGAGCATTACATAAACCAAAAGGCATACGTCTATAAGCATAAGTTCCATAAGGACAAGTAAAAGTAGTTTTCTCTTGATCTTGCGCTCTCACAGCAATTTGAGAAAACCCAGAATACCCATCAAGGAAACAAAAGTGAGTTTTCTTGGACAACCTCTCAAGCATTTGATCAATAAAAGGCAAAGGATAATGATCTTTCTTAGTTACTTTGTTAACCTTTCTAAAATCAATGCACATCCTATAACCAACTACTACTCTTTGAGGAATTAGTTCATCATTTTCATTAGGAACAACGGTAATTCCTCCTTTCTTAGGAACACAATGCACAGGACTTACCCATCTACTATCAGCAATAGGATAAATAATACCAGCTTCAAGAAGTTTTAATACCTCATTTCTTACCACTTCTTTCATCTTGGGTATTAAACGACGCTGATGCTCAACAACAGGCTTTGCATCAGGTTCCATGTTGATGGCGTGCTGACATATAGTAGGAGAAATTCCCTTCAGGTCATCAAGAGTATATCCCATAGCTCCGCGGTGTTTCTCAACACTCCCAATAACCTTTCCTCCTCTGTACCTGAAAGTTTAGAGCTGATAATAACAGGATATATTTTCTTATCATCAATATAAGCATATTTAAGATTATCAGGCAGAGGTTTCAAATCAAAAACAGGATCCTCCTTGGGTGGCATTGTGGTACCCAAATCTTCCACAGGTAAATTGTGTTTGAGCATAGGTTGACGAAGGAATACTTCATCAAGCTCATTCCTTTCTTCCCTGAAGTTCTCACTTTCATGATTCTCCATATGTTGCTGCAAAGCATTGTTAGGAGCAAGAACAATAGATGCAAGTTGAGCAATTTCAAAATCCTCACTAGGCAATTCAGTTTCATAAGGTGCTTTAGCAAATTTAGAGAAATTGAATTCATAAGATTCACCAGCAAATTTAGTAAAGATTTTCTCTTTCTTACAATCTATAACAGCACCACAAGTATTCAGAAAAGGTCTACCAAAAATAATAGGACAACTATCATTGGCAGCCGACCCAAGTACAAGAAAATCAGCAGGGTATTTAGTCTTACCACAAAGGACTTCGACATCTCTAATGATACCAATTGGAGAGATAGTTTCCCTATTAGCAAGCTGAATAACCACATCAATCTCTTCAAGTTTACAAGGAGCAATTTCGTGCATAATTTCCCTGTAAAGCTCATAAGGAATAGCACTAGAACTTGCACCAATATCACATAAACCATAATAGCAATGATCACCTATCCTAACAGAAAGCACAGGAACACTAGACTTCCTAGAACTTTTAGGATGTGAGACAATATTAGAAGCATCCTCACAAAAGATAATGTGTCTATCTTCTAAATTTTCAGTGACAAGATCTTTAACCAATGCTACAACAGGTTCAACAGTTATTTGCTCATCAGGTTTGGTAGTTTTCTTATTACTTTTACTAACAACACCAGTTATGATAGTATGTTCCTTAATCTTATTAGGAAAAGGAACTTTTTCAATATAAGGTTCTGGAATAATGCGATCAGCAACATTAACCTCAACACCTTTAGATATATGAGAAACAGATTCATCTTTATATGGTTCATGATAATTTTTAAAACCCTCCTTCGGCAAACCGAAATAGGAAGCAAAGGCTTTATAAAAGTTTGCAACAATTTGAGAGTCAAGACCATAAGTAGTGCTAATTTTGCGATAATCATCAGTATCCATAAATTTTTAACACACTCAAAGTCATAGTTATACCTGACTCCCTACCTTTGTCATTCTCCCATCCTTCAGTGTTCTCCTGAATCCGATCAAGAAGGTCCCACTTAAACTCTTCTTTATTACGAGTGAACGATCCAGCACAAGTGGTATCCAATAGAGTTTTATCTTGAAAGGAGAGTCTTGCATAAAAGTTATCAATAACAATATTACCAGGAAGCTCATGAATGGGACATTTGAGCATTAATGCCTTCAATCTCCCCCACGCTTGAGCGATACTCTCTCCATCATAGGGCCAGAAGTTATATATGAGGTTCCGATCCTTATGAATCTCACTTGGAGGATAGAATTTGGAGTAAAAGAGAGGTACAATTTCCTCCCATCCAAGAGAATACCCATTCTTCAGCAGTTTATACCAATGTGCAGCTTTACCAGACAGTGATAGAGAGAATAATTTCTTCTTAACTTCTCCCATCGAGATACCTGCACACTTAAATAACTCGCACAATTCATGCAGAAATAACAAATGATCTCCAGGATGGACAGTTCCATCTCCTGCATAGCGGTTATTTGTGACACGTTCAACAATTTTCATAGGAATTTTGAACGGTATTACCTGCTCATCTGGCGCCTCCTCTACTACCTTAGCAGTGGTAGTTGTTTTCCCAAATAGGAATTCAAGAGAAGACCCCTCCATAATGAGATATAGCAGCAGGCAAAAATAAAAACAGCACGTACAATAAATGTTTCCCTTACCAATTCCACTTACCAATAGCGCTACACTCCCCGGCAACGGCGCCAGAAAATAGTCTTGATGACCCACAAGTATAGGGGGTGTATCGTAGTACTTTCGATAAATAAGAGTGTCGAACCCAACGAGGAGCAGAAGGTGTTGACAAGCGGTTTTGATGAAGGATTCACTGTAAATGCTCACAGACAAGTTTTTAGGAGTTTTTGATATGACAGATAAATAAAGTACAAGTAAATAAAATGCAGTAGTAATAGTTGCAGCGAGTGGCCAATGAGTCCCTCTTTCTTGCATGGGTAGGGCAAATAATAAACTTGCCTGGCTTGGTGAGCTACAACAAAGACATCGGATCCCTCGTAGGTGGTTGAAGGCCTAACTTCAACTAACCCAATGGAAGGGGTACTTCTATGTCCATTCACAGGGTCGAACCAGTGGCATTTGAACACAACAAGCTTGAGTTCTATGTTTGTGTTATTGAACGTCAGCTCGTATACATTCTGTAACCTTCCGTAGTAATCAAATTCACCGGCTCCTTTGGTGAAGACCCCGGTATTTATAGTCTTTGCATTAGGCCGACTGTTCTGGTGAAACTCTGTATGGAAGCGGTACCCATTCACATCATACTTCTCATACATCTCGACTCTACGGTTACAACCTTGGGAGACACATCTCAACTCATCCGGCATCACAACGTTGGGATCAGCTCCCTACAAGTACAAATTGTTTGCGTATTAGTAGGAGGGATAAGACACGGATTGCAAGGTAGAAGGGACAGGTTAGAAATTACCTTTTCCCTGAACCAAGCCTTGAATTTTTTCTTTCCGGGGGTGATGACCCACAAGTATAGGGAGTGTATCGTAGTACTTTCGATAAATAAGAGTGTCGAACCCAACGAGGAGCAGAAGGTGTTGACAAGCGGTTTTGATGAAGGATTCACTGTAAATGCTCACAGACAAGTTTTTAGGAGTTTTTGATATGACAGATAAATAAAGTACAAGTAAATAAAATGCAGTAGTAATAGTTGCAGCGAGTGGCCCAATCCTTTCTACAGCAAAGGACAAGCCGGTTGTTGTACTTATAATGACCAAACGTTCTTGAGGACACACGGGAATATTGTCAAGTGCTTTCGCTTCATATAGTTGGTTAATCTTCATTGTTTTGATAAGTGTTGTGTGGGTGAACCTATGCTAATGCACCGCCCTTCCTAGGACTAATACATACTTGTGATTATACCCCTTGCAAGCATCCGCAAATACAAGAAAGTAATTAAGATAAACTAACCACAGGCTTAAACTTTGAGATCCTGCTATCCCTCATGCATCGATATACCAACGGGTGTTCAGGTTTCTGTCACTCCGGCAACCCCACAATTGGCAAACGAATACACAATGCATTCCCCTAGGCCCATAAAGGTGAAGTATCATGTAGTCGACGTTCACATGACACCACTAGAAGAATAACACCACAACTTAAGCATCAAACCATTAAATATTACTCAACATAATTCACTACTAACATCAAGACTTCTCCCATGTCCTCAAGAACTAAACGAACTACTCACAAGACATCATACGGAACATGATCAGAGGTGATATGATGATGAATAACAATCTGAACATAAACCTTAATCCAATGGTTTCATCCAATAGCATCAATAACAAGAGTAATCAACACCGGGAGAGTTTCCCCTATGAAATAGACAAGATTCAGCCCTAGATGTTATAGCGGAGACGGGTGCAGTGGCGGTGATGATGGTGTTGGCGGTGTAGATGATGATGACGATGATCCCGATGAAGTCCAGCTCGATGACGGTGATGATGGCGACGATTTCCCCTCCGGGAGGGAATTTCCCCTGGCAGATTTCTTCCTGCAGGGGAGCTTTTCGCTCTCTGGTGTTTTCCGCCTCGTGGAGGCGGCGGAATATTTCGATGGCCGTCCTCTGTGTGTTAGGGTTCCGAGGGGGTCAAGTACACGAAGGGGGAACGGCTGAGGTGGGCCAGGGCCCCCAAACCACCTGGCGGCGCGGCTGGTGGGCCTGCCGCGCCAGCTGGTGAGGAGGGCCCACCTTGGCCCTTCTCAGCCTCCCCTTTTGGCCTCCTCCATCGTTTGGTAAAATAGGAACTTCCATATGTCTCCTTCGATTTATTGATCTTCAGAAATAGTGCATCTCGACGGTGCTTTTTCCAGCAGAATCCTGACTCCGGTGTCCAATTCTCCATTATTCATCAAACATGCGAAATAGGTAAAATAACATAAGTAACACTTCCAAATATGAAATATATCGATGAATAGCAGTAAATTATGATATAAAATAGTGATGCAAAATGGACGTATCAGGGGGCACCCTCTTTCAAAAGAGTGTCCAGCTCGGCTTCATCGGGTCCCTCTGATGTTCCCGACCACATTTCATCCTTGAATTGGCTAAAGGAGAAAATACGTATTAGACCAAAACCGAGTTAGTAGTTTCAAAGTAATTTGTTCACCATTTTACCTAAGGAAACTGCCCTCTTCCTCCTCCCCGTCGCGGACCACTTCCTTCATGTTCATAAGCACATAGAGCATTATGCACTCCAGCTCTTCATTGGTCAAGGTATACCTTTTGCGCCACCGGCCTTGCCACCGGGAAACTGGAAGAGGACGAGCTTGGGATCTTGCTTGGGCTCATCGACATTGTACCGAGAGACCTGGTTATGCATAGTGGGAACATCATCGGGATAGTACGTTAGCCTGGCGTCTGTCATCTCCTGGAGGATAGTTGCATCAGCTATGCATGCTTCAATCTTATTTTTGTTTCCACATTTGGTTCGAATATACTTAAACTCTCTCTCAATACAAAACTGCCAACGAAACTGCACCGGTCCACCCTAGAGTGCCTCGTTCGCGAGATGCACAACAAGATGTGCCATCGGAGTAAAGAAGCCTGGCGGAAATATCGTCTCTAAGTTACATAGCAACTCCGACACTAGATCATGCAGCTTCTGAATAATCAGGGGACATATCTGCTTAGCACAGAGCATGCGAAAGAAATGGCTCAACTCCGCGAGCACTCGCCAGACACGGTCGGGGAGATACCCTCGAACCATCACTGGTAGCAGCCGCTCAATCCATATATGATAGTCGTGACTCTTGAGCCCGGTGACTTTTTCCGATTTTATATTGACTCCTTTACTTATATTCGAACAATAGCCATCCGGGAACATCACGACGAATTTGAGCCAAAAGAATGCCTCAGACTTTTGCATACTATTAAGGCAGAAGTCGGCATGCGGCTTGAACCAGTTCTTTCGACGGCCTTCAGGAGGCTTCATGTGTAATCTCTTCTATCACAGAGCTTCTTGGCATCGACTCTAGACTTAACATTATCCTTCGACTTCTCAGGAATGTTCAGGATTGTGTGAAAGAGGGACTCTCCAAAATTCTTTTCGGTGTGCATCACATCGATGCTATGGGGAAGTTCGAGGTTCTTGTAATATTCGACTTGCGTCAAGCCTGTCACGTGAGTCTAGTTGTGCGTCACACCATATGAAAGTGCATGTGTTGCCCCATGCGTGGTTTTGTTAATTAATGACATTCTTATGGACTAATGTTTGCATTGAGATATCTTATAGATCTTGTCCATGAAGAAGATTGGAGTTACTGTGTTGGACTCTAAAAGATTACATGATGATCAATGCTCTATTCAAGGGTTTATATGAAGAATGGTCATGTGTAGAGTTGAGCTTATTGCAAGTATGGCTTGGAAAAGAAGTTTGAGTGAACAATCATGTTTATCTCCAAGCCATCATCTATATCAAGAGAAGAATATGAAGCGCAAGTGGATTCATGAAGACGGAGCATTTGGAGAAATCTTCATCAAGTATGTGCTAGCAAGCGCAATCAAGAAAGGTGGTTCACTTGAAGAGATCAATATCGTCATCATCTAGCTCAAGTGGAAGGCTCAAGGCAAAGGTATGATCTTGATAGGGTTTCTATTTTACCGGTCTAATGTTGTTAGTTTGGAGACCGGGTTATAGGATAGACGGCGTACTATCAAGAGGGGCTCTCAAGTGAGTAACTTGATCGCATCTTTGTGGAGAGCTCAAACCTTTACATATTTGGCATATCATCTTTCTTGGTTCTTATTTGGCTTTTATCCATGTGAGAATTTAGAGCTTGTGTTCATCTCCATACCAAGCTCTAGTTCATCAAAAACGGATTTCATTTGGATATCTAGTGGTGTTTTTTATGTTGGAGGTTTTATCGGTTCGTCTCTTGTAGAGAGGTCAAACTCTTCTCTTGTGTTATCCTCCTCACATGATGGACTATGATGTGTATATGGGCTTGTGATTATCTTCGGAGCAAGCCCAAGATCATAGATAATGGAGTCCGGATGGAAAACTTGTTGCGTTCTCGGTGTTGGAAATATTACCGGTTCTCCTCGAGATAAGGTCCACACCTCCCATATGTGATATCTCCTCCATACTTGTAGGAAAGCATTCATCGTTATCTTTCCAACAAAGTTGGTTTCATCTGATTTGTAGTTTTAATGAAAAGATATGGATTTTAGAATGTTTTTTTCTGCGCAGGCCGGCTCCCAGGCCGGCCCAGGCCGGGCGGATCGGGTGGCAGGCCGGCTCCCTGGCCGGGCGGCTGGGTAGCAGGCCGGGCTCCAGGCCGGGCGGCTCGGGGAGCAGGCCAGCTCCCTGGCCGGCCCAGACCGGGCCACAGGCCGGCTCGCTCAGCCCAAAAACAGCCCCAACGGCCATATTTTTTCTGTGAGCTTTTTAAAGGTTTTCTACCCCATTGTTTCACACATCTCTTGAGCAAGTTTTTCACCCCTCTCTCCTCCATTGTTGACCTTTGGAAAAAACTTGCCTTCCTCTCATTCCCTCCCATGATTCTTGCATATCTTTGATGCCTCGTTTGGATGTTTGCATTCAGCCTTGATATTGGATATTCGCGTCCATCTGAGCCGAATATCCCGAATATCGAGCGTTTGGCGGAGCGTGACATTCAGGCTTGACTTTCGCATGCAATATTGAGCATGCTTGCGCGAAGGCAAAAATGGTCCAGCCCAATCTCCAGCCCCTGCCCTCGACATTGCTCCATATTCGGAAAACTTTCTCTCCTCGTACCGGTTCGCGAGCAGGAGACCTCGAGACCTCGACACAGGGCTGGAGCTAGGGACGGCGGTGGCGCAGGTAAGATCCCCCCTCCCTCCAACCTCCCGTCCAGCGTCGGACGGCCGCCCTGGCGGCACCCTCCATCCTCCCTCCCCGCCACAGCTGTTGTCTCTCTCTCTCCCGCCTCATCTGCTCTCTCCCTCCCGTCTCATCCCCTCTTCTTCACTCCACGAGCTCCGGCGGCCGGGCTGGTGAATCCCGATCTGCAGCTTCCAAGGTCAGGTACGGAGCAGGATTGTCTTCTTATTTACAAGATTTCCCTGTTTTCTCTCTCTTTCTAGTTCTTCCATCTCAGACTGTCTGCCACATCCTCACCTGCGGCGAGCTCATGGACTGTAGGTAGCTGCTTCTGACGTCCAGCCCAGGCGCCGGCCGCCGGCGCCCCAGCTGGTTCATGTTCCATATTTAAATTGGGGCGTCACGATGCCGTCCCTGAAGGCGTGCTGCTGCTGCAGCTGCAGGCCGGAGAGTTGTCGATCTCTGACGAGTCGTGTGTTTGGAAGCTGTCGGAGATGGCGTCGCCAGCCATGGATCCATCACCTCCCGTTCTGTCCGTAGTGGTGCGGCATGGCCATGTCCTGCTCCACCTTCACCTACTCCCAGTAGTTCTTCTTGTTGTATAGGCGGCACAGCACCCACTCATCCAGCTGCAATTACAAATCAGTTTCGCATGGATCGAAGCAATGTGAATGGGATGCAGCCAAAGATGGGAAGCTAATGGGATGCAGCCAGATGTGTATTTTGTTTGTTTGAGACTTCATTAAAATGGTCGTTTATGATGGATTATGTATTGACTTTGGTATAATGTTGTTGTTAAAATATTGGAGAATATTATGTATTTTTTCTAGCTGTCGTCGGTACCATAATATGTGGTTGTTATGTACGTTTTGACATGAATATAACACTACAATGATCAATGTCTCAAAAACTGCATTTATACCATCCAAACAACATTTGACATTCAACCTCAATATCTTGTCTAGGTCCGAATATCTAACACATCCAAACAGAAAATATTGATATTCAATCTCAATATCAATATCCTGGTATTGAACATTCAGCCCAATATAATGTCTAGGCTCCCAATACAAACATCCAAACGGAGTATGAGGGAAATTGAGAGGAGATCAAGATCCACATATTCATCCATTCCATCTCTCCTCTAAGTGAGGGGAACCTAGTAGATCTTGATCTTGGAGTTCTTGGTGCATCTCCTCTTTGTTCTTCCTCTCTTATTCCCCCATAAGCATTTGTTGCTTAGTTGGAATTTGAGAGTGAAGGATTTGAGCACTTGTGCTCTTGCCTTTTGCATTTGGCGCATCGGTGTGCTCTCCACGAGGATTCGTGGTAGTTGAAAGCTTGTGAACTTGTTACTCTTGGGTCTTTGGACCCTAGACGCCCGTGTGGTGGTTGAGACCCTTGTGTGGTCACTTGTAGCTATTCGGGAGCCCCCAATCCCGTTGTGGGTTGTGCCCCGGATCGTTGTTGAAAGGCTCCGGATTTCCGCCTCGAAGGATTCCGATAGTGGAAGGTGAACCAAACCTTTGTGGTGCGGTTCATCGGAGAAGTAGGGGAAACCTTTGTGGTTGTTGAACCATTGTATTGGTTCACACCTCTCCAACGAAACGTACTCCCCTAAAAAGGAGGAACTCGGGAATACATCCTCGTCTCCGCGTGCCTCGGTTATTTCTATACCCGAGCTCTTTACTTATTTACTTTACATTGTGATAGCCTTCGTGCTTGAAGTATTCTATTGCTATCACCTTGTTGCTTGTCTTGCTTAGCATAAGTTGTTGGTGCACATAGGTGAACCTAGTTTATTTAGGTTGTTGGCTTGTTAATTTAAACACATAGTTTTATTCCGCAATTATCAAGCCTAAACCGGAAAAGTTTTAATCGCCTATTCCCCCTCCCCCCCCCCCCCCCCCCCTCTAGGCGACATCCTTGTCCTTTCACCATATCCCACATATCGTGGGCCTTTTCCCCCAGCAGGCACGAGAGCACGTAGCTCGGCATCAACAGCTGCACCATCAAAAGTTGGTATCTCTTTTTCATCACGCTCAACTCTACCCTTCTTGAAGTTCTTTTTGTCTTCTCTAAACCGATGCCCTCTTTGAGGAACTTTCGATGTGTGTCAAACGCGGAATACTTCTTACCCGCTCTTTGCCACATGAACTCAAGTCGGTTCCTGCACACCGGGCATGGCCACTTACCAGCTGTACACCATCCGCGGAATAGGGCGTACCCGGGCATGTCGTGCATGGTTGTGGAACCAAACTTTCATCAAGAAGTTTGTCTTCGATGCACGATCATATGTCAACGTCCCGTGGTGCCAAGAGTGGTTCAGATCATCCACAATCGGCTGCATGTAGACACTTAAATTCTTCCCCGGGTATTCAGGACCTAGAATGATCAGCGACAGGAATATGGTCTTCCTTTGCATTAGGGCTCCGGGAGGGAGATTGAGCGGAATAACAAACACGGGCCGGCAGCTGTACGAGGCAGTCGACATACCATATGGATTGAATCCATCGGTTGCTATCGCGATTCTGACGTTTCGAGCCTTTGCTGCCTCATCGGGGTGGTTCATATCAAAGTTCTTCCATGCCGTACCATCATATGGATGTCCCATCTTTACCCGTCCGTGCTCATCCTTGTATCTCTTCCCGTCTTGTGCCACTGCATCTGTGTGGCAGACTCTTTGTTCATGTAAAGCCGATTGATTCTGTTTATGAATGGGAGGTAACGAAGAATCTTAATGGCGACTTTTGTCTGCGTCTTCTAACCATCGGCTCCGTTTACCTCATGATACCTAGAGGCCCCCACACATGCTACAGTACTTGTCATCCGCAAACTGTTTCCAAAACAAAAGGCATCCTTTTGGACAACAATCTATCTTTTCATAATCCATGCTGAGATCTCGCAGGATTTTCTTCGTTTCGTACATGCTTTTAGGCAGACAATGCCCTTCGGGCAACATGTTACCATATGTTTGCAGATGCGCTTCAAAGCATGAACGGGTGTTGCCGTACTCGAGCTTTTTGGCTAGTGCTTGCGAGATGGCATCGAGCTGAGAAATTTTTGCACCCTCGTACAAAGGCCTTTGAGCCGAGGCCATCATATCAAAGAAGGCCTTCGCGGTTGGCTCCGGGTCCTCTGGTTCACGCGGTTCCTCCGGTTCTGGAGGCTCCTCCGGTTCTGGCGGTTCCTCCTGTGAGGGTGGCGAATCTGGCACGTCGCCATCACGAAGATCATCTAGCCAGTTTCTAATCTCATCATCTTCATTGCCATTGATCCGCTGCCGCAACACCCAACCATTCTCGCGTTCGTACTCATCAAAGTCGACTGTCGTGACGAAGTTCGGCATATACCCACGAGACCAGAGGTGTTTAGTCATCTCATCCTTTCCCTGAGTTTACGCATCTTGCAACGAACGCAAGGGCAGTTTTGACGAATGCCTGACTTTGAACAACGCCGACGGGGCAGTTTGTACGCCGACGGCCCCGACATTTGGCCGTCGGCGTATAATCTGGCCGTCGGCGTCTTGTGCGTTTCCTGTAGTGTATCTTGTGGTCTGAGCTAGCAGGCGAGGTCGGTGACATCGATCCCATTGCGTCCAACCAGTTCGAGGCCATCAAGTGCATGCCAAAGATCCGAGTATGCCACTACTTGCACCCTAGACACCCGAACGAATGGATGCAGCTAATGCCCACCGCGATTGGACGCGTTCGGGGCAATTTCAGAACCAACCCGAGTCGGCGGGGTATCAGATTAGATTTAGGGCTAAGACCAAAGTAGATGCCCGTAAGGATCTCCGCTGACTGCCCTTCACTCGGGTAATAGATGTTGTGTGAGTAGTTGCTCACCTCATCGGATCCCATGAACCGACGGTTGATAAATTGTGTAGGCTTTTTTTTTTGCGTGGAATTGTGTACGGTTTGTGATTTTAAATATGTGGATTGCATGATTTATACTGCTGTAGTGCATCACACACAATTGGACCGGGATGGTAGCCTGCCTTCGCTGGGCCCAAACATTCAAAATCAACAGGCCATAAGCTGTTATTTTCTTCTTGAGACAGTGGGGCATAAGATGCTTGTTTGGAGGTGTTTTTGGCGTAACATGACTCTCTGGATACATGCAGACAGACACCCGTCTGAAGATGCTTCTTCAGGGCAGGAAGCTTGCCGAAATTAATAAAACAAGGGCAGGAAACAGAAACGCGTCTGAAGATGTTTGTTTTAGCGGCTCAACGCTTATCACGTGCCATCGGCCGGGCCGGCGGCTAGGGGCGATGAACAAGGCTACCGCGCACACACGCGTGACGTCGACGCGGCGGCGGAGCGTGACGTCCCTCGCGCGTGATGTCACCTTCACACAAAGCCAGGCTGCTATCGCAGCAAGCGTCGTGGTCCAGTGAAGACGACGGAGCCAGCCGGAATTTAAACATCGCATGCAGCTACAGCTTTCAACTTGGCGATCGAATCATGTGGCTCTCCAAAAATTTCAACCATTCTCCGGCATGCCGGAGAACTTCGAATCCTTTTTGGTCACTTGGAGTCCAGCCAAACACGTTTGTGTTTTGGGACAGCAGACACGCTAATTGTATTGGATGAACTCTAAGAATTTAGCCATTACAGCGTGATGTGTACTGAACATGATTTGAGACAAAAACAGCTAAGTCCCGGCGAATCTGACTGGCGTGTCTATGTCGCCCAAAAAATAAGCACTATGGTGAGACTTCAAAGGACATAATTGGCTGAAACCCGTTCAAAAAAAAATTTGGCCGAAAGTTTTCCCACGAGTACTTAGAAGTGGCTGAAAGTTCTCCAAAACATTACAAATAACACGTCGAGCCACTGGGGTTTGCCGTGGAGGCCGTGGAGAGAGCTCGTTGTTGCGGGTGTGCCGTCCCATCGAGCAAGCGATGGTTCGTTAATTCACAATTTCAGACCCCTAACGCACGCACCTGTCTGTGTTGCCGGCGTATCTCTGACTCTCTCTGTCTCTGGTTTGATCACTGTGAGCACATTCCCCCGGTCAAACTTATCGATAAGGTCACACTCACTACAGGAATGACCAGCTGTGCCGACGGCCGAAGCCCGTCGGCACACACCTATGCCGACGGTCACCGTCGGCACAGGGTGGTCGGCATAGGGCCCTGTAGGCATAGGCCACCTGGCCGTCGGCACAGACATAACCCGTCGGCACAGCTTTTCCCGACGACCAGAAACGCACCGTCGGCACCTAGGTTGTCGGCACAGCGGCGTGTGGCCCCGCACAGGCCGGGCCAGGGGGTAGGAGCCTGTGCCGACGGCAAAACCGTCGGCACAGATCTGCCACGTGGAGGCAGCTGGGCGCTCCTGGGAGAGCCCTGTGCCGACGGCAATGCCGTCGGCATAGGGGTGACCATTTTGTCACATTAAGGGGTCTGTGCCGACGGCAATGCCGTCGGCACAGGTGTTACCAGATTTTCGGAACCAGCAGCTCGTTTTTTGCGGCAAAAATAGCAGAAAATCACACAATGGCTCCATATATCATCAAACAAAATGCTATATCATCAGGTAGATACACACATAGGACCATCATCAAATAGATACATACATATATAGCTAGATGTCTAGACGCCCAAGACCCTACATCTATGGCGGAGACGGCGACAGGGTGAACCCCATATCTCCCCGGCTGATAGTAGGTGAGCGTCGGATCGGCGTAGCACCGGGAGAAGGACCACCAGAAGCGCTTTCCTTGCCCTGACTCATATTGTTCAATCAACTGCATTGAGAAAGAGAAAACAAGTGAGCATCGAGACATAATAAAATGTAGACACTAAGCATAAAGACATAATGCAATGAAGAAGCATGTCAAAAAATAAATACTAAAGAATAAAAGACATAATAACATGTAGATACCAAAAATAAATACCTATCGTCATCACTCTCCTCATCAGGGTGTCGGTTCTCATTCTCACTATCACTATCACTATCACTATCACTATCACGTGAGTAGTAGGGCGGAAGCTCATCGCCAGGCTCGTCATCGTCGTCATTTTCCGCATGAAACTTCGAGAGCACATCTATGTCCTTCAGATCGACCACTGACTCACCATGAGTGTGTGCATTGTTCTCGAGTTCCTCGAGACCACCTATTTGTAAGTCAAAGTGCCCGAAGTCCTCTTGCTCTTGATAGAAAATTCCCTCGTATGTTTTAGGGTCAATGTTGTTGTAATCGTCGTCGGAGGGCCTAGGTAGCTTACATGTGGGGATACCCGGAACACGACTTTCCAGCCCTTGAGGTTCTCTTTCTGGCATGGGTAGGGCAAATAATAAACTTGCTTGGCTTGGTGAGCCACAATATAGACATCGGCTCCGGTATAGGTGGTTGAAGGCTTAACTTCAACTAACCCAATGGAAGGCTCACTTCTCTGTCCACCATGTGGTCCAGTGCATGGGTCGAACCAGTGGCACTTGAACACAACGAGCTTGAGTTCTATGTTTGTACGATTGAACGTCAGCTCGTATACGTTCTGTAACCTTCCGTAGTAATCTACATAATTGGCTCCATCGGCTCCTCTGGATCCTTTGGTGAAGACCCCAGTATTTACAGTTTTTGCTCCAGGACGATTATTCTGGTGATACTCTGTATGGAAGCGGAACCCATTCACATCATACTTCTCATACTTCATGACGGTACGGTTAAATCCTTGGGAAACACATCTCAGCTCATCTGTCATCTCAACGTTGGGATCAGCTCCCTACAAGTACGGTTCAAATTGTTTTGTGCATTAGTTACGTGTAATAAGAGGGACAAGTCACATATTGCAAGGTAATAGGGACACGTTAGAAATTACTTTTCCCATGAACCAAGACACAAATTTTTTTCCTCCGTGAGCACCCTCTTTCAGAAGAGTGTCCAGCTCCGCGGGATCGGGATCCACCGTTCCCAACCAGTATTCATCTTGGAATTGCCTAAAAGGAGAAAATACGTATTAGACCGAAACTGAGTTACTAGTTGCAAAGTAATTTGTTCACCATTTACCTCATGAAATCGAGTACTTCCGTCATGTTTATAAGCACATAGAGCATTATGCAATCCTTCTCTTCCTTGGTCAATTTACAATTTTCACCGGCACCGGCCTTGCCACCGGGACATTGGAAGAGGAGGAGCTTGGGGTCATTCTTGGGCTCGTCGACATTGTACCGAGTGACCGGGTTATGCATAGTGGCAACTTCATCGGGAAAGTACGTTGTCACGGCGTCTGCCATCTCCTGTCGTATTGTTGCCTCAGCTATGCATGCTTCAATCCTAGCTTTGTTTCCAGTTATGTTTCGAATGTACTTAAACTCTCTCTCAATACAAAACTGCCAACGAAACTGCACCGGTCCACCCAAGAGTGCCTCGTTCGCGAGATGCACAACGAGATGTGCCATCGGAACAAAGAAGCCTGGCGGAACAAGCACGCAGTCTTTTAATATGCACCAAGTAATAATAAAATGATTTAGTGTCACCAGATTAATTACGGTCAAATTTTAATCTTTACATCATGCAAGGGTTCACCTACACTTCTAATAGGAGGGCCTATCCCGCCCGAGTACGTGTAGATCGAGCCGTGTTCCATGTTTACCCCGACCCGAGACGGAATTTCGGCAGCACCTCCCCGCTGTTCTTCAGAATACACGTCTCGAGCTTGTCAAGCCGAGAGGGTGTGCATCCGAAGAACAACAGGGAGGTGCTGCCGAAATTACGTCTCAGGAAGGGGTAGAACATGGAACACGACCCGATCTACACGTACTCGGACTGTCCAACAGGACAACCCGGAAGTGTTACGGTTATAAATATGCAAAGATGGACAATCCTGCATATTTATAAATTTGTAACCCTTCCGGATGGGATCTGACTCGGGTTACGCGACTGACTTGGTGATCTAGACCAAAATAAACCTATGCAGCAAGAGAGGCGAAAGATTTATACCCTCGAAGCGTGATCGGTGGCCGGAGAAGGTCGAGGACGTGCTCCGGAAGAGGGCGACAAAACAAAGGGCACCGAGGCGGCCCCTCCTCAGCTGGAGAAGCCGCGACGACGCGCGGGACCGACGGTGCTGGCTGGCGGGAAGCTACGTCATCTAAAAAGTACAAACAATCGAAATATATAAGCAAATATCCCTCCATTTTACCTAATAATTAAACATAAAACAGAATAAACCACAGAACGATGTAACCATATTAGCTAAACATAACACATATAGACAAGTAGCACAATAATACATAGGTAGCATGTATGATAAGTCTAGCAGTACAACAGGTAGCAAGATAAGTCTAGTAGTACGACAGGTAGGATGATAGACATCCTAAACTCGACTCGCGCCGGTGTCAGTGGCGTCGTCCAAGCGGTCCCAACAAGAGGACAGGCTGCTGCTAGAGTCCTCGCCCTGCTGCTGCGTGCCGGAGGGGCCGGCCTCGCCCTGCCCGCGCTGCTGCCGGCTCTCGCTGAAAACCTGGTACTGGACCGCCATCACCTGGGGATCAAGGAGGAGATCCTTGACCAAGGGGTCATCCTCCTCGCGCTGGTGGCGCGCCCTGAGCAGCCTCTCTGCCTGCCGGTGCTCCCTCTCCTCGGCCTTCGTCGCGATCCTCATGCCATCTGGCGCTAACAGATGCGCCACGCTCCGCTCATCCTCAAAGTTGAGGATCGCTCTCGCCCCAAAGTGCTGGACCGCCGCGCAGTCGTAGGCGCGGGCCGCCTGCCACGGGCACCTGAAAGTACCAAGCTGGATCTTCCTGTGATCCACTGTGATCTGAGCTGCCCAAGTCGGGATCTTCGTGGGTCTCCGATGAACACCACGAAACTTTCGCTCCGGCTCCGACATGATACTTAGTTAAGTAAAAGCATTTGATACACGGGTTAGTCATATATGAAATGAATATATAAAAACACTAACACCTATTTTCCTTCTATGATTGTCAACAACATTTTATTTGCTACATCTATCCCTAAATCATTTTGTTATTTTCTATTTTCTACCACTAAATTTCCATCTATAATTTCTATTGTGCTATTTTCTAATTTCTACCACTAATTTTCCATCTATTTTCCTCTTTTCTACCACTAATTTTCCTAAAATCCTACTCCTAAAATCACTAAATCTAAAATACACAGAAAATAGGGGAGATGCGAGGAGCACCTGGCGGTGCGGAGGGTACCTGCGGCGAGGAGGGTAGCACGTCGAGGGGAGCGGCGAGGTTGCGGGGCCGGTGCGGCCAGAGGGGAGCACGGCGGAGGCGGGGCGAGTGGCGGCGGGGGTCGGGTAGGGGCTGGCGGCGGGGGTGGGTAGGGGCTGGCGGGTGGAGGGGGCGGGGTTGCCGGCTAGCGGGTGGAGGGGGCGGGGTTGGCGGCGGCGGGGTTGGCGGCGGGGGTGGGTAAGGGCTGGCGGCGGGGCTGGGTAGGGGCGGGTGGCGGGGATGGCGGCTGGCGGGTGGAGGGGGCGGGGTTGCCGGCGGCGGGGTGGCGGCGGGGCTGGGTAGGGGCGGGTGGCGGCGGGGTCGTGGCTGGCCGGAGCAGGGCGGCGGGGGAGCGGGGCAGCCGCGGAGCGGGTAGCCGGCCGAAGAAATGCGGATATGGGTGGTCGAGGAGCTGTGGCGGGATAAGGATAAGGTGTGGGACCTATGCCGACGGCTTTGCCGTCGGCATAGGCTTTTCCTTTTTTTTTTTCACTTACATCATCTTTTTTAATGTATTTATTTATTACTCTTATCACAAGTTTTTCCGTAGGCACATGGGAAACCATCTTTTTTAATGTATTTATTTATTACTCTTATCACAAGTATTACTCCGGGGCCCGCTTCGGCAAACCCTAAATCCGCTGGAAAAACCCTAACGTTTCCGTCTACCCCCATAGACGTGCGTCGAAAGGGGGTAGCCCAGTGGACTTTTTTACGTGGTTGTGTTAGGTTAGGCCATAGGAACATGAGAAACCAAAGTCTACCCCAAATCGACACAAGATTCCATCCGGTTAGCCCGAAAGGGGAGTTTTCACCTCTAAGTGCAGAAACTCACTAGAGAGAAAGTGAAGCCGGTGATGTCGGTCACACCTAGGAGTAGATTCCTGGACATTTGAAACACACAAACACACTTGTATACATATGGTATGGCACAACCTAGGTTTGGGTGGGGTTCCGACGCTCCGGGGCCCCGCTTCGGCGAAACCCTGAATCCGCTGGAAAAACCCTAACGTTTCCGTCTACCCCCATAGACGTGCGTCGAAAGGGGGTAGCCCAGTGGACTTTTTTACGTGGTTGTGTTAGGTTAGGCCATAGGAACATGAGAAACCAAAGTCTACCCCAAATCGACACAAGATTCCATCCGGTTAGCCCGAAAGGGGAGTTTTCACCTCTAAGTGCAGAAACTCACTAGAGAGAAAGTGAAGCCGGTGATGTCGGTCACACCTAGGAGTAGATTCCTGGACATTTGAAACACACAAACACACTTGTATACATATGGTATGGCACAACCTAGGTTTGGGTGGGGTTCCGACGCTCCGGGGCCCCGCTTCGGCGAAACCCTGAATCCGCTGGAAAAACCCTAACGTTTCCGTCTACCCCCATAGACGTGCGTCGAAAGGGGGTAGCCCAGTGGACTTTTTTGCTTGGTTGGTTAGGTTAGGCCATAGGAACATGAGAAACCAAAGTCTACCCCAAATCGACACAAGATTCCATCCGGTTAGCCCGAAAGGGGAGTTTTCACCTCTAAGTGCAGAAACTCACTAGAGAGAAAGTGAAGCCGGTGATGTCGGTCACACCTAGGAGTAGATTCCTGGACATTTGAAACACACAAACACACTTGTATACATATGGTATGGCACAACCTAGGTTTGGGTGGGGTTCCGACGCTCCGGGGCCCCGCTTCGGCGAAACCCTGAATCCGCTGGAAAAACCCTAACGTTTCCGTCTACCCCCATAGACGTGCGTCGAAAGGGGGTAGCCCAGTGGACTTTTTTACGTGGTTGGTTAGGTTAGGCCATAGGAACATGAGAAACCAAAGTCTACCCCAAATCGACACAAGATTCCATCCGGTTAGCCCGAAAGGGGAGTTTTCACCTCTAAGTGCAGAAACTCACTAGAGAGAAAGTGAAGCCGGTGATGTCGGTCACACCTAGGAGTAGATTCCTGGACATTTGAAACACACAAACACACTTGTATACATATGGTATGGCACAACCTAGGTTTGGGTGGGGTTCCGACGCTCCGGGGCCCCGCTTCGGCGAAACCCTGAATCCGCTGGAAAAACCCTAACGTTTCCGTCTACCCCCATAGACGTGCGTCGAAAGGGGGTAGCCCAGTGGACTTTTTTACGTGGTTGGGTTAGGTTAGGCCATAGGAACATGAGAAACCAAAGTCTACCCCAAATCGACACAAGATTCCATCCGGTTAGCCCGAAAGGGGAGTTTTCACCTCTAAGTGCAGAAACTCACTAGAGAGAAAGTGAAGCCGGTGATGTCGGTCACACCTAGGAGTAGATTCCTGGACATTTGAAACACACAAACACACTTGTATACATATGGTATGGCACAACCTAGGTTTGGGTGGGGTTCCGACGCTCCGGGGCCCCGCTTCGGCGAAACCCTGAATCCGCTGGAAAAACCCTAACGTTTCCGTCTACCCCCATAGACGTGCGTCGAAAGGGGGTAGCCCAGTGGACTTTTTTACGTGGTTGGTTAGGTTAGGCCATAGGAACATGAGAAACCAAAGTCTACCCCAAATCGACACAAGATTCCATCCGGTTCGCCCGAAAGGGGAGTTTTCACCTCTAAGTGCAGAAACTCACTAGAGAGAAAGTGAAGCCGGTGATGTCGGTCACACCTAGGAGTAGATTCCTGGACATTTGAAACACACAAACACACTTGTATACATATGGTATGGCACAACCTAGGTTTGGGTGGGGTTCCGACGCTCCGGGGCCCCGCTTCGGCGAAACCCTGAATCCGCTGGAAAAACCCTAACGTTTCCGTCTACCCCCATAGACGTGCGTCGAAAGGGGGTAGCCCAGTGGACTTTTTTGCTTGGTTGGGTTAGGTTAGGCCATAGGAACATGAGAAACCAAAGTCTACCCCAAATCGACACAAGATTCCATCCGGTTCGCCCGAAAGGGGAGTTTTCACCTCTAAGTGCAGAAACTCACTAGAGAGAAAGTGAAGCCGGTGATGTCGGTCACACCTAGGAGTAGATTCCTGGACATTTGAAACACACAAACACACTTGTATACATATGGTATGGCACAACCTAGGTTTGGGTGGGGTTCCGACGCTCCGGGGCCCCGCTTCGGCGAAACCCTGAATCCGCTGGAAAAACCCTAACGTTTCCGTCTACCCCCATAGACGTGCGTCGAAAGGGGGTAGCCCAGTGGACTTTTTTACGTGGTTGTGTTAGGTTAGGCCATAGGAACATGAGAAACCAAAGTCTACCCCAAATCGACACAAGATTCCATCCGGTTAGCCCGAAAGGGGAGTTTTCACCTCTAAGTGCAGAAACTCACTAGAGAGAAAGTGAAGCCGGTGATGTCGGTCACACCTAGGAGTAGATTCCTGGACATTTGAAACACACAAACACACTTGTATACATATGGTATGGCACAACCTAGGTTTGGGTGGGGTTCCGACGCTCCGGGGCCCCGCTTCGGCGAAACCCTGAATCCGCTGGAAAAACCCTAACGTTTCCGTCTACCCCCATAGACGTGCGTCGAAAGGGGGTAGCCCAGTGGACTTTTTTGCTTGGTTGGGTTAGGTTAGGCCATAGGAACATGAGAAACCAAAGTCTACCCCAAATCGACACAAGATTCCATCCGGTTCGCCCGAAAGGGGAGTTTTCACCTCTAAGTGCAGAAACTCACTAGAGAGAAAGTGAAGCCGGTGATGTCGGTCACACCTAGGAGTAGATTCCTGGACATTTGAAACACACAAACACACTTGTATACATATGGTATGGCACAACCTAGGTTTGGGTGGGGTTCCGACGCTCCGGGGCCCCGCTTCGGCGAAACCCTGAATCCGCTGGAAAAACCCTAACGTTTCCGTCTACCCCCATAGACGTGCGTCGAAAGGGGGTAGCCCAGTGGACTTTTTTACGTGGTTGTGTTAGGTTAGGCCATAGGAACATGAGAAACCAAAGTCTACCCCAAATCGACACAAGATTCCATCCGGTTAGCCCGAAAGGGGAGTTTTCACCTCTAAGTGCAGAAACTCACTAGAGAGAAAGTGAAGCCGGTGATGTCGGTCACACCTAGGAGTAGATTCCTGGACATTTGAAACACACAAACACACTTGTATACATATGGTATGGCACAACCTAGGTTTGGGTGGGGTTCCGACGCTCCGGGGCCCCGCTTCGGCGAAACCCTGAATCCGCTGGAAAAACCCTAACGTTTCCGTCTACCCCCATAGACGTGCGTCGAAAGGGGGTAGCCCAGTGGACTTTTTTACGTGGTTGGTTAGGTTAGGCCATAGGAACATGAGAAACCAAAGTCTACCCCAAATCGACACAAGATTCCATCCGGTTCGCCCGAAAGGGGAGTTTTCACCTCTAAGTGCAGAAACTCACTAGAGAGAAAGTGAAGCCGGTGATGTCGGTCACACCTAGGAGTAGATTCCTGGACATTTGAAACACACAAACACACTTGTATACATATGGTATGGCACAACCTAGGTTTGGGTGGGGTTCCGACGCTCCGGGGCCCCGCTTCGGCGAAACCCTGAATCCGCTGGAAAAACCCTAACGTTTCCGTCTACCCCCATAGACGTGCGTCGAAAGGGGGTAGCCCAGTGGACTTTTTTACGTGGTTGGGTTAGGTTAGGCCATAGGAACATGAGAAACCAAAGTCTACCCCAAATCGACACAAGATTCCATCCGGTTCGCCCGAAAGGGGAGTTTTCACCTCTAAGTGCAGAAACTCACTAGAGAGAAAGTGAAGCCGGTGATGTCGGTCACACCTAGGAGTAGATTCCTGGACATTTGAAACACACAAACACACTTGTATACATATGGTATGGCACAACCTAGGTTTGGGTGGGGTTCCGACGCTCCGGGGCCCCGCTTCGGCGAAACCCTGAATCCGCTGGAAAAACCCTAACGTTTCCGTCTACCCCCATAGACGTGCGTCGAAAGGGGGTAGCCCAGTGGACTTTTTTGCTTGGTTGGGTTAGGTTAGGCCATAGGAACATGAGAAACCAAAGTCTACCCCAAATCGACACAAGATTCCATCCGGTTCGCCCGAAAGGGGAGTTTTCACCTCTAAGTGCAGAAACTCACTAGAGAGAAAGTGAAGCCGGTGATGTCGGTCACACCTAGGAGTAGATTCCTGGACATTTGAAACACACAAACACACTTGTATACATATGGTATGGCACAACCTAGGTTTGGGTGGGGTTCCGACGCTCCGGGGCCCCGCTTCGGCGAAACCCTGAATCCGCTGGAAAAACCCTAACGTTTCCGTCTACCCCCATAGACGTGCGTCGAAAGGGGGTAGCCCAGTGGACTTTTTTACGTGGTTGGGTTAGGTTAGGCCATAGGAACATGAGAAACCAAAGTCTACCCCAAATCGACACAAGATTCCATCCGGTTCGCCCGAAAGGGGAGTTTTCACCTCTAAGTGCAGAAACTCACTAGAGAGAAAGTGAAGCCGGTGATGTCGGTCACACCTAGGAGTAGATTCCTGGACATTTGAAACACACAAACACACTTGTATACATATGGTATGGCACAACCTAGGTTTGGGTGGGGTTCCGACGCTCCGGGGCCCCGCTTCGGCGAAACCCTGAATCCGCTGGAAAAACCCTAACGTTTCCGTCTACCCCCATAGACGTGCGTCGAAAGGGGGTAGCCCAGTGGACTTTTTTGCTTGGTTGGGTTAGGTTAGGCCATAGGAACATGAGAAACCAAAGTCTACCCCAAATCGACACAAGATTCCATCCGGTTCGCCCGAAAGGGGAGTTTTCACCTCTAAGTGCAGAAACTCACTAGAGAGAAAGTGAAGCCGGTGATGTCGGTCACACCTAGGAGTAGATTCCTGGACATTTGAAACACACAAACACACTTGTATACATATGGTATGGCACAACCTAGGTTTGGGTGGGGTTCCGACGCTCCGGGGCCCCGCTTCGGCGAAACCCTGAATCCGCTGGAAAAACCCTAACGTTTCCGTCTACCCCCATAGACGTGCGTCGAAAGGGGGTAGCCCAGTGGACTTTTTTACGTGGTTGGGTTAGGTTAGGCCATAGGAACATGAGAAACCAAAGTCTACCCCAAATCGACACAAGATTCCATCCGGTTCGCCCGAAAGGGGAGTTTTCACCTCTAAGTGCAGAAACTCACTAGAGAGAAAGTGAAGCCGGTGATGTCGGTCACACCTAGGAGTAGATTCCTGGACATTTGAAACACACAAACACACTTGTATACATATGGTATGGCACAACCTAGGTTTGGGTGGGGTTCCGACGCTCCGGGGCCCCGCTTCGGCGAAACCCTGAATCCGCTGGAAAAACCCTAACGTTTCCGTCTACCCCCATAGACGTGCGTCGAAAGGGGGTAGCCCAGTGGACTTTTTTACTGGTTGGGTTAGGTTAGGCCATAGGAACATGAGAAACCAAAGTCTACCCCAAATCGACACAAGATTCCATCCGGTTCGCCCGAAAGGGGAGTTTTCACCTCTAAGTGCAGAAACTCACTAGAGAGAAAGTGAAGCCGGTGATGTCGGTCACACCTAGGAGTAGATTCCTGGACATTTGAAACACACAAACACACTTGTATACATATGGTATGGCACAACCTAGGTTTGGGTGGGGTTCCGACGCTCCGGGGCCCCGCTTCGGCGAAACCCTGAATCCGCTGGAAAAACCCTAACGTTTCCGTCTACCCCCATAGACGTGCGTCGAAAGGGGGTAGCCCAGTGGACTTTTTTGCTTGGTTGGGTTAGGTTAGGCCATAGGAACATGAGAAACCAAAGTCTACCCCAAATCGACACAAGATTCCATCCGGTTCGCCCGAAAGGGGAGTTTTCACCTCTAAGTGCAGAAACTCACTAGAGAGAAAGTGAAGCCGGTGATGTCGGTCACACCTAGGAGTAGATTCCTGGACATTTGAAACACACAACACACTTGTATACATATGGTATGGCACAACCTAGGTTTGGGTGGGGTTCCGACGCTCCGGGGCCCCGCTTCGGCGAAACCCTGAATCCGCTGGAAAAACCCTAACGTTTCCGTCTACCCCCATAGACGTGCGTCGAAAGGGGGTAGCCCAGTGGACTTTTTTACGTGGTTGGGTTAGGTTAGGCCATAGGAACATGAGAAACCAAAGTCTACCCCAAATCGACACAAGATTCCATCCGGTTCGCCCGAAAGGGGAGTTTTCACCTCTAAGTGCAGAAACTCACTAGAGAGAAAGTGAAGCCGGTGATGTCGGTCACACCTAGGAGTAGATTCCTGGACATTTGAAACACACAAACACACTTGTATACATATGGTATGGCACAACCTAGGTTTGGGTGGGGTTCCGACGCTCCGGGGCCCCGCTTCGGCGAAACCCTGAATCCGCTGGAAAAACCCTAACGTTTCCGTCTACCCCCATAGACGTGCGTCGAAAGGGGGTAGCCCAGTGGACTTTTTTACGTGGTTGGGTTAGGTTAGGCCATAGGAACATGAGAAACCAAAGTCTACCCCAAATCGACACAAGATTCCATCCGGTTCGCCCGAAAGGGGAGTTTTCACCTCTAAGTGCAGAAACTCACTAGAGAGAAAGTGAAGCCGGTGATGTCGGTCACACCTAGGAGTAGATTCCTGGACATTTGAAACACACAAACACACTTGTATACATATGGTATGGCACAACCTAGGTTTGGGTGGGGTTCCGACGCTCCGGGGCCCCGCTTCGGCGAAACCCTGAATCCGCTGGAAAAACCCTAACGTTTCCGTCTACCCCCATAGACGTGCGTCGAAAGGGGGTAGCCCAGTGGACTTTTTTGCTTGGTTGGGTTAGGTTAGGCCATAGGAACATGAGAAACCAAAGTCTACCCCAAATCGACACAAGATTCCATCCGGTTCGCCCGAAAGGGGAGTTTTCACCTCTAAGTGCAGAAACTCACTAGAGAGAAAGTGAAGCCGGTGATGTCGGTCACACCTAGGAGTAGATTCTTGGACATTTGAAACACACAACACACTTGTATACATATGGTATGGCACAACCTAGGTTTGGGTGGGGTTCCGACGCTCCGGGGCCCCGCTTCGGCGAAACCCTGAATCCGCTGGAAAAACCCTAACGTTTCCGTCTACCCCCATAGACGTGCGTCGAAAGGGGGTAGCCCAGTGGACTTTTTTACGTGGTTGTGTTAGGTTAGGCCATAGGAACATGAGAAACCAAAGTCTACCCCAAATCGACACAAGATTCCATCCGGTTCGCCCGAAAGGGGAGTTTTCACCTCTAAGTGCAGAAACTCACTAGAGAGAAAGTGAAGCCGGTGATGTCGGTCACACCTAGGAGTAGATTCCTGGACATTTGAAACACACAAACACACTTGTATACATATGGTATGGCACAACCTAGGTTTGGGTGGGGTTCCGACGCTCCGGGGCCCCGCTTCGGCGAAACCCTGAATCCGCTGGAAAAACCCTAACGTTTCCGTCTACCCCCATAGACGTGCGTCGAAAGGGGGTAGCCCAGTGGACTTTTTTACGTGGTTGGGTTAGGTTAGGCCATAGGAACATGAGAAACCAAAGTCTACCCCAAATCGACACAAGATTCCATCCGGTTCGCCCGAAAGGGGAGTTTTCACCTCTAAGTGCAGAAACTCACTAGAGAGAAAGTGAAGCCGGTGATGTCGGTCACACCTAGGAGTAGATTCCTGGACATTTGAAACACACAAACACACTTGTATACATATGGTATGGCACAACCTAGGTTTGGGTGGGGTTCCGACGCTCCGGGGCCCCGCTTCGGCGAAACCCTGAATCCGCTGGAAAAACCCTAACGTTTCCGTCTACCCCCATAGACGTGCGTCGAAAGGGGGTAGCCCAGTGGACTTTTTTGCTTGGTTGGGTTAGGTTAGGCCATAGGAACATGAGAAACCAAAGTCTACCCCAAATCGACACAAGATTCCATCCGGTTCGCCCGAAAGGGGAGTTTTCACCTCTAAGTGCAGAAACTCACTAGAGAGAAAGTGAAGCCGGTGATGTCGGTCACACCTAGGAGTAGATTCTTGGACATTTGAAACACACAACACACTTGTATACATATGGTATGGCACAACCTAGGTTTGGGTGGGATTCCGACGCTCCGGGGCCCCGCTTCGGCGAAACCCTGAATCCGCTGGAAAAACCCTAACGTTTCCGTCTACCCCCATAGACGTGCGTCGAAAGGGGGTAGCCCAGTGGAATTTTTTACGTGGTTGTGTTAGGTTAGGCCATAGGAACATGAGAAACCAAAGTCTACCCCAAATCGACACAAGATTCCATCCGGTTCACCCGAAAGGGGAGTTTTCACCTCTAAGTGCAGAAACTCACTAGAGAGAAAGTGAAGCCGGTGATGTCGGTCACACCTAGGAGTAGATTCCTGGACATTTGAAACACACAAACACACTTGTATACATATGGTATGGCACAACCTAGGTTTGGGTGGGGTTCCGACGCTCCGGGGCCCCGCTTCGGCGAAACCCTGAATCCGCTGGAAAAACCCTAACGTTTCCGTCTACCCCCATAGACGTGCGTCGAAAGGGGGTAGCCCAGTGGACTTTTTTGCTTGGTTGGGTTAGGTTAGGCCATAGGAACATGAGAAAGATGGCGGGATAAACAATGCGTGGAGGTACATGGAAAACCAATATCCACCCCAACACTTGCAATAATATCTACACACATGCGATAACACAAATCAATATTCGCATATAATACTTCAGAGATAAGATTCGCGACGTTATTTTATGTGGGTGGAGACCGCTATTTGGCGTAGCTATATACATATAGAAATGAATAAAAACATATTAAATTTAATTGAGAGTAATAAATAGATACATAAAAATGAAGAATAGGGTAAAAATGAATAAAAATGGTAGAGTCCTGTGCCGACGGCAAAGCCGTCGGCACAGAGTGCCGTCGACGTCACCTCACAAGCTGTGCCGACGGCTTCCTGTGTCCCGACGGTGGCCGTCGGGATAGAACGTCTGTGCCGACGGCCGTTTCTGTGCCGACGGACTTGTCGACGGCTGGCCCTGGTACGACCCTGTGCCGACGGCCCCGATAAATAGCCGTCGGCACAGGTTCTGGCCGTCGGCACTGTTGGCCATTCCCGTAGTGACTGGCTAAAGGCTAAAGAAATGGTCTCCATCATCGGAAGACGGTAGTGTGTCTGCTGGCTACGTGTGTGGTATGCCGCCCGTCAACCATTATGACCCTTTCATAATTCATTGATGTATTCCCAAAAAAAAAAAAAAAATTCATTGATGTACATAGCTTCCTCTCTTTTCTTAAGAAAACTCTTTCTATCACTGATATGTTATGATATAGCAAAGCTTTCTAGAATAAAGGGCCAAACAGAAAAGGTGCTTCTATTTTTTGAGTACATGGTCTTATAAGAGACATTGCAGGTAAAATGAAACCTTCACATCTATGCGAACAACATATCAGTCTTATAGGAATACAGCAGGTATTCTATTGTGATTTTCAAAAACAGAGATCATAAGGTAAGAGCATCACATTCGCAGAATTTCCTCCACGCGTATGGACGTCGTGCCATGTCAGGTGCACACATGGACGTCAAGCTTTAGCTCTCAGGCCACAGAAATAAGTGACATAAACAAATTAGAAGTTGATTTCCTTATAGCATCTCCAATGCTCCCCCCATCCCCCTCGACAACCCCAAATATTTTCCGTTTAGGGGTGTAGGGACACGTGTCCACAAAAAATAAGGGACGGGTTCGAACCAATTTGTTTTGCCGTTAGTTGACACCGCCTCAAGTGCATGGCTGTTGGTATTGCGTCACATGTACCCTATTCAATTAAGCAAGTGACTTAGAATATGAAAATGTGGATCTTCACTCTCCCCCCGGCATTTGGAAAATAGCCATGTCTAGTTTCTCTATTCATTCCATTGTTTATTTTTTTTAGATCATTGCATTGTTCATATTCAATTCCATCCTATTCAATCAAGGAAGAAAAGTTTGTAAAAAAAAATCAATATGAGATTTACTTTTGAATATCTCAACGGCACAAGCGCAACAGTAAAACGGAACGTGATTTCGATGCCCCATTCGAAATATATTTCGTTTTTCGTATTCGAATCTGCAAAAAGGAGGAAAAACTGGTGCAATGTGGTTCATCCACACAGTGTACGCCGAGTGGTGCTCTATGTTTCACCCGTGAGTGAGCTTCGTATCGCGTTCACTTGTTGCTTGTGGAGGGATTAAAAAAATCATCCTCTTTTAGTGAGGGTGCCCTTAGAACAACAATCGTTTCTCCAGAAATATCTAGTTAAAAAAGTGGGGAAGAAATAAGAAAACTATTTCTAGTGTCTTCTTACTTTAATATAGTGTATACTGCATGTAAAAAAAAATGTCAGCTTAGGTGCATATGCTACTTGATAAAAACAAGACATTTTCAATGAAAAAAAAATCTAAAACATCATACATGTATATGTCGATGCTGTATGTGAACATGCAAAAAAGTTATGGAGCTCATTGTGTGACCCCAGTAAAAAGAACAAATTTGTCACTCTAATTAAGAGTGTTTGTTACAACTCTTTTTTTCCTTAGAGTGGCATGTATTGTCCTTCCTTATAAAACTTTTCACACATGTGAAAGACACACCAATAACTACACATTATAAAAAACATCAGAATTTTGTGAAATTTAATCACATTACTATTCACACCGGGAGCAAATGCACGGGACGTACCGAGGAGGAAGGCCCGTTGATAAAAATGAGAATACCTGTGATCAACCTAAATTAATGAAAGAATAAAGAGGATGACAAGAGAAAAATGGGTAAATCATCGGATTGGACGTTCCACAGGGTGATCATAATTGACTGCAGAAGCGCAGCCATAAGATTTAGTTGCACAGATCGGAACAATCTTACAATAGCATATATAGGGTAGGGACGAGAGACCTGACTGGCTCTGTCTTCATCGTCGTCAACACCGACGATAAAATCACTGCGCGCACACGTCACATGTAGAACCCTCAAAACTGGATCTACGAAAAATCGATCGACATGATCGATCGCGCAATGCTCAAAGCTGCATGTCGTGCGCATACGATGAGGATGTACCGAAATACACCGTGTCGATCACATCGTAGTCCATGACATCCAGCCCTTCGTCATCGCCAAACGACGACGTCGTCGGCAGCTCAATCCAAAAAGGGGACGCAGACGCGGCGTCTTCGCCGGCGCGCCCCAGCTGCGACGGCGATGCTTCCGGCGATGCGTCCCCGGAGTAGGACTGCTGGCTCCCCTGCAGCACGCAGGCGAGGGACGAGACGAGCGCCTGCTGCTCCAGCTCATCCTTGGTCAGCTGTACGACGGCGCCGCCACGCTGCTGCGGCGACAGCCCGGCGGAGAAGTCGATCAGATCCTTGGAGCTACGTGCCGCCGCCTCAGGCGCCGCGGCGGCGGGCGACGTGTGGTGGCAGGTGTGCTCGTGGACGTAGATGACGAGGTACATCGCCGGGCCGCCGTTGCTGTGCTGCTCCTGCACCTGCTTCGTGGCCGGGCAGCCGCGCTCGCGGTGGTAACTGCATCGGAAGTAGCACCTGCGTGGACACGTACACAGGTAGTAGGAGTAAGAAATAAGATCCGCTCAGTGTCTTGTACACACTTGTCGACATACGTATATTATTAGGTATTCCCTCCGTTTTTTAATATAAGATGTTTTAGGTGTTGCACATATTGTCTAGATACATACTAAAGTGGGTGAACATGCACACTAATACATGTCTACATTCATTCATGTACATGTGCATGTGGAAAAATGCTAAAACATCTTATATTAAAAAACGGAGGGAGTATATAATATCTGATCTTAGCACATGGCGGCTTAGCTGTTGAGTGACGTCGCATGAAAACAACTAATCGTTGTCTAGTGACGTAAGGCGATGCTTCTAATATGATACTAGTACGACAAATTAGTACTCCTAATCCAACTTTAGCTGTCTACCCGGCAGAGTAAATTAAGTTAACCGTGGCATACGCACGAGAATCCCGCGTGCCACAAAGGTTTGTCAAGAAAACTTTTTTTTTGTGAGAAAAAGAAACATTCTCTTAACCTGAAAAAGAGAACATGCGTCAGCATCAAACACTGACTTTCACTCTTTTTCCTCTTCTTCAAATGGACACATTTTCACTTTGGTGAGTGTGACGCTTTCAAACGTGTGGCAGAGTGGGGATATCATCCGCCGCTCATCGATGATCTTTTTTGAGGCCGCGCAACATTTTGTGTTTGTCCTTTGCGTGCCTTCCCCATCGATCTCAAGGTGTCATCCAGAATCCGAATACTCAATCATATATATGATGCACGTTTTTTTTCTGTTATCCCCTATAGCACGCGCTAGCTCTAGAAGCGCCACGATCTAAATCTTTCGCTTGGCTATCTAGGAGTATTTTTCTTCTTCTTACAACGACATGGCAACTTAATTACTAATCCAGTAATGAATTGTTGAGAACTTTTTGAGATAAGATAAGATGAGATAAACTATATATGTCTTAGCTAACCTTGGGAAGCTTGTCCTCATGATCCTCTTCTGGCCGTACTTCCTCCACTCGTACCCATCGGAGTGCGGCGAGGGCGTCATAATCCTTCTGTGAAAGAAACAATGCACTCAACAAATTAATTAGATCCACACATAATCCATCGACTTGTTTCCACTATAGGCATGTACTATTAGTAGGCAGACAACTCACTTCCTGGGCACACCGTCATCCCTAGCCCGGCGCTCGCCAGCACCAGCGGCGGCGGTGGATGTGGCAAGGGTCGCCTGGGATGGTGTGGTGGCGGCCGGGGCGGAGCCGCCCATGATGGAGATGCAGACGGTGAAGGTGCGGGACACCTCCCGCAGAATGAATGCGGCGGTGGCCTCGGCCTGGCCCTGCCCGTGCAGCGTCCGCAGCGCCTCCGCCTGCAGCTGCGCCGTCAGCTCGTGCCCGCGCGTCAACTCCCTCACCACCGCCTCGTAGTGCTGCTCATCAACCACCGTCGATTCGAAGCCAGTGGCGGCGCCGCCGTTGGCGTTCACGATGAGACGGGACTGCGTCTGCATGGTGCTGCCTCGCGAGCTAGTCCGGCCGCCGCTACCAGAGTACGTGTAGTGCTGCGAGAGGAAGTGTTTGTAAGTTCGTTGGTACGAGTTGAAAAGTATTGCAGCCTTGCAGGCAGTTTTGGTGGCGGGAGTGGGCGGAAGTAGAGGATGATGCGCACGAGAGCTCTTATACAGGACGGGCCGGAGGAAGCGTCGTGGGAGCTGCGCAGCTCAGCCCAGGTTGGGAGTGATTGTAATCTGGGGCTGGGGACGCTTTTACGCGGTGTGGTGGACTTGGTGAGGAACGTACAGGAGGTCGTTTTTAAATACTTACTCTGCAAAACAAGATTTGCATATCGGAACAACGAAGACAGCCATCAAAGCGAACAAAGGTATGCTGAAGGCATTTGACAAAATCAGGAGAAGGATGCTCTGGAACTGTAGCGAAAACGTCAGCGGAGGTAAATGCAAGGTCAGTTGGGACAAGGTCTGCCGTCCCAAGGTTCTTGGTAGCCTCGGAATCCTCAACTTGGAAAAAATTTCTAGAGCGCTAAGGCTAAGATGGCTTTGACACGAGTGTGCTTCTCCTGACAAACCATGGGTCGGCTCTGAAACGCCAAATGACGACTCAGACAGAAACCTCTTCAATGCTGCCACCAAGGTTTCTATAGGGGATGGGTTCAAAGCTTCCTTTTGGGGATCGTCCTGGCTTGACGGACTTTCGGCTAAAGTTATCGCCCCTGACCTCTTCAGTGCCTCTAAGCGCAAAAATAGAAAGGTCCATGATGCACTCACCGACTTCAAATGAATTGCCGACCTCGACGTGGCCAACTTCACGGTCAATCACATCTCCCAGTTCGTGCAACTTTGGGAGCTCATTCAGGAGACGCCGCTCTCCCCTGGCATCGAAGACACCATCACCTGGACCCTTTCTACTTCTGGGGACTACTCCGCGAAGTCCGCCTACAAGGCACAGTTCTTTGGTGCCTCCGCTTGTCCTTTCATGGCCGTTGTCTGGAACACCTGGGCCCCTCCAAAATGCACCTTCTTCGCCTGGTTAGCCGTGCAAAACCGGTTTTGGACTTCCGACCGTCTCGCCATCAGAGGATGGCCGCATCAGCCTGTCTGTCAGCTTTGCAAGAATCAACCGGAGACTGGGAGGCACTTGTTGTTTGAATGCCGCTACTCAAGGAGGGTCTGGGCCGACGCGTCCTCCTGGCTTAAATGCCCTACGCTGATGCAGGGCCCTGGTGTCACTAAACCTACTGTCTTTGACTACTGGAAGGACCTAGCCGCCACGCCATCTCCCTCCCGCAAGGGACTCAAGTCGACGATCATCCTAATCACTTGGAAAATTTGGAAAGAGCGGAACGCGAGGGTCTTCAACAACACTTTCACTATGCCGTCCATTCTTTTCCAGCGCATCAAGAGCGAGAGTAGGAACTGGATTCTGGCAAGGGCCAAGGGTTTGGCCGGAATTTGCGAGTAGTTCGTTTTTGGGTGTGTTGGGCCTCGGTCTTACCGGGATGCCTTTTTATTTTTTTCGGCTTTGGCTGTGTCGTTTGTCTTTGCTCCTACTATATCAATATAAAAGGCAAAGCTTTTGCCTTGTTTCTAAAAAAAATAAGGTGGCTTCTGTTTTAGCAGGCGTATCTCTCTGTCTTAACTTCAGTGGTTGCTCGGATTTCGAAGTACAAAAGAGACTAATGAAACTGGGATCCTTCATACTCCTTCGATGAAAAAAGAGAACATTTAACAATATGTTGTTTGGGTTATGAAAATTCACTAAAGTTTACTAATAATATGAGGCCCTTGTAAAATCGTGTTTTTTTCCTCAACTTGTGGGAGAGTTTAAGTTTGGTCCCGTAGAAACATTAGTAGATATTGCGTCCCTTGTCTTTTCAAAGTGAACGTGTTAGGTTTGAGGCTCGACTCAAAGCGGTTTCATCGCAGATGTGTGTAGCTATCCCTAGAATAGCCATTGTATCCTGGATTTGCATGTGACCCTTGCTCGAACACATGTCAGTGCGTACAAGATGAACGTCTTGTTGCTCTTCTCATCGGACAACTTTCCATGCTCACTCCACAAGACGACCGCATTCAACCACAGGAAAGCCTAGAACCGGGAACATTGCATCCTCCCGGAGGGGACTTAGCAGCAAGGACCAAAAAACTACCCGAAGTGCTAACGATGGTGATCTTTGTGGTGGCTGGTGCCCAAAGTCAGGTGTCACTGAGATGCAGGCATCCTTGGAGCCAACACCGTGAGGCACCAGAACGATGTGGCCAAAGAACGCCACTAGGGAGGATCATCTACCATCTTGAAAGAGATAAAGGCATGGAAGAAGGATGAGCCCAAGAAGGAGGAGAGGCGGCGCACCATCCAGGGTCAGGGAGAGGTAAATGTTGGAGAAGGTAGAGAGTGGGCACGAGCTGACACGGTTGCTAGTTGTGTAAACCTCCATATAGAAAATCAGGTAGGACTGAAGCCACATAGCGGGAAATAAATTCAAATTTAAGTTAACAAATACTACATTTGTTCCTAAATATAAGATGAGCTACCAAAATGTCTTATACTTAGGGAAAGAGGGAGTATGAAAGTTGGTTTATTGAAACTGAGAATTTATTGAAAATGCTATTTGTAAATGAATATTTGCAAGAAAAAAGGGGAAAGAAAGATGTTGAAAATAACTAAAAGACATAAATGTTGTTTCCCTCTTGACTTCTTTTACACCTTGCTCTCGGCCCCTTAGCAAGAATTCATTGATATATTGTGCACCATCTTGCCAACCTAACAAGTTCGGTGCCAATCCCAACCCCAAGCTATTTCATCGCTAATGTGGTTGGATTTCCCCAGTGTTGTTCGTGTGTCCTAGTTTTGCATGTGACCCTGGCTTGGCCTCGCGTCAATGAATAGGCAATTTAAAACAAATCTGAATTTATGTTAATCATGATGCAGAATTAAACTAAAATGATCCTCTTCAAAAACAATCCAAAATATGCTAGGCTCAACTAATTACAGGCACTAAAAAGAGAGACGAGCTCGGACCGTCACCCTTTCCCCACCGACACGCGAAAGGCGATTTGTTTTTCCCCTCTCTCCAGCCACCTCGCCGCCGTCGATCTGCTTGATTCCCCGCCTCCGGCGGCCGCTCCGGCGGCGGGAGGTCGGGGAATCGACAGATCATGGCGTCATCGGAGAGGCTTTTGCGGGAGCTGGACCCTTCCTCTGTTTCAGGTGCTCTGGAGGAGCTCTGCGGCAGATCTGCGCTCCCAGGCGTGTCTGCGTCTCGGCGGAGATGCGGGCGACGCGTTCCCCGGCCGGTATCCGTGGTGGCGGTGCCGGAGTTTGATGGATCTGGCGGAGAAGATGAAGTTGACCAAGCTGGCGCCGTTGTTCGTTCTGCAGGATGGAGGCGCTACGGTGCTGAGGACCGTCGACTTCCTGGCCACTCGGGGACTCCTCCCAGTCCAAGGTTTCGTGGAGGTGCGGTGGCGGGATTCGCCGGCGGAGCGTGCTGCGTGACGACGATGCTGCTGGGATCCAGAAGGACCTCGTTGCTATTTTCTCTTTGTTCTGGGTTTTCCTGTAAGGTTCTTGGTTAATGTAATCTTCTTTGTCCTCGCAAAAAAAAAAAAAAAAAAAAAACTAATTACAGGCACCATCAACCTATGCTTAAAATAGATGTACAGTTAGAGAAAAAAATATAGCAATTCATAATCTATACAAAATATATGATAGATTACTTCTCCCTCTAAACATATGGACAAGACATAACTGATGTATTTCTCGAAGTTCAAATATCTAATATATTATGTATCTTGAGGTGCCCGCATATGAATCCTCCCTTGTGTCACTCTCTCCTGATGGATTATCCCCCCCCCCCCCCCCCCCCCCCCCCCCGCCCCCTGGATCAACTATGAATAGCTTATTCCTCCATCTAGTAGATGGCAAGCTCTACAAACACTTCACAAAGAACTAAGGCATCTTCACAAGCTTTTCAAAGCGATCACTACCCCAACACCACCAAACTATTTAGGAGGTGGTGTCCTCCAAGAATAAAAAGCTCTAAAAAAATGAAACGTCAACGGGAGGGAAAGGCTCTCACCTGAATATATTTCAAACTCGAGAATTGTTTTACAGGGGTCACGCGGAGCGTGAGGTAAGGAAATCGCGCCATAAGCCGTCGTGTTCCTTTTGAATCGAGGCTTTACATCAATTAAACCATAGAGTGAGATCATCTATTATGTTTTTCATCGTAACCTGCGCAGGCATGTCGATTTTCCTGAACACCTTGGCTTTGTGAGAATCCGATATGTTCTAGAGAATGATGAGAGCAATGGACGGCCATGTCGAGCTCAGCAGTCCATTAGGAAGTGCAGAGTCCCAGAGAGCATGGAAATGGGAGAAGGATGGTGAGACACCAGTTCGTGTGCAGACTGCGTGCGAGGCGGGGCACTGGAAGAAGAGGAGGTTCCTGTCTTCAACTGGGTGATCGCATCGGGGGCAGACAACGTTCGGCAGGATGGTCTTCTTGTGGAGGTTTGCTCTTGTGTTTAGGCGGTCGAAAAACAGTAGCCAGCCGAAGATCTTGACCTTTTGCAGAACGAAAGAGTGCCAAACGATCATGAGCTTCTCATCTGGCGCCTGTGAGGACAAAGCAGCGTATGCGCCTCTGGAGGTGAAGCTGGATCCAGCCACGAGAGTGCGCTTATCCGGCAGCTCTGAGAGTGAGACCTGTGTCAACAAAGATCTCAGGGAGGCTAGCTCATCGGCGGCAGCCGAGGTTAGTATGTTACACATGTTAGCATCAATCCCATTTTGCAGCACAATGTTGGTAAAATCGAACTGTTTGATGGAGTGTGTGTATAGGGCAGGGAAAGTAGTGGCTAGGGTTTCTAGAAGAATCCATCGATCAAGCCAGAAGTATGTACCTTTTCCGTTTCCAACCTTTCATTGAGAAACTTGTCTAAGGGTGTGGAGGCTAGATCTAATAATCTTTGCAAGGTCAGAAGTGTTTGTTTTTTGGTGGAGTGGAAGTGCTGAGTGGTAAAGGATCCATTGTTTCCACGGCAAGTCTTCATAGTGTAAAAGTTTGTAAGCGAATTTCAGTAGCAGGCAAACGTTCTGAATTCCTAAGTTTTTAACACCAAGACCACCAGTGGTTTTAGGGGCAGAGACTTTGTCCCAAGCAATCAAGCACTGAGCCCCGGTACAAGTATCCTCAGGAGCTCAAAAGAAGGCTCTTCTTTTTTTGTTAAACTTTTCAAGGCATGGTGGTGGGATGAGGAAGGACGACATGAAATAGGTGGGTAGAGAATCGAGGACAGATGAGAGAATGTCGATCCGTCCACCTTTGTTCAGAAGGTTGGCACACTAGCCGGCGAGGTAGTGGTCACATTTAGAATAAAGGGGGAGGAAAGTAGAGGGTGGTAATTTGTGTGGAGATAGAGGCAGACCTAGGTTTTGAGGGAACGAGGAGATCTCAATGCCTAGGATCGAGGCCATGAGAGACGCATCCTCGTCGGAGACATTCATGGGAATGAACGTAGATTTGTGGTAGTTGATAGTGAGCCATGTTGCAGCGGCGAAGTCGTCTAGGGTTTTGTGTAGCTGCACAGTAGCCTGGGGCGATGTCTTGGCGAGAAGCAGTGTGTCGTCGGTGTTGGAGATATGCCCTAGAGACAATAATATTTAGTATTATTCTATCTCCAAGTTTATTATTAAAAGTTTATATCTTTATGCTACAACTGCATTGGGTACTTGAATAGCGAATACAAAGTATTCAAGAGGAAAATCTCCGATGCACGTGTAGAGATATGAACAAGGAAAAGCGTTTCTAGTCTTGTCTCTAATACTAGCCTATCTTTTTATCAGATGATCGTGTTTTCCTGATCATTGACTTTGTATAAGTCATATAACTATAGGAGTTTATTATCGGAATGATAATAGTACTGAACCGACTCATCCTATAATCTATTGCTATGAGACAAATCGTTAAGATGAAGAATAGCAATTGATCATACAGAGTTTTCATTAGTTAGTTCCTATACCTTGAGAACATCTAGTGACCGCTTATTCGACACTCACGCTTTGATTGTCATCTAACGTCCGGCCGTAACTGGGGACCATAACGGTGGCTATTAGGTTTGACCTAGAATAAGTAATGGAACGGAGATTGTTCAAGAAGGGTACTTACTCCTCTAGGCGATGGAGAGATATATCCTCTAGGCCATCTCAAGTATAATCATGCCCCAAATCGTCTGGCCAGACACAGTGTGATTTATCACAGGACATTGATAATACGGAATAAGAAAAGAGAATGATATTGGTATGAGTTTTATATGTGTTATGATAAAAGGGTTTTGATCACACTAGAGCACATTGTCTCACACTCTAGATATCATTGGTATCATGTACGTAAGGGGATTAGCGTAATGAGAAACATAAGGAGGTTCTGTCGTTCACTCGGTAATACATAGGAGCCAGTACAGATGTCTAGGTCCCAATGCTGGTTATTGTCTGGTAAGCTCCCGGACATGTCTATGTGTTAGCGAACCTTTCGGGTCACACACTTAAGCTGTGAGTCAATCTTTTATTAAGAGAATAAAGATGTAGTGTTAGTGGTCATGAGATAGTGTCGGAGTAGCTCCGATGTCACCGGGATTTGTTCTAGTGAATGAATAGAGAAAGAGAAGGCAAACATTCTATTATTGTTTCTATTATTGTAATAGGAAGTATTTCTATTATTATCGGAATTATTCCGAGGGTGTTTCATGTAAGTGGAAATATTTGTCCAGAGTATTTTGTCTGCGGACACTAGGTGTCCCGGATCATGTAAAAGGGTTTTACATGATAGGAAATTAATTCGGTGAATATTCTGTAAAAGGAAATATTCAAATAAGAATTAATTAGACAAAATATTATTGAATTAAATATTGCTTTATTTAATTGATAAATAATTATTGGAAAATATTAAAGCCAATAATAGGTGGCTTCCACATGGGCCCTAGGGCCCACATGGCAGCCGCACCACAACTAGGCGGTGGCGGACGCAGGCGGACGCGGCGGCCAGGCGGGCACGGGCGGACGCGGCCAGGCGGGCCGAGCAGACGCGGGCGGGCGGACGCGGGCACGGGCGGACCGGGCCCCACCCGGGCTGGTCGGTGCACAAGGAAGGGGAGGGAGAGGTGAGTTGGAGTTGGACTCCAACTCCCCCTCCCAAACCGAATTGGGCTAGGGGACTTTCCCTTGCCCAAGCACCCCTCCCCTTTGGCCACCTATATAAACACCACCAACCCCATGGGTTGAATCAATACAAGTTTGCACAGGTTTCTCTCTCTTGATATTGTGCAATTAGAAGATGCTCTAATTAGACGGCGCTCTAATTAGACATTGTTCTAATCTCTCTCTCTAGTAGATCTCATGTGTTGAGAATTAGATCTCTCTAATCTCATATTGCTTTAATCAAGTTTGATTAGATCAACCACCTAAAACTACGCCGCAAGGCAGTCTCTCTTCGTCGGTTGCAAGTAGCTCTGGACGGCGAAATGCTGACGGATTGGCGCGGAGTACGTGTGGATATTGCTAGAGCGGGGCTGCGCGAGTAGTCCCTCGACGACAAGGATCGGCAACAATCTCACCTCCCGGCGTGGATGTGAGATTCTTCATCAGGCTTCACCAACGTCTACTTCGACTACAACAAGATCTTCTGCAACGGTTGTAGTAAGTTTTCTAGATCTAGCATTATGGGGTGTTGCATATCTTCATAGTATAGATCTTGGGCTGTTGCGTAATATGCTAAGCGAAATTTTTAAGTTTTTGTTGCGCAACCCAGCAATGGTATCAGAGCGGTCTATGCGTAGATATGATTTGATCTAGAGCACATGTTGGTGCGGGCATTGCATAGTATCGTGCATTAAGGTTATATTCATTGCTTCCCAATAAATTATACAAGATATTCCATGGCGGCATATGCAAGATCTTTACAGACTTCTGGCAATCCGCGGACCTTCCGGCTGCTCCTAGTATGCCTGTCGGCGCCAACGAAGTGCTTCAGTAGCTTCGGGTCTATACCTATAGTTGTGGACGTTGTTGTATAACGGACAGGGCATGAGGGTTGGACGCCTAACGGGGGTCACGCGCACCAGCGATCGTTTGGATTGGGACCCGCAACATTTTCGTAATGTTGGGATGTCAATCACCCCACAAAATTAATCTAGCAATGGCTATAACCGTGTCTCAATTGCGTAGTTAGTGACGGTAATTCTGTAGAACCTACAGAGCCATGCTAAAATTTGCAAACATACGTTAAAGGACGTCTAACTTGGTTTTGCAGGATTGTGTGCATGTGTTTTGGTATAGCTATTTTGTTACGGTGTTTTAACATGATGGCCAATGCAAGTGATTGTTCGAGTTCGTCATCGACATTCAAGCGAAGAAGGAGTTCGTCGCGGTTCGGGAGGAGGCGCCGGCAGTATGGCAGGTGACGAGGACTTGGCAAATTTTGGCCACGACAATTTTTCCTTCGGGAAATTTTATAGTGACTGGAATAACAAAGATGGTGGATCATCATGGAGATACGTCAAGGCTTCCTGGAGGAAACAAAGGCTATACCAAATCACATGGATTATTTTAATTGCATGTGATGTTTATCCTTTGTCGGTTGCACCTTGATTGCGCATTAGATGTTTATTAGGGTGAATCCTCAAGAAAATATCAAGGAGATCGTGTTCTTCCAACTGTGGCACCGTCAAACCATGCGCTTGTCCCCCGGCGTCGTGTATCCATGAGTCGAGCGGGCCAAGGGTGTGGGAGGCGGGGTGAACCGTTCATGCAGCGTTTAACGGTTGGTTGTCTTGAAGTCCAGGCATAGTGAGCTATGAGTTCTGAACACGCACGTCGAAAGACGGACAGGAGTTGTAGCTACTACAATTATCATAGTGCTTACCGGTAGTCCAGGTGTCATGGCTGTGTATCCATGGGTGGCTCGTCGGATTCCCGGATCTTGAATCACTTAGCACCAATCGTGAGGATTATATTGGGCTTAGTGGGAGCATATCTTGAATTCAATTAATTTTGAGTTAAGTAGTGCAAAACATTAGTAATAAACTATGAGTCTACATAAACTTGTTTCTGTTGTAGAAGATGGATCACTTTGAAAAGTATCACTTCAATCTGATGTTGAGTCGTACCCCGTTAGCTACAAATGGAAACAACTTTGGAGATTGGTTTCACCGCATGATGAGTGCTCTGAAGAACACATGAAATGTACATATTCTGAATCCCTTGAACGCAGAAGAAGCCCATGGTGGGCCTGATACGTCCAAAACGTATCTATAATTTTTTATTGTTTCATGCCATTTTTATGCTTTTAGCACTTGTTTTTCTATTAAGTTTATTATTTATTTGGACTAACCTACTAATAGTTGCAAAAGTGCACAATGTTCTTGTTTTACTCTTTAATGTGTAGAAATTATCAAGAATACAAGAGGAAACCTTGTTGGAGTCGAATTGGGACTTTCCTGAAATCTGTCTGAGAACTTTTTACGAAGTTTGCCAGTTTGACCCTCGAAGATGACGTCAACTGGAGGTCTCCCCGAAAACAAAGTTGTCACAATTTTCCATACGAAGATTTTAAGCCCGAGATCAGCCCAATCGGAGTTCGGACGCGGCCTGGAGGCCCGTTTTGGTGGAACCCTAAAAGGGGGTGACGGAAATCCGAGAAGATATATAAAGGGAGGAAACCTAACTCGTGGAGGACTCCTCCACCCACGAATTTCCAGCCACCAAAGCCACGTTTTTGCCTCCCCCATGGATCCCATCTCCATGGGGAGGGCTCCCAAGAAGCCATGAAGGAAGGGGGCTAAGGGGCGGTGCTCCCCCATGGAACCGGCGGCGCAGGAGGAGCCCCCTGCGCCACCGCCGGTGCCGGCGCCGCCCTGCGCCTCTCGCTGCCCTCTCCGTCGTCTTCACCGCCATATCCATCACCATCTCCTCCTTGTATTCAGTGGTTCATCCTCCCACAAACCTCTGTACCGTCTTATGTAAACATGGTGTTTGATGCTATAATATTTATCCTATGATCTATGACATGTTTATGTAGTATATTTGTCTTTTGATTGCTTTGTTGAATGTCTATGGTTCATTAGAGTTGTATGTTGATATGGTACTGTCCTTTGGTGTCCATTATACTTGTGCGCGCATGGATCAACACCATAGGGTTAGTAGTATGTGCAAAGGAAAGGGGGTAGTCCTGCCGGAGTGACAGAAACCTGAGGGCTCAAACCGGTTAGTTGCATGTATGGGAGTAAGAGGACCATAAACTTAAGGCTATGGTTGGGGAAACCTTAATGCATTGTTAGTATTTACGGATGTTTGCTAACAATTCAATCATATAGTACTTGTAATCCCAAGTAGTGGAGTGCATGTATATTTAGCCTCTCCCACATTGAAAACTGCATCAAAGACAATGAACTAGATGTCTTCACTAATTAATCTTAGACAAAGCCACCACAATTACCACCACTTTTCCACACTCATGGTACTGTTAGTATATGGTTACTTAGTGTACTTTATTGCTGCAGCACTAACATTTACTTTCATGTATTTATTATCTTGCAAAGCTATCTCTCATACCCGTATTGCTACCGTAGTTTTATTTCCTAGATAATGCAAATGTTTAGTGCGCGTAGAGTTGTATCAGTGGTTGATAGAACTTGAGAGAATACTTATCCTACCTTTAGCTCCTCGTTGGGTTCGACACTCTTACTTATCGAAAAGGCTACACACGATCCCCTATACTTGTGGGACATCAGGGCCTCACTTATTCTGTGAATAGTGTATTGTCAAGGAGCTCATGCACGCTTGTATTGATCCCGAGCTGGGCGATCATTTCCAAGATCTTCGTCCCTTCCGTCTCATGGAAGTATTAAAAGCTCAGTTCATAAGTCAAGTGTGCACTGAGCGTTGCAATTTAACCAGGGAACTGATAAATAGTCGGATCGAGTTGGGTGAACCCATTCAGCTGTTTGAAATCAGGTTAACTGGTATAGAGGAAAAACTTAGACTACTTGGTTTTCCAATTGGTCAAGAGTTTTTCAGTGACATTATACTGACGGCACTACCAATAGCATATCATGCCTTTGTGGCAATGTATAATCGCATGGAGGATGAGTGGCCGGTTCGGATGGTTTTTGCTTTACTCAAGGAAGCAGAAGCTGATATTCAAGAAGGGGATCTAAACTGGTCCAGGACAGGTATAAGAGTTATACATGTTAATTATTGACATAATTTCAGCAATTATGATCATTAGTATGAGATACTAAATGATGCTCGCACTTGCTCTAGTGGCAGGTACTTTAGAAGGAGCTAATGCTGGAAGGAAAAAGAAGTTTTGGGATGACGTTGATGTTGCGCTTGGAGTGTAACTGATCATCTCAGAGTGTGGAAGAAGCGTTGTGGAAGATCGCATTTTATGCAAAGTGACCACTACTTCATCTAGAAGTCCAAGTCAATAAAGGAGATCTACACTAGGACTTTAAATAAGAGTTATTTTCAGTTCGATCATTTTGTAATGAATATTTTGAGATTCTGGAACAAAGTATGTTCGGATATTAAAGTATGTGTGGGAGTTCACATTTTGTGAATTCAGTTTGTGATCTTCTTTATTGTAATATGTCTTTAATTTAGTTTTGTTAAGTCTGGATTGTTTTGATTTGAAATGTCATTTAAAGTTTTGAATGATGTTTGATTTTGGTTCAGTCTTTAAATTTTGGAAGAAGCTTTTCGTTGGTTCTTTTTTGAGACTCTTAAAGTTATTCCAAGATTAAATGGACAAAACTAAAAATCCACAAAAGTGCTAGGCACTTGAGCAATTCGAAATTTATGGAGTGATGGGCACTTAATAAAATCGAAATCCACAAATACTGGGTATTTGGTAAAATTCGAAATTGGCAAAGTGCTACGCACTAGTAAATTTCGAAAATTACATAAAGGTGTGGAGACTACCCATTAATCAAATTCTATTAAAGATTTAATATGAAGTTTCATACTAATGAAATAGAGTTTATGAAATTATTAAAGTTGCAATATTTTATAAAATTAAGTGAGAGTATGTGTGAATCAAAATAAGAGATCAAAGGAATTTGATAAAGTTAAAGAAGACTTAATAAAACGTATTATAACATGATTGACAAAAGAAAGTTTTCTTAGTCACATTACTCATGATTAATTTTGGTAATTCGAAATTATCATGATGATGAAATCTTTTGTGAGACAAAGATTAATAAGATTGTTATAATAGTTATGTCCAAGTGTCTTGTTGTGTGAGATGTAAATACTCCAAATTTCCCACTAAAAGTAAATAGAATAATTTGTTTGTATTTAGAACTTGCGTCAAGTTTAACTTGGAGTTATTTTGATGAAGTTTCGATATGTCAATTCTTGAATCAAAGTTATGATTTGAATTAGACATTAGTTTTGCATTGAAGTCCAATTTTATATTGGCGGTTATTTCCGCAAACAAATCCAAATGCTTGTTGATTTTGGAATTGGAGAAAAGTGCCTTCTCATAAAGTTCGTAGTGAAAATAAAATACTAAGTTAAGACTGGGAGTCTTTGGAGAAAAGTTAGAATGAAGGGTTAACATGCAAATGTTTCCTTTCATTACTTTATCTGAGAATTCATGTATGTTTATACATAATTCGAACTAAGTATTATAAAAGGATGATCCTGTGAAGAATTTGATAATGTTATCACTAGGTGATATAATTGTCAAATGTCTAAGAACATGATCAAAATGCAAAACGGTACAAACAAATGGTGAATACTCGTAATTGACTCAAAAGTTAAATTTAGATCCAAAAGGAGATTTTTTCATGTAGCTCCAAGATTTTATCTTGAGAGTAGTTTGGATGTGATGTGAAATCACTTGGTATGAATATTTCATAAAGAAGTTTTGAATGATGTTTGATTTTGGTTTAGTCTTTAAATTTTGGAAGAAGCTTTTAGTTGGTTCTTTTTGAGACTCTTAAAGTTATTCCAAGATTAAATGGACAAAACTAAAAATCCACAAAAGTGCTAGGCACTTGAGCAATTCGAAATTTTGGAGTGCTGGGCACTTAATAAAATCGAAATCCACAAATACTAGGTATTTGGTAAAATTCGAAATTGGCAAAGTGCTAGGCACTAGTAAATTTCGAAAATTACATAAAGGTGTGGAGACTACCCATTAATCAAATTATATTGAAGATTTAATATGAAGTTGCATATTAATGAAATAGAGTTGATGAAATTATTGAAGTTGCAATATTTCATAAAATTAAGTGGGAGTATGTGTGAATCAAAATAAGAGATCAAAGAAATTTGATAAAGTTAAAGAAGACTTAATAAAATGTATTATAACATGATTGACAAAAGAAAGTTTTCTTAGTCACATTACTCATGATTAATTTTGGTAATTCGAAATTGTCATGATGATGAAATCTTTTGTGAGACAAAGATTATAAGATTGTTATAATAATATGTCCAAGTGTCTTGTTGTGTGAGATGTAAATACTCCAAATTTCCCACTAAAAGTAAATAGAATAATTTGTTTGTATTTAGAACTTGCATCAAGTTTAACTTAGAGTTATTTTGATGAAGTTTCGAGGTGTCAATTCTTGAATCAAAGTTATGATTCGAATTAGACATTAGTTTTGCATTGAAGTCCAATTTTGTATTGGCAGTTATTTCCACAAATCCAATGCTTGTTGACTTTGGAATTGGAGAAAAGTGTCTTCTCATAAAGTTTTAGTGGAAATAAAATACTAAGTTAAGACTGGGAGTCTTCGGAGAAAAGTTAGAATGAAGGGTTAACATGCAAATGTTTTCGTATCATTACTTTATCCGGGAATTCATGTATGTAATACATAATTCGAACTAAGTATTATAAAAGGATGATCCTGTGAAGAATTTGATAATGTTATCACTAGGTGATATTATTGTCAATATCTAAGAACATGATCAAAATGCAAAACGTACAAACAAAAGGAGAATACTCATAATTGACTGAAAAGTCAAATGAGATCCAAAGAGAAATTTTCATGTAGCTCCAAGATTTTATCTTGAGAGTAGTTTGGATGTGATGTGAAATCACTGGGCATGAATATTTCATAAAGAAAGGATCTAAGTAGCAAAAGTTATTGCTAAGAATAATTTTTTGGATTACTAGGTAATCTAGATAATTATGTTATGAGTGTTTGAAGTCAGTCGTAATAATGAGTAAGAATTTTATTCTTTTCATTATGTAAATCGAAGGGACTTAAAAGTCAGTGGGAGCTGATATTATATTTGTTGAATTAAGGCTAGGCCGAATTCAAAAATGTATATCTTGTGAAATAAAGATTTTAAAAGGTGTTTTAAATAAAAGGTCAGAAATTGTCTTATTAAATTTTATCTATGAGATAGATTGGAAATTTAATAAACATGTGCTTAGAACAATTCTGAAAGGTAATTCGAATTGTGTTTTGAGACAAAGAAATTTGTTCAAAACATGCAGCAAGAACTTTTGCAAGATACGTTGACCTTCGTAGTCAATGATGAGCAAATAGATAGGAATAAGATCAAATCATATTTTATATGGTTTCTCTTGTTCATTGCTGTGGTAGCGCATAAAGCCGGAAAGTTTCCAATGGCTAAATTATATTTAGTCACCGGCAGTAAGAGAAATACTTGGTAAAGTTTTCTCATAAAGGCAGTTAATTAAAAGTGTAATTGATCCTGAAGGTTTTTGTATTATGATGAGAACCTGATAGTGATATTACAAAAGTTTTCGACTTGGTAGATTTTGTAAAGCTTCAAATAATATATTGAGAAGTTTCTCGTATATGTATTTGTGGTGGAATTATGAAATCAAATCTTAATTGATTTAAATTCAGAGAGTGACATTTTCAATTGATAAATACTGTATGTCTTGATTTTATCAAACATTAAGTATATTATGAGTGATTCTACAACATTTAAAAGGATAGTTGCATCATTGATGTGAGACGTCATGATAAGCAAGTTATTGGATATAAGTCATTGACTTGGTGAGGTTTCAATAGACGGTATGATAATATCATTCGGAGACGCTTGATATTATTAATGCTACTACGGAACCGGAAAGGCCGAAATCCAATTCCTAATAAATCCGACTTTGCATTGTCAAGTTTGACATGTAGAAGAGTTAAATAAGTTTATGTATTTTGATTGGATCAAAATGTAAGGCACAGGCTCGGACCGCATGCAGGAGTATGAGTAGCACCTAAGTTCCATTTGGTGTTATGACATCGTACTAACTAGAATCATTATTGACTCTAGTGCAAGTGGGAGACTGTTGGAGATATGCCCTAGAGACAATAATATTTAGTATTATTTTATCTCCAAGTTTATTATTAATAGTTTATATCTTTATGCTACAACTGCATTGGGTACTTGAATAGCGAATAAAAGTATTCAAGAGGAAAACCTCCGATGCACGTGTAGAGATATGAACAAGGAAAAGTGTTCCTAGTCTTGTCTCTAAGACTAGCCTATCTTGTTACCTGATGATCGTGTTTTCCTGATCATGGACTTTGTATAAGTCATGTAACTATAGGAGTTTATTATCGGAATGATAATAGTACTGAACCGACCCACCTATGATCTTGCTATGAGACAAATCGTCAAGATGAAGAATAGCAAAGATCATACAGAGTTTTCATTAGTTAGTTCCTATACCTTGAGAACATCTAGTGACCGCTTATTCGACACTCACGCTTTGATTGTCATCTAACGTTCGGCCGTAACTGGGGACCATAACGATGGACTATTGGGTTTGAACTAGAATAAGTAATGGAACTGAGATTGTTCAAGAAGGGTACTTACTCCTCCAGGCGATGGAGAGATACATCCTCTAGGCCATCTCAAGTATAATCATGTCACCCCAATCGTCTGGCCAGACACAGTGTGATTTATCACAGGACATTGATAATACGGTATGAGAAAAGAGAATGATATTGGTACGAGTTTCATATGTTATGATCAAAGGGTTTTGATCACACTAGAGCACATTTGTCTCACACTCTAGATATCATTGGTATCGTGTACGTAAGGGGATTAGCGTAATGAGAAACATAAAGAGGTTCTGTCGTTCACTCGGTAATACATAGGAGCCAGTACAGACGTCTAGGTCCCAATGCTGGTTATTGTCTGGTAAGCTCCTAGGCATGTCTATGTGTTACAGCGAACCTTTCGGGTCACACACTTAAGCTGTGAGTCAATCTTTTATTGAGAGAATAAAGATGTAGTATTAGTGGTCATGAGATAGTGTCGGAGTAGCTCCGATGTCACCGGGACTTGTTCCAGTGAATGAATAGAGAAAGAGAAGAAAGACATTCTATGTCTCGGGATAATAGGAAGTGTTTCTATTATTGTCGGAATCATTCCGAGGGTGTTTTATAAGTGGAAGTATTTGTCCAAGAGTATTTTGTCTACGGACACTGGGTGTCCGGATCATATAAAAGTGTTTTATATGATAGGAATTAATTCGGTGAATATTCTGTAAAAGAAAATATTTAAACAAGAATTAACTAGACAAAATATTATTTAGTTAAATATTAATTAAATATTGATTTATTTAATTGATAAATAATTATGGAAAATATTAAAGCCAATAATAGGTGGCTGCCACATGGGCCCGAGGGCCCACATGGCAGCCGCACCACCGCTAGGCGGTGGCGGGCGCAGGCGGACGAGCCGGCCAGGCAGGCCACGCGGACGCACGTGGGCGGCGAGTGAACGCGACGGCCAGGCGGGCGCCGCAGGCGGACGCGGCCATGCGGGAGGTGACGCGGCAGCCAGGCGGGTGGGCGGCATAGGTGGGCCGGCGGACCGGGCCCCACCCGGGTCGGTTCGGTCGGTGCAAGGAAGGAGAGGGAGAGGTGAGTTGGAGTCCAACTCCAACTCCCCCTCCCCCTCCCAAACCGAATTGGCCAAGGGGACCTTCCCCTTGCCCAAGCACCCCTCCCCTTTGGCCACCTATATAAACACCACCAACCCCATGGGTTGAGATATAACAATAACCAAGGGTTCCTCTCTCTAGATATTGTGCAATTAGAGGATGCTCTCATTAAACGGCGCTCTAATTAGACATTGCTCTAATCTCTCTCTCTAGTAGATCTCATGTGTTGAGAATTAGATCTCTCTAATCTCATATTGCTCTAATCAACTATTATTAGATCAACCACTAAAACTACACCACAAGGCAGTCTCTTTTCGTCGGTTGCAAGTAGCACCGGACGGCGAAACGCTGACGGATTGGCGCGGTGTACGTGTGGATACTGCTAGAGCGGGGTTGCGCGAGTAGTCCCTCAGCGACAAGAATCGAAAGGCAATCTCACCTCTCGGCGTGGACGTGAGATTCTTCATCAGGCTTCATCGACATCTACTTCGACTACAACAAGATCTTTCGCAACGGATGTAGTAAGTTTTCTGGATCTAGCATTATGGGGTGATGCATATCTTCATAGTATAGATCTTGGGCTGTTGCGTAATATGCTAAGCGAAATTTTTAAGTTTCCGTTGCGCAACCCAGCACATGTGACTCGGTTCAAAGTTAACGAATGACTCTAACTAAGAGTTAATCTGGTGAATCTATATCATGTTATGCAGAAGAGAGTCGAGTTATTAAAGTGATGGCAAGTACTTACATATAGCTTGGTAGGGTATATCATGAGGCAAACGGGTTGCGCCAAATAACACATAGTACATGTTCATCATATTAACTTTACGTCTCTCGGGAGTTGGCACGTTGTACGTAACGCCCTGACCCACCCCCGGCCCAGCAGCTGTTATGCTTGGAAGCTCTCTAGGATCTCTATACTTGGCCCACAGACCAACACCAACCTTGTATGCGCACTTTGTACTCACTCGTGCACACCCGGGAGAACGAGTTCCCAGTTAGTCACCCATCCCAATGTCGATCTGAGCCAAGCACGCTTAACACCGGAGTTCTATCGAGATGAGCTTCCTAAAGAGAAGTTGTAACTTATTGATATGATTATCCTATCAATCCTATTAAGTCCTAGACCAGGATGTCACCCGTTCTACTACGAGCCGCTACTCGGGAGTGTTCATGGAGGCTATAGTGCTGACTCTCGGAGCCATAGTGGGCACTCGGAGGAGTAACTCTACTTAGGTACAAGTGGTAGTGAACCTACATGGTCACACTTCTAAAGGGACAGAACCATTTGGATGTGATCCTAGTGACACTGGCCAGTCTAGTTGGATTTGAGTGGCAATGGGATAAAGAGTACTACGCCGATTAGATTCATGTAGTAATAGAATTAGGATCGGATGGGGTAACACTTTTTGTGCACCCAGGCAGGTGCCTATATAAAGCGTAGGCAACACAACCGAAAGGTCTGCCGTGATTTCAAGAGCTGGAAAACTTTAGCCACCATTGTCCTAAGTCATGCGAATGGATCTAACAATATGACGCCTGACGTTCCACCCCGAATGTGTGGATACCAATAGAGGTGTTACAATTTTGACGCTTTAAGAAGAAGAAGTTTGTAGCATCTGTAAGGATCCATTTGATAGATCATACAAGTTGGACTGCACACACAACACCGAATTCCTCACATGTTCTTCCAGTGGTAAATCTTGACCTAATCCCTAAGCATCTATGAAGGTGATGCGTCGTAGGAAAAGTTTTGTTATGCAAGCATTGCACTGTGTTATCCTTACAATAACTCAGTCTCCCATCGAGTACCTTGAGAACGGTGAAACTAGGCAAACCTAAAATAGCCATACATCTCCTTGCACATTCCGTTTGATCAGCTCGATTACATCATTCATGCTTGCCTCAAACTGGAATCCTTCTGTTGATCGCGGTCCGTTAGTGAATATTGTCGATTTGATTGCCAATATTCCAATATGGTAAACGTTCACTTAAGCACATCTCACTTGTCCATTATCACCAAATGAACTGCACGCTTCAAGCATGTATTCCTTTTAAGTTCTTAGGTCAAACTTGCTTTTCTCAACCTTGATGACCATACCTAATTTATCTCATCCTCATAGTATCTATTTGAAATCTTATTTTACATGCATACTCATATCCATGAATGTCACCAAACCCATGTGGGAATAGCAAGCACATAGTATACGGGTTAGTTCACAAAATGTTATTTACTATTGTGTGTGACCATCTAGAATCTATTCAGAGGCTTCATCTTGGTCAACCTTTATCATTGCTTCATGCTCTGTGTTAATGTATTTAAAACCACAATGAACTCCTCACTTCATTGCTTCAATCCTTGATCATGAACATCATTTTGGTCACCATTTGGCTTTCTTCATACTCGATCATAATCTCTTGCGATATACAATGAATTATTTGTTTTACATCTATCATGACTGTTCGATTCACTCATTCAGTCCAATGATTTCAATGCATATCTTATTTTGATGGCATTCATCCCGTATATGTGGAATACCCGTCATGCATCACCTATGAAACATTTCTTCGTATCACAGAATGTCATTGATTAACAAGAGAGAGAGAGAGAGAGAGAGAGCATGGCGATACCTTCCCCGACGTTTATTTATTAAAAGATTATTTATCTCTATTTGTTCTAATTTTCTCAGTCTTTTGTGCTACTTAGAATGTAACATGTTCGAAACACCTCTCATCACTTGACAAAAAAGATTACAGTGAAGTAAGGGATCAAATCTAGGTACAAGAGGGAACAAAGAATATATTTATCAGGTCGAGGACTCTAAACTTGTGATTTGGCATTAGTTGAGGGGACCTATCATTTATGTTTTATTTTCGAATATAATGGACCCACTTGTTTGATATAATACTAAACGCGGCCAATAGTTCAAGGTACCGAAAGTAGATACTTTTATAAATCATTACGGAGATTTATTTTTGTAGTTACATGGAAAAGCTCGTTGACACGGAATATATCGAGACTATAATTTTCATGCACACATTATTTTCCGGAGGAAGGTGGATATGGAGAATCTGCGACCGAAGGCCTATCAAAGCATCGGCCATTAAAAAGGGGAGCCAAAGTTGACGAATATTCCTTCTAGCTACATGCTGAGCCATCTCATTCACAAAAGCAGAATGATTGAAGGACCTCATTAGTTAGTTCCACCAACCATCACCACAACGGACAGGACTAAAACGTACCGGTATTTCAGTTTGGATACAGTTTTCTCGTAGAAGAAATATGTAAGCACGTACTCGTGACCTTTACTAGCTAGAAAGAGTTCGAATTTGGAGTCAAATACCCTCATGTTCCATTGACCCATTTGACAATAGACTCTTTTCCTGTCCTCTTGCAAGGTTATTTGACATCTTCGATAGCTCTAACAATATGTTACTCAGCTCCTTGCTACTTGGCTGACCTACTGGCTTGGCTACTGCATGCTCTATCAATTAGTCATTCTCTTCATTTTGTTGAACCCGATCCAGAAGTATAGTAATAAGTACTACAGTAGTATACAAATTTCACTTAGCTAATCTTATATTTTTATGTGCTACACGTGCGGCCTGAACTGATACATGCATGCACCTCGATCTCAGCCGATCCAAGTGCCTCATCATATATAAAACATACTCCGTAGTTAACAGCCAAGTTCATGTGCTGCCAGCTGCAACGCGGTTACGTGTACTACTACGTGAATAATTTGACCATCAATCACTGGCTTGCCTTGAGGATGAAAGTTTTCCAAGTCTGTCTCTGCTGAAGATATCTGGTCAGTAAACATATCCCTGCTTGCACGTCGCGCACTCATTGACCAGAACGGTCCCAGAGTTTTCTTCAGAAAATCCCATCATGTTAACCAAAGCGGTAACTGATCCACACCCTTTATCCGCGCCATATTCTCGATCATATGCATGTGATCTGCCAGCTGCCTGCTTCCGACCATGAGCATGCATAAGAACGTGCTACCTAATAATCGTTTGTTCACAGCAAATTTACCAAATCAGTTTGTAGTGCGTCAGAAACTACAGTTGGCCATTTCTTCCATGAAATTAATCAGCCATAGCACCGATCTGGAGTTCTGGACCAGTTCAAAGGATGGTACGGCCGTACGGGTCTAGCATCCAGAACAGACTAGTCATTTTTATCCTTCTAGTAATGTCATGTTCCTGCTCGGTGATTACCAACTGGATCGAAGCGTGTGTGCGTAACCATATATACTACTCCAACTAATGAAAAGTATAAAACATTTACTTCAACTAGGTAAAGCCAATCAACCGTGAGTCGCTTTTCATTAGTTATAAGCTTGGTCCACTCCAGGTTAACATATGGGTCAAACATGAATACTGCAGGAGAAATTCTTTGATGTGTTTGTTCTCAAGCATATAATTAACACGTACTCCCTCTATCTATACTTGTTTAGTGTCTAGATACATTCGTTACTAGACAAATGCATGTCAAGTAATTTGGAACGGAGGGAGTACCTTTCATTAGTTATATTTTGTTATTATCCCTACTATCGACTGGTGCTTCGGGAAGAATTAGTGCTCTATACATCGAATCAACCGAGAATTTACCATTCTTAGTAAGATTCCATTAAAATTTATCTGGACCTTCCGACAACTGGATTGAATCCAGTCGAACGAGCGAAGCATTCCAGGATGCTTGTCTTGTTCCAAATAAAGTTCTTCTGAACGAAACATCTGGTGGGTAAGTACCCAACACCTTCGTGATCATGTCTCTTTTGTTTCGTACAATAGAATAAAGAGCCGGATATTGTTCTCTGAGGGTCGATTGGCCTAGCCATTTATCCTCCCAGAACCGAATTTTCAATCCATCCCTAATTGAGAAAGATTCTTGTGGGAAAAAGAACTTCTTTGTAGCCATGAGGCCAACCCAGAAGTGTGAATCACCAGGTTTCCATTGAACCTGGGAAACAGATTGATCTCCCACATACTTTCTCCTAAGAAGGGTTTGCCAAACTTCTTCTTCAGAAAGGAGTTTGAAGAGCCATTTACCTAGCAAGACTCTATTCTTGACCTCAAGGTCATGAATTCCGAGCCCTCCTTGGTCTTTAGGACAGCAAACCACACTTCATTTAGTCAGTCGATATTTTTTCTTCTTACAATCCCCTTGCCAAAAGAATCTAGACCGAAAATAATCCAATTGTTTTAAGACTCCTTTGGACAATTGGAAGAATGAAATCATGTACAGTACCATGTTTGTTAGTACCGAGTTTATGAGAACCAATCTTCCACCCAGGGATAAGAGTTTGCCTTTCCAGCTATTTAAACGTAATTGAAGTCTTTCCTCCACCTTTTTTCATTCAGCATTTGTAAGTCTCCGATAATGAATCGGAATACCCAAATAGTTGATAGGAAATTGTCCTTTCTCACAACCAAAAAGTTCAGCATACAAGGCGGCGTTTTCTCGAGCCTCGCCAAAGTAAAACAATTCACTTTTATGGAAATTTATCTTAAGACCCGAAAGTTGCTCGAAGGCTGATAAAATCAACTTTAGGTTACAAGTTTTTTCGATATCATGTTCCATAAAAAGAATTGTATCGTCAGCATATTGAAGGATCGATAAACCACCATCAACAAGATGTGGAATCACTCCTTCAATCTGACCCTCAAATTTAGCGCGTTCAATCAAGATAGCCAACATATCAGCCACTATATTAAATAGTACTGGCGATAATGGGTCACCCTGTCTGAGGCCTTTTTTCGTCTGAAAGTACTTGCCAGTGTCATCATTGACCTTAATGACTACATTTTCTCCCGAAACAAAGCTATTTACTAACGCGCACCACTCAGAAGAAAAACCTTTCATTCTGACAGTCTGCTGAAGGAAAGGCCATTTGATTTTATCATAAGCTTTCTCAAAATCAATTTTAAGAATTACCCCATTCAGCTTTTTCCTATGTAGTTCGTGAACTGTTTCATGTAGGATCGCAACTCCATCAAGGATGTTGCGGCCTTGCATAAAAGCCGTCTGAGACGGACGAACCTCATGATCTGCCACACTGTTCAGTCGAATCGTGACCACTTTGGTAAATATTTTAAAACTAACGTTAAGGAGACATATAGGTCTAAATTGTTGAATCTTTTCTGCCTCGTTAACCTTAGGTAATAAAATATTCTCGATCATATGCGTGTGATCTCTGCCAGCTGACTGCTTCCGACCATGAGCATGCATGAGAACGTGCTATATCTAATAATCGTTTGTTCACAGCAAATTTACCAAAATCAGTTAGTTCTACGGTTGGCAATTTCTTCCATGAAAATATTTATTCATAGCACCGATCTGGAGTTCTGGACCAGTTCAAAGATGGTACGAGTCTAGCATCCAGAACAGACTAGTCATTTTTATCCTTCTACTAATGTCATTTTCCTGCTCGGTGATTACCAACTGGATCGAAGCGTGTGTGCGTAACCATACTACTAAAACATTTACTTTAACTAGGTAAAGCCAATCAACCGTGATCGAGTCGCTTTTCATTAGTTATAACTTATAAGTACTACCGCGTATGATTAGTTTGTGAGCGGAAAAACATAAGCTTGGTCCACTCGATCCAGATTAACATTCGGGTCAAACATACTGCAGGAGAAATTCTTTGATGTGTTTGTTCTCAAGCATATAATTAACAAGGAAGTACGCCTACGTACATATTAGTACATCGTAGTCCTCAAATTTCACCGGTCAAACACGTAATAGTTTTCTTGCCGAGACCCATATGAAATGCAAATCGGGACTTTGCATACTGAGAGAAACCAGATCGACCATGGTTTTGTATCCATGCGTGGAAATTTAACCCGTTTTGTACATTCGCATGATGAATTTATTGGAACTTTCTAAAATCGGTTACATCTCGATGGTCTTCGTCTGACTAGAAACGGATCGTAGTATATTCGTGACGACTTCAGGGTCAATACGATATGCATTTTTAAACGGAAAATTCTGGTCTGGTGCTATTTCGCACTCACGGAAGAGATGGCCACTGTTGACTCCCGCGACAGTCCGCCCGACTGTCAAGACAAGGACATCATATTATCAAGATTCTAAAATCCAATCAAGAGGCATTATTGCAGCTAGCAAAGCATGTCGTTGGGTAGTTAGTGAGAAAGCATGCCCTCAACTCTCCACACTAGCTCGGACCGTATGTCCTAGTCACGCTACCTGAGCATGCAACACTTGCCACCCCACCGGGGCCCCATTGATTATACTAGGGTCCAGAAGACTGTACAATCAGTGTTCTCATCGAGAATTCCAGATTATTCAACGTCTTAGACACTTCGTGTTAATTTCTCTGCAGCCTGAAGAGACATACATGAATATCTTTACTACTCCCTCCGTCCACAAAAGGATGTCTCAACCTATCTCAAATTTGGATGTATCTACATGTCTAGATACATGCATATTTGAGAAAGGTTGAGACATCTTTTTGTGGACGGAGTGAGTATATAATTGCGCTTGACGACCGTAGGTACATCGTGACTTTTTGTGCTTTAGCCCCTCCCCAAAATCGTGTAAATCTCTACATGCACACAATTTATTGCCAACAAGTTCTTTTATGAGTAAACCGAGAAGCTGCCCATCTTGAAGATTACCTACCTTACTGAGGGGCTTCATGTGCTTGCCATCTACTCCCTCTGTTAATATTTAGTTGGCGTCTTTATTTTGTGTGTATCAATTTCACCAATAAAATACGTGGTAGGTGTCATAAATATATACCGTTATTTTTTATTCAAATCAAATGGCATAATTTTTATAGCAAATAACACATAATTTAATTAGTAAAACTGATGGTCAAATTGGATGCCCATAACACAAGGACGCCATCTAAATAGTAACGACGTTGTACGTATAATTTGAGGTATGGGTGAGCTAATTTAGGGCTTGTTGGATGATATGACAATAGCTTATTCCAGTTGTATGTTCTGTTCTATTAGTGAGGAGTGTTACCTGGATTTAGACCTAAAACCTGAACTAGAACAAAATAGAAACCAAACTTGAACCTGAAACCGAATTATCTTGCCAATTTAGCCAATTCGGGTTGATGCGGTCAATCCGTAAACGATTCATTCCGCCTTCGTTTGCTCGACTCTAGGGAGAGGTGAATGTCTTAGTGCAGTGGAATGAAGCGACGATCGTGCATCACTCTGAAGCGGTGGCTAGAGGAGGTAATGGCGGAGCGCATAACCGCGGAAACTGGCTGATTTCTGCGACACGCTGATGATGTACCAATAAGAACATACTTTGTGCAGTTCCATGACTTAGATCTTTTCTCTCCCATTGCAACGCACAGGTTAATTTGCTAGTGTGGACTATACTGGTTTTCCTCGTCTCGTTCCAGCGAAACACGATGAACGACGCAACGTACGTGGCCCGGCCAAGAATTACTCGGCTATACTTTGAATGTTTTTGTTTAGGACTCTCGGACGCCTCGACGTTTTCTGTAGCTGTCAGCGATGCATCACTCCATGCGTCACGGTGCCAATCACTCTTAATCAGAGAGTGAGCTCAAGCTAATACTCAACCAGCCATGTGAGTGACGGCGTACGTACGTACTGCATGATCGAGCTTGATCTAAACGCGTTTCGGTAACCAACTACTACACGTCGCCCTCGATCTTACTCGGACTCCGGGCCCCACGTCCGAGTCCGAGCGTATCTCTACTAGCTTCGATCGATCTCACAGATTAATTACGATTATGTCTTGACATGGAGTATAGTTTATGCCATTAGCAGGTAACCCCTGTCGTGGATTTTGGTTAGATCGGGCTGCAAAGGGAAATGAAGGGTTAGCTAGCTTGGGGCCAAGGCCCAAGAGTGGACTTGTGGGCGCTCGGCCGTTTCCGTGCTGCTTCCCCGTAGGTTCCTCCGTTCCTGTCGACCTAGGCTTATAAATTCTGGGCAGAACACGGCGCGGCACTGACAAACCCCATCGACACCCGAAAGTTGAGTACGCAGTGCAAAGAGCGAGCAAACTAAGTGAGTACGTAGTGCAAATCCAGGGCGAGCTAACAAGCAAAGAGACTCGACCAATATGGCGCTGGACACCCCGGCGGCCGTGATGCTGGAGCTGATGACGATGGGGCAGCAGTCCGCGGCGCACCTCGGGGAGCTGCTCACGGCCGCTTCGCCGCCCTCGGCGGCGGGGGCGCGTGGCCAGGCGCTCACCGCCGAGATCCTCCGCTGCTGCGACCGCGTGATCGCCGCGATCAGCAGGGCCGGCGCCACCGGCGCCAAGAAGAGGAAGGCGATGGTCGACCGCGGTGGAGTGGCCACGCCGTCCAAGAGAAGGGCGCGCGGTGCGGAGGCGCATCGGGAGGTCCGGAGCGGGACGACGGCGGACGGGTTCGTGTGGAGGAAGTACGGGCAGAAGGACATCAACGGAAGCAAGCACCCGAGGTACGTACGCACGTCGTCACAGCAGAACTCCATCCTCCCCGGATAAATGTGTTGCATTTGCATACTCACTTACGCCCTTTTGCTGCAGGTTCTACTACCGCTGCGCGTACAGCGCCGAGAGCTGCCGCGCGACACGGCGGGTGCAGCAGTCGCAGGAGGAGCCGGCAGCGTTCGTGATCGCCTACTACGGCGAGCACACGTGCGGCGATGCGAGGTGCCAGCAAGGAGCAGCGACAGTGCCTCCTGCCGTCATCGGCTTCGCCTTAAACGCTCACGAAGGCGCCATGAACGGGGACTCGTCACCTCTCACGATGCCCTTGCTCGTCGCCGAGCAGAGTGGGCACCGTCTTTGCCAGGAACCCGGTGGGACTACATCGCGGGGACAGTGGTCGTCGCCGTGCTCCTCCTCGTCGTCGGAAGTGGAACTGGGCACTTGTCCTGTGCTGGAGTTTCTGGACGGCAGCCTCGGATGGGAATCCGTCGCGAACTACCTCGGTTTCTGTGATCTCCCTCAGATCGCTATGCCTCCTCAGTAGCATCAATCTCGTGCGCTGTTTGGTCCACTGATAAGATCTGGAGTACGTTGGCTTCTCCAGCCCGTAGTGACGTTCAGTGTAGTAGGTGGATAACAGAGGCTCTTTGTTTCGAAACAAACAAAAAAGATAACAGAGGCTCTGGCTTTTCCTTCCTTTTTAAAATGGAAAGTATCAAGTTTGATTGCTCTCCCGGGCTCTGGCTAAGAGGTCGCGATGTAGCGTTGGCTAATTGGTTAATAAAAGTTTGTTTCAGCGAAGGTATTAGATCCAGAACCGGTTAAGTATGAGCAACTGGACCGGAGGGGATCAGATACAATTGAAATTGGTGCAGCCGAACAGGTGCAAATCATAGACATGCTGTGGAAATTGTGGGAACGATCGTACCCGTTAGGGTGATCGGCTTCGTGTTAATATAGTGATGAAAAGCCCATCACGTGGCATTATACAGGGAGCGTATACGGAGGTGGAGTACTACTCCATACTCCTATACGTACGTATTACAAAGTCTAACAGCCCCCTTAATCACAACCTTGTGAGAGGTTGAGATTACGCATAAACTCATGTAAATTCTTGACTGGCAAAACCTTGGTGAACCCATCTGCAACCTGGTCTTTACTTGAGATGAACTTGATATCAAGCAACTTCTCTGCAACTCTTTCACGAACAAAGTGATAATCAATCTCAATGTGCTTAGTCCTAGCATGAAACACCGGGTTAGCAGACAGTATGTAGCACCCAAATTAGCACACCATAAACATGGTTTTTCTTCAGTTTAACACCAAGCTCATTCAGAACAGCTTCAACCCATATCAACTCAGCTGTAGCATTAGAAGAGACTTATATTCAGCTTCAGTGCTTGATCTTGATACAGTTTTCTGTTTGCGTGCACACCAGGAAACCAGATTCGGTCCTATAAAAATGGCAAAACCTCCGGTTGATCTTCTATCATCAAGACAGCCTGCCCAATCTGCATCTGAGAAAGCACTAAGAGTGTAGATGAGGACATCTGAAAAGTGAGTCCAACTTGTAATGTACCTTGAACATATCGTAAAATTCTTTTGGCAGCTCTCCAATGAGTAGTTGTAGGTGCATGCAAGTATTGACAAACCTTGTTTACTGAGAAGGAAATGTCAGGACGTGTCAATGTCAAATACTGTAAAGCACCTACAATACTTCTGTAACTTGTACAATCATCAGGACCGAGAGGTGTTCCCATGGTTAAAGACAACTTTTCAGTAGTAGATAAAGGTGTGGGACATGGTGTGCAGTTTGTCATACCAACTTTTGTAAGCAATTCTGAAGCATATTTTTCCTGTGTGAGCAGCAGGCCGGACTGCGTCTTCTTCACTTCGATGCCCAAAAAGAAGTGCAAATCACCCAAATCTTTGAGAGCAAAATCATCATTCAAGTCACGAAGAAGAGCAGAGATGGCCTGATCTGATGAGCTAGTGACTATAATATCATCAACATAAATTAGGACAAATATCATAACACCAGACTTATTATAAAGAAAGAGTGATGTGTCAGCCTTGGAGGGAGTAAACCCAAGTTGTTGCAACTTTGTGCTGAGTCTGGAGTACCATGCTCGAGGTGCCTGCTTTAGACCATATAAAGCCTTGTCAAGTTTGCATATGTAATGTGGAGCTTGGGGATTTTCAAAACCTGGGGGTTGTTTCATGTATACTTCCTCTTCCAGAACGCCATGCAAAAACGCGTTCTTGACATCTAGCTGCCGTAAGCTCCATCCCCTGGAAACAGCAACAGACAGCACAATGCGAATAGTTGCTGCTTTCACCACAGGACTGAAGGTATCTTCATAATCTATGCCATATCTCTGTTTGAACCCCTTTGCCACCAGGCGTGCCTTATACCTGTCAATAGTTCCATCTGCATGTTTCTTAACACGATATACCCATTTACAATCAATAAGATTTTTGGTACGATGTGGAGGAACTAGGTGCCATGTCTTATTTTGCATAAGGGCATTGTACTCTTCTTCCATCGCCTTGCGCCAACGATCATCTTCAATCGCCTCCGAGAGTGTGCGTGGTTCATCTGTAGACGTAAAAAGACACCACCGTATAGTACCATCAGTTAGTTGTCTTGGCTGACGTATACCTTTTTGCAGGCGAGTTCGTGGTTCAGGAGGCGGTGGAGATGGCGTTGGTGCAGGAGAGCCCACATCGGAGTCGTGCGCAGAAGATCCGCCAGTGCTGGCAGCAGCATCATCATGAGAGAGAGGAGATTCCTCCATGTCGGAGCTGCATGGGCATGGGACCGCGGCGACGTGTCGCCAGCAGATTCGTGGCCGTGGGAGACCGGCGACTCGTCAGCAGGGCCACGCGATGACGTGGCGGTGTCGGGTTGGTGGAGCGTGGGGAGGGCGACCGGGCGTGTGCGTAGATGGCGACGGTGACTCGGAAGCTGCGTCGCTCGAGGCGCTCGTGTCCGAGGCGGAGACAGGATCCTCCTCGGGATCAACGGGCCCGCCTGCGCCAGCATCAGCATGGGGATCAGCGAGGATCGCATCATCCTCGGGATCGCGACGCTGACGGCAGGTTTTGTCCTTTCTCAGCTGGTTTCTTTGCTCGTTTGGCACCGTTTCAGCATGGTTTGACACCGAATTTTTTTCTGAGGCTTTCTCCTTGGAGCATGCATCTGCTGCATCTGTATTTTCTGCATTTTGAGCATCAGTAACAACAGGTATAATAGGCAAACTCATATAGTCATCAATATGTGCACCCCCATTATTGGATGTGATGGATGGATTTGGAGAGGGTAAAAGAAGTATTTCTTGACGAAGGTGCACCGGCATTGGGATGAAGGGAAGAAAAAGGGAAAACACTTTCATCAAACACAACATCACGTGAGATGTAGATTCGGCCGGTGGAAACATCTAGGCATTTTACTCCCTTGTGACGTGGACTGTATCCTAGAAAGACACACTGTTTGGAGCGGAAGGCAAGTTTTTTTTTGTTGTAGGGACGTAAATTGGGCCAGCATGCACAACCAAACACTCTAAGGATTCATAGTTTGGCTTGGTATGAAGTAGACGTTCAACAGGCGTGTCCATATTTATGACTTTACTGGGAAGCAAATTTATGAGAAAAGTGGCGGTGAGAAAAGCTTCATCCCAGAATTTGAGAGGCATAGAAGCATTGGCAAGCAAAGCAAGACCAACCTCAACGATATGGCGATGTTTGCGTTCAGCGGAGCCATTTTGTTGGTGGGCATGTGGACAAGAAACATGATGCGAAATGCCAACCTTTTGAAAAAAGCTATTCAATTTTTCATATTCACCACCCAATCTGTTTGCATAGTAATAATTTTCCTATCAAACTTGCGCTCAACTAGTTGCTGGAAGTTAAGGAAAACTTGAAAGACATCAGAACGTTTCTTAAGCAAATAAATCCAGGTAAACTTGCTGAAGTCATCAATAAAGCTTACATAATAAGAGTGTTTGCCAACAGACTCAGGTGCTGGACCCCATACATCAGAAAACACTTGTTCCAGTGGAACAGTGGAAACACTAGTAGACACAGGATATGGCAACTGGTGGCTCTTAGCTAACTGGCAAGAGTCACAAATGTATGGGCTTATTTCAGGCGAATGAGAAATTTTGTTGTTTCGAAGAACTTGCTGAACCACAAAAGATGAAGGGTGTCCTAAACGGCGATGCCAAGTGGAGGATGATGGCTTTATTGTAATGAAAGCATGCTTGGGAGATCCAGTGGAAAACGGCACAAGAGGATATAGACCACCATGGCATGGACCCTTAAACAGAGTTCTCCTTGTTTCCTGATCCTTGATCAAAAAGAAATGTGGGTGAAATTCAAAGAATATATCATTATCAAGAGTAAGTTTGTGGACAGATAAAAGATTTGCAGCAGCATTAGGGACATGAAGGATGTTTTTAAGATGTAAAGATGCATGTGGGGTGTACAATATTGAATGACCAATGTTGCTTATTTGCATACCGTTTCCATCAGCGGTGTGGACGCGATCACGCCCCTTGTACTTGTCGTGAGTGGTGAGCTTGCTCAGCTCCCCCGTGATGTGGTTGGATGCGCCGGTGTCGGGGTACCAGTTCGTGTCAACTCCATAGGAAGCAAGGTGTGCATTTTTCTCTTCACGGTCTTCATCATCGGACTCATCACGGTCCTGGTAGCGCCACCAGCATGCACTGGCTGGATGACCATGAATTTTGCAGATTTGGCATGTGACGTTGACATATGGAGTTGGGGCGCGGCCATTGCGGCTACCACGCCCGTCATCACGCCGATCATCGCGGCGTCCTCCTCCATTGCCGCCATCGCGGCGTCCATCGCGGCGGCCTCCACCACCGTCACGGCGAGCAACATCGCCTCCGTCGCGGCGCCCATTGTCACGGGAGCGCCACGCACCTCCATCATCGCGGCGTCCGCCGTCATCACGAGAACGCCAGGGGCCGCCGTCATCGACGGCCTCCATCACGGGCACCACCATCACGCCAGGGGCCTCCATCACGGGCACCACCATCACGCCAGGGGCCACCATCGCGGCGGCCACGATCACCGCGATCACCACCCAAGCCGCCCTGCTCGTTTCCACCACGAGCGAGGTGAGCAGAGGAGGTGAAGGATTGCGTCGGCAGTGCATCTTCCTCGTCAGAGAGCATCTCCCTGCGCATGTCATGGGCGGCGATCTGGGCAAATAAATCATCAAGGGTGGTGCCACGCTGCCCGTTAACTGCAGCGACAACATCATTGTAAGAACTGTCAAGTCCATTAAGGATATAACCAATAAGTTCATCATCATCTATCGGTTTTCCAGCGGCAGCGAGCTCGGAGCAAAAGCCTTTCATGGTGGTGAAGTACTCAGCTGCCGTCATGTCCTTCTTCTTCCTGGTCTTGTTCAGGGCTGTCCGAAGGTGCGTGACCCTCGACCTCGAGACCGAGGCAAACATGCCCGAGATCGTGTTCCAGACCTGCACCGTGGAGGTGTGATCCAGCACGTGGGCGAGCATCTCCGGTGATAGGGTTTTGAGAAGCCACCCCATCACCTGCTGATCCTTGACGATCCAGGCGGCGTACGCGGGATTCGCCACATCTGCTTCTTCTTTTCTTCATCTTCAACCTCCAGGGTCTTAGCGGGAGCGACGTCAATGCCGTCGAGCAGGCCTGTCACCTGTGCGCCTCGAAGTGGAGGAAGCACAAGAGCTTTTCAAAACAAAAAATTGCTTCGGGTAAGGAGGAGAGTAGGAGCATCACCCAGGTCAGCAGCCAGAGCACGTGCCGATGAAGACGACGACATGACGGCGGCGGCTAGGGTTGGGTCGTGATCTTGATCTTGGGCGGCGGCGGCGGCAGAAAAAGCGGCGGCGGTGGCTAGTCTTGGTCTTGGTTGTGTTGGGTTTGTAGTTGTAGAGCGGCGGCGGCGGCACACTATGCGGCGGCGGCGGCTAGATCTTTTTGTCTTGGTCGTGGGCGGCGGCGGCAACAACTATGCGGCGGCGGCGGCTAGGTTTTAGGGTTTCAGCAGCTAGGTCTCGGAAGAGCCTGCTCTGATACCATGTGGAAATTGTGGGAACGATCGTACCCGTTAGGGTGATCGGCTTCGTGTTAATATAGTGATGAAAAGCCCATCACGTGGCATTATACAGGGAGCGTATACGGAGGTGGAGTACTACTCCATACATACGTACGTATTACAAAGTCTAACACATGCAACTTCGGCATGGAAGAAAAACGTTAATCTTCAAATTTGCTAGATAGTCAAATGTGGCGTTGACCCATCCATTATCAAGTCTTCCTTAGTTGACCAATATCGTTTCACTCGTTGCTTAACAGTTGTGCCTGTGTGGTTGCTATCGGAATTCAAAGGGGAAAAAGTGTGGTTGCTCTCAACCAGAAAACATGCTCTGTAAATTCTAAATAAAATGAAGGATCAAATGGTTACTTCAGCAAATGATGACTGTGAAAAAGCATATGGTGCCAATTTCACTTTCTTACATTAATGCTATAGCAAACATGCCCGTGCGTTGCAACGGGAGAATTTTTTTTTTTTGTCGCGAGTCAAACACGCCACCACTGTCTCGTATGTCTGTCGCTTCAGCACCAACCGAGTCATATGTCCTTTTTGCCACCTCACCGACTCCGTTAAAGCCTTCGCCTCCTCTGGATCGGGAGTAGAGGAAGCACAGAAAGACGGAAGGGAGGATCCGAGATCAGGATGTGCGGCGTCCCGTTCAATCATCCGCTCCCTCCAACACTGGCGACGCACATGAATGTGATAGAAGCTTTTAAAATAATAGGTACAACGCAATTACTCGAATTACGTCTTCCGATATAATAGGGAAAAAAGAATGTACTATACAAATTTCATAATTTTTGGAATACAAAAATTACTTAGTTTGTAATTAATTTTTTTAACACAATACTTTATTTCAATTTTGGAGAAGAAAAGTTATACTTATCGTTGCATTGAACAAAACCCAAATCCATTAAAAAATCAGGCTAAAGTCGTGCTTCTTAGTTGTCTCACGTCTTCCATCTATGTTTATGAAAGAGTACGAACCAAAGATTTTGCTTGATAAAATAAAATAAATCTCTTCTCATAGCTTTTGGTAGTGACATATTGGACTATCAGATAATCTTTCCATCGTAAGATGCAACAATTGGAATTTTGCTTGCATCCTGTTTTGCACATCAAGAAGGTGCTTACCATAGCGCGGCCTGCTTAACCTCTCGAAAAATACTTCGCCCAAAGTTAGCATTGGCAGATACCTACAGAATCACATTACACGGTAATACATCGCTTCCAAATGGAAATTTTTGAAAGAAAGAATAGTCAACATTATTAGCTTACTTTGCCTTTCACCAGAGCAGGTAACTGATATTCGTCTCCGATAAAAACAGCATGCCTAATGCCAGGCAGCTACAAGGGAATTAAGGTCTCACACTCGTTCAGCTAGGCAGCTTCGTCGACAATCAGCAACTTCGTGAGACTCGACTTTTCAGACTTCTTGTGGAATTGGACAATACCAAAAGCAGATCTATCCATCGGCACACCGTACAACCTAACAGAGCTGGAAACTTTACAGAGAATGCATATCGTTCTCTGCAGAAGATACAGTTGAATTTTGCTCGGCACTGCAGTAATTTGGAAGCTCAAAGTTTTTGTGAAGATATGTCAACACTTGCACACATTGACACACAGAGATCTGGGCAGCTTGAACTCGGATTTATTGCATGCTTTAGTCCGTACATAGTCCAGCTGCTCATGCCAGGAAACAGGGTTGCAGACTTACAGTCCACATCTACGTTGCCTTCAAGTAGTTCATCTGACCGTGCATATGTCGCAGAATTGCCGGGCGAGATGGATCTCTGGAAGATCTCTGGCGCCGTAGGGCTGTCCAACATCTGGAGATAGCACCGTAGTATTTTTTTTGGGGCCGCTGTATTGTTCTTTCGTGTGACAGGTCTGCCCAAACCTTGCCACAGATTGTGTCCCTGTGACGCCGGACTCGCTGTACCTTGTTCCGTTTGTTTTTCTTCTAACGCAAAATCTATTCCGTGCCCGGGCACTCTCTGTTTCTTACACGGTGCTCCCTCGCGAGCGTCGTCGGATCACGATCGTGTGGCGTGGATAGATCTCGTCCGCGTGTCGCGTCCGGACCAAGCGCACCGACCGTTCAAACCTCGTTCCCCTTCTCCTCTCGCCCACGAGCTCGACTCCTCGCTCTCTCTCGCCCCTGCCTCGCTCTCCCAAATCTCCCCCGTCGCCGGCGATTCCCGGCGACGCTGACCTCCAAATATCGGAGGGATTCTCTCTGCGAGCTCCTCCACCGATTAGCCGCGCTCGATCTGGTGTTTTTGTAGCAGCGGAGTGGATCTCGAGCTCGTTGTCTTCTCAGCGCCCGCCGCGGAATCGAGCTCCACCGCCCACGTTTTCCGCCGGCGCTGACCTCTACATACCTGAGGTACGCGTGCGCCGAGCTCCTATTTCAACTCTGCGCGCTCGATTTAGTTTTATTTGGGATCAGCAGAGTGATTACTGACCTGTATCCTTCTCGGTCCAGCCGCGAAGTCGTGCACCACCGCGACGAAGTCTAGTTCCTTCGATTCAACTACATAGAGTTCTATCCCCTTTGGTTTCGTATAGGTTAGTGAAGGTAGAACCCTAACTACTCGTTTGTTCTGGTGTTGTCCGTGATTTTTTTTGGTGATTTTTGTGTCTGATACCTGGTTTCTACTCTGAAGTGCCATTTATTCTGTAGCGTTTGCAGGTTTGTTCAGAAGGACTAGCAAGCTTTGGACGAGATTTTTGGAACGGGTGAGTTCTAATCTCCATGTGCATCCTTATATATGTAGTTTTTCTGGCCTCGTGATAGTCTGATATGTGTAGTTCTGCTCTGCAAAATGGATGATTAGTTTGCTTTTGTTGTAGCTCTGCATTGTAGGTTGATTTATTTTTTGCGTGTAACATATATTCGACACCACTTGGCGTGCTATATATAGTGATGTATTTTTTTACAGGTGGCATGATAGTTTGTTGATGAGAAGATAAATGTATTTCTGGCCTGCAAAATACATGTGTAGTTGTTCTGCATTTTAGGTTAATGTATCTTCCCGTGTAACATATATTCAACACCACTTGGCGCACTGTTTATAATGATGTATTTACAGGGGGAATGATAGTTTGTTGATGAGCAGATAAATGTATTTTCGACCTGCAAAATACATGGTGTAGTAGCTTTGCATTTTAGGCTGATGTATTTTTCCCGTGTAACATATATTCGACACCACTTGGCGCGCTGTTTATAGTGATGTATTTTACATGGGGCATGATACCTTGTTGTTGAGAAGACAAATGTATTTCTAACATGCAAAATACATGTGTAGTAGCTCTGCATTTTAGGTTGATGTATTTTTCCCGTGTAACATATATTCGACACTACTTTTTGACGCACTGTTTATAGTGATGTATTTTACATGGGGCATGATAGCTTGTTGATGAACATAATTTTTTGCACATATATGTAGTTCTGCCCTGCAAATTACATGATGTAGTAGCTCTGCAGCTTATGTATTGCGTGTATCATATTTTGACACTACTTGTTAGCGTGGTGGTTATAGTGATGTAGTTATCTGGTGTTAATGTTTTGTAAGTAGAATGTTACTTAAAATCATGTTATGACGACCAGTAAAACCTTTTCCATGTACAAGGTACTTTTCATCATGTTGTGGGTGTATGTAATGCTTTTTCTTTTCTGTATTTTCCTCATGTAGAATACCTTCCTGGTCCATTTTTTTATTTTCATGCTTGTGTAAGATGCCATTTCAATTCAGTAACTCGGTGTCGACTGAACCTCATCTTCACTGCCAGAGCAATCACTAGATAGCGTTTGCCCTGTGCCCGCCCAGGTGTCAGCAAACTGCATTGTGTTGTCCACATATGTCATCACTGGTTCGATAATAGGAACACCTTCGCCCTCTCGATTTACATTGGGAATCCATTCCTCATTAAGAGGTGGAATGTTCAGATCAATACCACCAGCTGTAGTGTCCATGTCCATATCTACATGGAAAGATACAGTTTTCTCAGTAATAATTGTTTGCATGAAAAAACTACAACTACTTACGCTAGTTTTCTTCACATGTTCTTCTCTGCAATTTACTTTCGTTTTCATTTTCTATATGGCAACTAACTTTATCTTTTTTCGTTTCTTGCAGCCAACACTCAGCAGAAATGTTCATAGACATGTAGTTTCAAGTTCAGGTTCAACCAGCTACTTCTGTGGACTGCAGCTTTGCGTACTTGCGAAAGAAGTTTTTGGGAGAAAACTACATGTCAGCATCAAGTTCATGCTTTTGATCACCTGGCAGCAACATGACTGTAATGCCATCAAGTTTACCCAAGCCGACTCTTTTCTCTTATATGGACTGCAACATGACTGTTTCTCTTAGAACTGCGGGACGATTTAGACTGTAATTTTTGCAACAAGTTCCAGTTCCTGAACCAGATTGCTTTTTCACAAATGTTTCTTTTCGAATTTGAATTAGTTCCTGCTTTTTACATGTGAACAAAACTTGAAAATACTGGTATGTTCATTACATGGGTTCCTGGAGATATGGATGATCTCGTAGCTGCTCCCCTCGTTGGATGTTTCTTTTGATTACTCCCATAAAGATCATGATGTTTCATCTGCCGATGGAGCTACAGGGCGTGGGGGGAGGGTAGTTGGATCTTATGTTTACTGCTTTTTTCAGATTCTAAAGTAGTTTCCTGCTCAAACTTCCATTGCCGCTGGAAGTTCCATGCTGTTGCTGGACGAAGAAGCCCTGGGGGCTGCTGGAGGAAGGAGAGAAGAGCAGCTAGGGTTGCCCTCGGGATGGCCCCAGATGTACTAGTTTTTTTAATGTTCGATGGATGCTGTCCGGCCTGGGCGCGCTAGGCCATTCAGGCGGCGTGCAGCACGCGCGTACCGCACGTCGCGACAAAAAACACATGTGGGAGGTGGTGCTTTACGCTTTTGGTAAAGGGTATCACACTTTCCTTTTCTGGACCGTGTCGGAATCGGACATGGGGGGCACTGCGGAAGACTAACCAGTGCCCGGGCACTGTGTAGCCACGTCCTTCTTCTAATACTAGTGACACGCAAGCCTTTTGCGTGTTCGCAAAAAAAAAAAATCTGACCGTGCATAGCCCGAGCTGCTTGCATCGTCCTGAGCTTATACGCGCCATCGGTGTGGAGTCCCGGCTGTGCGTCGGTCTAATCTAACCGCTGCCGTACAATGGTCGGCTAGGAGCCGCACAGCTGGGTCGACGGCGGCAGTTTATTCCGAACCACCAAGGCGAGCACACACACACACATGCGCATGGACTCGTAGTCAGCCAGCCTGGCCGGAGAAACCATGCACGTGCATGCATGAGGATCTCACGAGCTGGACCATGGAGTCGTCTGCGTCCTCCGCAGCTCTGCTGCATCTAGATTGTGAGCTATGCCGATGATGAAGGCACCGATCGACTTGGTTTGCTCCACATTTAGTAGCCGCTAGCTGCGCGCAAATCAGTCTCGATTGTACATCAGATGTGACACGCCGCTCGGTTTGTGTGCCTCGCGCCGTAGTTGTCGCCGTCCACCAAATCGCCCTCGCCAAGATGCATGTGGCGTCCGCCGGCCATAACCAACCTCAGCCGGCCACTTCCCCTTCCACGACCGCCAACTGCAGGCACCAGGCCGGCAATGGGGTGGGGCGTGGGTGGGGTGAGCAAGCCGGTGACGGTGGCACCAAAACCCTAGCGGTGAGTCACGTCACCTTCACTCTCCGCGTGACGGGACCAAGGGATGCCGGCGAGGAAGAGCCATGGCCAGTTGGCCACCGTGCTGACAGTTTTGATCTGGCGGCGATGACAAAGGACCGGGGATTTTATTTTTTTCAGCGGAGGAGAAACGGAGGAAACGACCGCGACATACGAAACCAAAACCAAGGAAGCCTAAGATTGGCAAATCAGAAACGCCATCGGCATAAATACAATCTAACAAAGGATAAACCAAACAAACAAATATCATTTGACCATCACTGCCAAATTGTTACCGTTAGGCCAAACAGCAACCCAACTGATTTCACTAGATATTGAATGTGGTACAGCTACGTTGCGTGCAATAAACGACATATGTAATGAACAGCTAGGTACACGCTACGACCTTCGAGGGCCATTTCTTATTGTTGCTCCAGGGCAGCATCTATATTACATGAAGAAAAGAATAAAGGGACGGAACCATGAGGAGCAAGAGTACACGAGCAAGTCTTTTGAGTACCAAGTGTACTATATAAGGAGCCACTTCAAGAAGGAAACCTTAAAGTTAAAGGGTCACAATCAATCTTCAGAACCCAAGTTTCAGCGATCATTTGATCCCTTCCAGCGAGCTGTATAACCTAGAGAATTGTTGTGCCATGAGATGAAAAGCAATGTACTTTCAACATTTAAGAGTACACATAGTTTAACTAGTTCAGCTATCCAAGTACAATGTGTAACAAAAAGATCTTAAGGTGAAAAAAGTAAGGTGTTACTGTATTACCACTAGTTCTCTGAACCACTCTCGGTGCTTGGACCTTTGTGGCCACCAGTCACAACGCGATGAATGTAAAAGGCTGCCACCAATCCACTGCAGCACAAATAAACATATGGAAATAATGAACATGTTTTCCTGGTCGAATTTAAAATAGTCCTAGTGGCCACGCAGCTGCCTCTACAAGCAGTGTAAAATGCCCCTAAACAAAGCAAAACTCAGAAATAGTCAATCTAATTACTGAAAGAAAGAAAAAATCCACAAATTCAGTACTCCCTCCAGTTCGCAAAAATGGTGGCGTTTTATGAGTTATGACACATAGGTCTATTCAAACTTTTCCAAACTTATTTTATTACTATGTAGATTGGATTCTTGGGAACTATGTGCTAATGTCTAGAATGTAGTTTTGTACTATCATAGTTTTATTAAGACTTTATAATATAACATCATATGTTTTAGGGACCATGTATATATGTACAAAACATCATCACTTTGAGAACTTGTGGGAGTAGTACAGCTACCAGACATCAAGCTGGTGGGGTTGTTGACTTAGAGTGGAACAACTACTATTGACAGCAATTTGTGTCTAATGCTTGCGATCAACTATATTACAGATATTTGCACTATTTCCATCCTACCATTTAAAGAAAATCTTCGTCACATTCAGGTTGATAGTGATGCAAGTTTTGCTCTATAAGACACATGCAGCAAATAGTGGGGAAACTCAAAATATTGTATCTACCATTCCAGCCTGAAGTAATCATCAGCTCCTACACTTTACAAGTACAGCACGACAAAAATAGTGCTCAAGATGGTATAAAAAAGGACATTCAACAAAAATGAGAAGTACCGCACTGTCAGGTGATTGTGGCATAAGTGATGAATATGGTTTTGGCGAAGAACAATGCAGTGCAGTAAATGAGAACTAATTCATCAAGAGACAGGGCCAGAAAGGTTGGATGTAAATGGGTGGGAGATCATTATATCCACCGAGAAAATTTGTATACCCATGTTGAACCAGAAAGTGAAAAGGGAGGCCGAGCTACATGTAGCTCGGTTTTCCAAAAAAAAAATGAATCTGCATTTTTGTGTTTCAAAAAAATCAAAAACTGATTCCTAGGTGTAGATAATATCAAGATCTACCACTGCAAAATTTCAATGAAAAATTCGTTGTGTTTTGGCCTGGGAAAAAAAGACAAATATGCAGATCTGGATCGGTGAACATTACACAGTCTAAAAAATTCGAAATTTTGGCAGATTTGTCATTTTTGTGTAGCCTAGAATGATACGAATTTTGCCTTGAAAATTTACACAGTGGTAGATCTTGACTTTAGCTACACCTAGGAATTTTTTTGGAATTTTTAAAACACAAAAATGCAGATTCAAATTTTTTTGGAAACCGAGCTAGCCTCCAAAATGCCGCTCTCAATGTTGAACCTTATATTCACAGCAACAAGGCCTTTTATTGCATGTTTATAAAAGAGCAACATAGTTCATGACAACACTTGTAATGTATGACTATATGTTTCTGTGATTGTACTCCAAGCAAAGGTAGATAATAAACGTGGAGTACTGACCTGAGAATGACCACGAAAATATTTGGAAACCACCCGCGCTGCACACACAAAAGTAAATTTAAATTTTGACTTTGCTAACAATAGGAATACAATTTGAGACAAACCAGAGACGTTACCTGGAAGAAAATTGATAACTCCCTGAAGAAGATGACACTTGCAATAGCTGCATGACAAACGTCAAGTATGTTAACTTGTTAGGATAACAGACCAACAGTTTACCAGCACTCAACTGATAACTTAATCCTAAGATAGTAATTCAATGTGCAATTGCAAATTGAGCCACACTACTGTTGCAAAGTCAATACAACCAATCAAAATATGAATCCTTTTTTGCGGGAGGGGGGATATAAATCCTACACATAGTACATTGCATTGTCAATCTGAACAGTTGAAAGTTTGGATGCTATGTATCTACAGAAAATATTTTTATGTTGACACAGTTTATGGAACTCAAGTTGAGTCTAAACTCAAGAGGAACTATGTGAGGAAATCTCCAAACAATTGTGGACATAGCAGGGGCATCCCATAGCCATCAAAACAGAAATCAAGATCGAACACAACCACATCTGCAAGATGGAAAACAAATGTAATTCTGCATAAAAAAATATAAACATTATTCATGCTAAATTTATCGTTCTCAGATCTTTCAAATATCATCAATTTGTCACTGAAACTGCATAGCATACCACCTCACCTATGTCTACAACGTTGTTTGAGAAATTTAGAAAAATTGCACATGGTTTCAATAGAAGTTACACTTCGTCGTATTTCACTTGTTATTTACCTATCAATTACTCCCTCCGTTCCTAAATATAAGATGTTTTAGCTTTTGTCCACATTCACATGTATCTAGATGTATGTGGACATGTTTTAATGTGTATGTACACTCATTTGGGTTTGCACCTAACCAACATGTGAGATAGCTAGAACATCTTACATTGTGGAACTGAGGGAGTATATATCTACATATCATTACATCACTGAACACGAGCTCAACCAGATAAAATAAACATCAGTTGTGTTACTAAAATGGAAAATGTCAAATTAAGCAATGAAATATTTCTTCTTCCTCCATTGATGCATCAAAAAAATGTTTGTTCTTTTTTGTGTGGACCAATGGTTTAAGTGTTAAAGCATTATGGGTGGTAGGTTCAGTTTGCTGAAATAACAAAAAGCAGTTCTAAAATTTAAAGTGCATTCAAATAAACCTGAAGTCCAGATATATTTATAGTTGCAAAATAATTCTTAGATGGAACCAGTCACTCAGTTGCTTTCAGTATTATGCAGATCTGATAGTATGCATAATTACAGCCCATACATATCACGATGCATAAAAATACTAAATAAACAAAACAAGTAGGGCTGTCGAAGAGTAATCTTCTGAACTCAATACGCACAAAACATATACTTCTATTTTACATCCCTTTTCTTTCGTTCTATTTTGATTGAACTTCCAAGCATTACAAACATCTCATATAAGAATACACATCAACATCATATATATTAGGAAAAACTGAAACTGCTTGAATGCCACTTTAATCGTGAAAATGGAAGAAATGAACTTAAGCAGGAAAATAGGGCAAGAAGATGTGAACTAACCAGTTTGCCCTTTGAGCAGAAGACGAGGCTGACGACCACCAGCTCTTTGTGATCTCAAACTTGAGATGCCCAGAGCCAACAGCGCAAGCCCAAGAACAAAACCAAAGCGAATTGCAGATACATTTCCAGTTAGCATGAAGTTCAGGAAACCTCCTACAGTAAGAAAGGTACCTACAAAACATAATATAGTTCCATGAAATGCTGTTCAAACCTTAAATAGCAAGGCAAAGATGATCTACAAATCCATTTCCTAAATGAGACACATGTTTGGCAATTTGCACTTTAGCAGCGTGGGAATTAACTAGATCAAAGGAAATGCTACCAACATAATGCATTCACATACCGAACGGAATGCCGACATGATAATCCGCATACTCTGATGGCCCATTCAACTTGCCAAGCGCGTTGATTGTCTCCGTTACATCCCTGACCGAATCTGGGGAGTTCTTGGCAGCCAGTTTTAGATATTCCTGGCCCTCCTCAGCAACTTCTGAAGCGACCACGCTGAGGTCCTTCTGTGCTTTATCTGCCTGGATCCTTAGCTTCTCTGAGGCTTCTAACAGCACCTCCCTCGCCCTCTTGGAGTAGACATCATATGCCTGCGTTGCTGTGCCTGCATTCGGATGGCCTCGCCTTGAACTGCTTGAGCATTTCCCTCCACACTTCCTGTGCCTCCTCGGGCTCTATCTCGATGTTTTCCTTTTCCTCGTCATCGCCCGGTTCAGAACTCGTCTGAATTCAGCAGACAAGATAACTTGTGAACTTTCGAAATAATTTGACAGCACAATTCAGCCAAGAAAATATAGCATAGAATTTATCACTACCATTTGGCACAAAGAACACAGAAAAAATATAATCCGCGTGTTATACACAGAGCACATGCCGCAGCAAAAAAAAGTGTAAAAACTCAGCTAGATTATTTCAGCCCTATATCCAGTGCAGGATTAAAAGAAAATAAAAATGCAGGTGAGGTGACCAACAACTATACAAAGTAGCAGATCAGATAGGCAGGTAACAGAAGAAACACGCCTCCGAAGTCAAAATAAGGCATCACGGACAGGGAAACAGAGACCAGAGGAAGGATCTCAGATAGGGCGAGTACTCACAGGTTCCTCCCCGCGAGGGCAGCGACGACGCGGCGGGCACGGGGGGCGGGCCCTCCGGCGGTGATTCGCCGGGTACCGGACGGGAGCGCCCGGAGCGCGGAGCCGATGCGGCAGCGGCGGGGGTCGCGCGCGAGGCGTAGGAATGGGGAGGAAGCGAGGGGGCGGAAGGCCGCGCGGGCGGGCGGGTTGGTGCTCGCGTGCGGGGAGGAGGAGGCGGCGGCGTGTAGGAGAGAGGCCGCCATGGGAGATGGAACGAGGCGCTCCGCGGCGGCGCTCGTCGGGGGGTGTGGGGAGGAGAGGGAGGGGGTGGCGAGGGGAGACGGCGGAGGCGGACGGCACGAAGGAAATGGGAGCAGAATGGAGGAGTAGTTTGGTGAGGTTTCTTCGGGGCTTTTCGTCTGTTCCGTTCCGTGGCTTGGTCACTGCGGGGATTCGTTTCTTTTCTTTTCAGCTCTCGTCAGGCAGGTTGCTGGAGATCTCCGTGTGGTGCTAACGTGTCGTGGGAGGGCTTGGGCGTGCCACCCGTTCATTTCCTCCGCCCTACTATACTTACTCTTGGAGATCCTAGATATCACTATCCTTGTTATGAAATTTATTTATGTGTACTTTGAGAAAGTAGTAAGGGCCTCGAGGGCATCTCCAGTCGTTCGGTCCCCCATGCCGAAAATCGGCGCCTTTTTGAACGGCCTGGGGGCACCAGCGCTATTTGATGTCCTGCGTTCGGCGTTTTCCTAGCCGTGGACGAACTCAGGCCGCCCCCAGCCGACGAATTTTCGGCCAAACTTGGCATACAAAATTGCACAAACATTTCGGCATACAAATCAACACACAAACATTTCGGCATACAAATCCACACACAAATAGTTCAACATACAAACCCATACACAAATAGTTCAACAATGCAAGCAAATAGAACAAACTAGGCATCGACATGGCCATTGCCTTTGCGCCTCCACAGGTGCTCCACCAGATCATTCTGCAGCTATGTATGCACCGTCGAGTCTCGAATCTCCTGGCGCATAGTCATGAAGTTTGCCCATGTTGCCGGCACCTGGTGATCAACATCTGCAAGAGGACCCTGCCTGTAGTACTCAGTGTCAGCCAGCGGATCATCCCGCTCGCTCTCAATGATCATGTTGTGCAAGATCACACAACAGTTCATCACCTCAGACATATTGGCCTTGGACCAAGTCAGAGCTGGGTACCGGACAACAGCGAATCGAGACTGCAGCGCACCAAATGCCCGCTCAATATCCTTTCTGCAAGCCTCCTGGCACTTGGAAAACCAAGACTTGGCGCTTCCTGGCACAGGGTTGGAGATAGTCTTCACAAATGTTGACCATTTTGGGTAGATGCCATCTGCAAGATAATAGCCCTTGGTGTACTGGTGCCCATTGATCTCATAGTTCACCGGAGGAGCATGACCCTCAACAAGTTTGCCAAACACATTCGAGCACTGCAGAACATTGATATCGTTGTGTGTTCCTGGCATACCAAAGAAGGCATGCCAAATCCATAGATCTTGTGTAGCCACAGCCTCAAGAATCACACTGCAAGCTCCTTTGTGCCCCTTGTACATGCCCTGCCATTCAAATGGACAGTTCTTCCATTGCCAATGCATGCAGTCGATGCTTCCAAGCATCACTGGGAAGCCTCTTGCTTCATTGGTGGCCAGGATCCGGGCAGTGTCTTCCGCATTGGGTGATCGCAAGTATTTTGGCCCAAACACTGCCACCACTGCCCTGCAGTACATGTTCAAGCAATCAATGGCAGTAGACTCGGACATGCGCAGATAGTCATCCTGAGCGTCAGCGGGAGCACCATATGCAAGCAATCTCATCGCCACCGTGCACTTCTGAATTGAGGTAAAGCCTACCGTGCCGATGCAATCCGTCTTCAACTTGAAGTAGGTGTCGAACTCTCGGATGGCATGCATTATGTCGAGGAAGAGTTGCCGTTTCATCCTGAAACGGCACCGGAACACAGCCTCGTCCTGCGTGGGGTGCTCGGCGAAGTAGTCGGAGTAGAGGATGCAGTAGCCTTCGTAGCGCTGCCTCGGCTTGCTCTTGCGGCGACCGGGCTTTGAGCCACCACGCCGCGGCTTCGCCTTGTCGAGCAGGCCGGCAAGGCATGCGAGGATGAGCAAGTGTTCTTCATCGTCGATGTCGGCCTGGGCTTCCTCATCGAGCAGTTCGGCGAGCAGATCCTCGTCGTCGGAGTCCATGGCTGGGCGGACAAATCGCCGAACATCTAGTAGGCGAGGTGGGGGCGAGCCTTCCCGAGAGCCTTCTTTGCGGCAAGATGACGGCGGAGGGAGGAGGGGCGGCCGGCGGCGGAGGATTGGGCGAGAAGGTGGGCTCCCTAGCTACTTGTATGCGGCGGAGGTGGGAGGGGTGGTACCGGCGGCGACATGGCGGCGACGCGAGGGATGGGTAAAAGAACGCGGCGCGGGGTGGGGAATGTGCTATCTCGCCGACAGCGCTGGCCCACGCGCGCTTTTACCCCCCAGGCCGAACCCAGTGGGTTGGGTTTGGCATGGGAACGCCGGCGCTATTTTCCGCCGAAACGGCGCTATTTGGCCTCATGGGGGGGCGACTGGGTGAAAAAACGGCGCTCCCAGGCCATTTCGGTGCTAAATTCGGCCCTGGGGGGCGCTGGGGGGGGACGGCTGGAGATGCCCGTAGTAGAGTCGACTTACATCACGACTTGTCGAAGGCTCTCATTTCTTCCTCTCCCTTTTCTCTCCTTGTCGCTTAGAGAGTCGCCTTTCTGTTCCCGGCGCTCCTCTCTTCCCCGCCTCCGACAGCCTGCCGCCTGCAGTGAGAGGGAGAAGGGAGATCGGCCCCCTCTGTATTTGGTAGTTTACAGTTTGTGTGTTTTCCCCTTGCGGAGACTGGCGTTATGTCGAAGGGACCAGGTCATCGACGCACGCGAGCGATGTCTGGTGGCTGGCGGTGGTGCTTCTTCCCGCCATGACGCTCCGGAGTTCGGAGCTGGAGGTGGGAGATGGTCGATTTGTTGCGTTCCCGTTGAATAAGCTCATTATTGGGCTTCTACATTTGGAAGTTGTGGCCAAGAGGTCTGGTTCCTTCGGCCCTTCATCTATTCTTCATTCATGGTGGAGATGGAGGCGAGCAGGGGGTGGGGCGATGCATTGCTTCGGTTTGCACGGCAGGGCACCCTGTTGCTCATCTTCCTGGAGTTCACCAGGGACATGCGACGTCAATGTCCGTCTTGCCCTTGCTTCGTATGGGTATGGCGGCCCTCCTCGAACACGCGATGGTGGTTGCTCTTCCTCCGGGCCTCAGGCCGCTGTGGACAAAGGTGCTGGACCAAGTGGTTCGTCCTCGGCGCCTGCGTCTCTGGATTGGTCGTGGAGCTCAAGTTGATGCGGTGGAGAAGGATCTCGAGGACCTGATTGGTTTTCTCTGTTTCTTTTCGAGATCCTTGTTGTAAAAGCAAAGGTCCTATCTATAATTTATATTTTCTTTCTAGACCTTTTGTAAACCGTATGCCCACTGTTCATATATGAGCCGTTTCTGAAGCCTTTCGGTACATGTCCCCGTTCAAAAAAACATCACTTGTCTTTATCTGGCTGTGAGGGTCCCCGTTAATAGATCACTTGTCCATGCACGTAGGGATGGAAACATATCGGATGGGGATCGTATATTACCCTTCCCACATCCGTTTTCTTATTTTCAAAACGAATACATATACAAATATGTACGTTGTCGAATATAAGTGTGTCGCGGATGTTACACGAATACGGATGAGGATCGGATGCTTTCTCAATTTGGAACAGAAACGAATATAACGAAATAATAGACGCGTGTCTTATAATGAGTCAACTATAGAACGGTAGAGAGATAAATATAACGATATGATGCACAATAGTTTCAAGTTCAATCACAACAAATATACATTTGACCACTTTGTTATTTTTTTAGGTTGGCTAATTGCCATATCAAGCCAGAACTACCAAAAATGTCTAGCATAATTTTATTCGGATACGGATATATCAATTTTCATATCTATGTTTGCTTCAAAATTTATACCATATTTGTATTTATATTTGTAAAACAAATCCAAAATCCACATATTCAATCTTTGTTCGGATATTTCCACATCTATTTTCATTTTTTTCAAATATAAATATTGGATAATTCGGATTATGCACTGCCAGTTTCCACCCCTGCATGCATGTCAGCATGTGCATTCGCTTTTGTTTGAAGCATGTTTCCATCACCTTTTTTCTACAGGTGTAGGAACAGCCAAATGGAAGCGACGTACGTGAAACATTTATCCCACACGTGGTACGGACGCTTGATGACACCTTTTACGCTTGGATTCCGGGTATTCGGGCCAGAAACGGCCGGAAATAAATTACGGAGCTTGGAACGTCTGTAACCATCCGTCGTTTTTCTCGGAAGGTGAAAACAAAACAGTGAATCAATCGGGGCCTAAGAGGATATAATGTGCTTGAACATGGCAAAAGATCATGGGTGCTCATTATATATCCAACGTATATGCTTTCACTCGGTTCATGCTCAAGAACCAGGCAGTTTGGCAGATTAGCCACTACAATCACAAGAGCAGAAATGAAACCGCAGTCCAAACCCATTATCGACCTCAGGTATCATCAGCATTTGTTTTTTTTTGTACAAGGGGTGGGGTCAAAAGACCCCAGTGCTGCATATTCATTTATCCACGTGGCAGGTACATCTTACAAAAACGCCCTTTACAAATCTTGCCCTAAAAGACCTAAAATTCGAAGAAAGGGCTTTCGATTTTACAAAAAGCACCCCAGAACAAGATAAAGAAGTGCAATCAGGTCCATGGGCACCTCTGCCACCTCCCGCCGGCGATCTCCAGGCGACGCCGAGATCATCGGAGCTCTGATGCTCGGGCTCTCCCTTCCGGCGAGCAACAACAAGCGGCAGCAAACGAGAGACTATCAGGGACTAACCACTTGACAGCTCCTCATCGCCGAGCACTGACGCTTGCTTGCAAAGGCCTCCGCCATGGAGGTTGAACATCGGCCACCGTCTTGGCCATAGATACGCGGTGGCGAACTTGTCCACCGCGTGAGGAACTCCAGAGTGCAGCACAAGCCACTTCACCGAGCAGTGGATCTTCTTCCTCTCCTCGCCTCCACGGCCGGCCGGAGGAAGACGAATCCACTTCACCGTGAGATGGGCGATACGGCGCGCGGATTTATTGAACTCACCCTGCCCTTCCTCCGATCTGCAAGGGATCTTCCACCGACCCAACCTGCAGAAGAGAAAGAAGCTGCCTCCGGCGCCGCGGCGAGTCACCGGAGCACAGGCGAGGAGGAGAAGGAAAGAAGCCATATAGGCTAACAACTGCACAGAGGCAAAACGAAAAGATCTACCACTACTAAGTACAGATCCTAGACCGGCGCCGTTCCTAGTCCATCTCCGACCAGCTAATCCGGCGGGGAGGACGGCGGGAAGGCCCGGGGCGGCGGTGGCGACTCTCAACTGGGAGAGAGAGAGCGGAGATAGCAAGGAGAGGAAAGAAGAGCACACTAAACGACTCGCCTAACACATCATCAGCATTTGTTGCTGAATCTTAAAAGAAACAAGAGGATGAAACAGAAGTGCCACTTTCAAGACACATCCGGCTTCTCACCTAAACTTTCAATGACAGTTGGGGCCAAAAGTTAAGAATCAATCAAAAGTTGATGCATTCATTTTTGTGCGAGAAGGGAGGGTTTTTATCAGTTTCACCTCATAATTAACACTCAGCGTCTCAGTAGAGGGACGTCCGATGTGGCCACAGATTTCAAACAATACTTTGCCACACAGAGAGGCAAGACGCATGACAGGCAAAAGGAGCTCCACAAGTAAGAACTCGATTCCCCCAGCCTCATGTGCCTCATGTGAACTCTCTAACGAAGCAAGGTATAACCTTACTAAAGATGTTACTGCTCCAGCAGTAAGATAACTAGGTGACCTCAAAACAGCTACATGTACTTCCTTGTTGCGGACGGACAAAATAGAACTTGTTTTCAGGTATTAAAATTCGGTGAACGGCAACTCTGTTGACATTTGGTAACAATTGTTATGGGCATTAAGACAAAATGGTACAGCCACATGTGTTTTAGCACATCAATGTTTGACATCAGCATGCTTAATGAGTTGCTCACTTAACATCTGCATTCGGAACTGATGATCGACATGGACCAGCTGATGTAGTGAAGGGTATCCCTCGGAACGTTGCAATTCCGTTCTCGTCGGTACGGAGATGCTGGGTGCACAATAAAGCAAAGTTATTTGTGAGAAGCATACAAAATAAATACGGAATAGCATTCAGGAGGGCATGTCTATAGCTTATGGCAATATAAGGTTCTCCAACAAATGACAAAATTGACAGTCCTGAAAGGCCAACCTTTGGTCACCAAAAGGAGAAAGTGGGATAACATCACACAAAATCGTCCATTGATAAATGCTTACCGGTGTTATCTTGTCCAACTGTTTTTTCTTTGGATTAAGAACGTCTTCTGGCTTCCCGTCAAACCTACAAGAAAAATTAAAAAAAAAGATCGTAAACATAAATATGTGCAAATGATGTAGGTCAAACAGGAATTAAACGACTCCAGCAAACCAATTCAACAAAATTTGACAAAAGTATTATTCTACAATCTTTTGTTTCGGAGGTGGCCACAAGCACACATATTCATTAAACTACACAATGCTAAGTATACTAATTAGTAATTACTAAATTAGAGTTTTTTCTAGAACATCGACATGTAGCAAGACCCTTTTGTTCATCCAAATTTCACTTCCAGATTTCGTTATATCCAAATTTCACTTCCAGATTTTGTTACTGATACCAATATATTGAGCAAAAGTTTACATATCAACCCCAAAACTGCATACTAAATGGTATATATAGCCGTGAATATAGACAAGAAAACTGAACACAGTACAGGCTCCATAGAAGCTCACAAACATGCCTTTGGAAAATATAAACACATCATCTGCAAATAATGATTCTTACCCAGCAAAAGAAATGCGTTCTCCAAGCTTGGCTCCTTCCGGAGGAATCAAAGGCTCCACAACCGTATGATCTTTATTTGAAGCACACAAGACCTGGTAGTGTGTTCAATGTAAAACAAGTCGAAAAGAAAATTTTCTACGAACATCAGGACGGTGACAGTTCAGACTGAGGATTGACAACATCAGAAGACAAGAGAAACACGATACTGCGCTATATCGGAATAGGCTAGGATATGAACAAGAACAACCTACTGTTCCACTTCAGATACTTTCGTGGTAAGGCTGTTCCACTTCAGATACTTACGTGGCAAGGGTATCATAAGTTCGTTCCAAAATTAGTTTATCATTTTCTCCGGGAACTGTTAGTTGACTATTTTAGAGTCTATCAGTATGATGTTCAGTAATATGTACCTGCCTAATAATTTAGCAGTGCGAGCAAGGCTTGCCTGCAGCTTGCATTTCAAATTTCAGCAGAGTAGTATTTTGGGAAAGGATGATAAGCAGACTAATTGCCACAATTCAAGATGCTTTGCTGAGGTATAACACATAAGTACAATAGGATGAAAATGAAAAATACCAGTCCAGCAGACATTACATCCCGCAGCTTCCCAGGCTTCACATTCGTGATCAAGACAACACGGCGATTCTTCAAAAGTAAGGGCAAATATTTATAACAGAACACAGCATCATAGATAAGAGAGCAAAATGAAGAAGAATCATTAAGTTCCTTGCTGCTGTTGACTACTTACAACAATATCATCTGGGCTGAAGAACTTAGCAAGACCACTAACAACTTGACGCACATTGCCATCTCCCAAATCTATCTCCTCCACCAGAAGACTGCAAAAATAACAGGTTGGAATATTAGAAAAAAGACTGACATACAACTAGCTGAACTTATTACGACTGTTGGGTTGAAATTTGTTGGTACCTGTCAGCTGATGGGTGCTTCCATGCTTTACGAATAACACCAACCTGTATATTCAAGATACTGACACTGCACTCAGAATCCTTTTCTGCAGCTGCCTCAGTTGTTTTTCCTGTGGTCTTCTCTTGGACTTTCTTTTTATCCCCAGAAGGCTTGTTGTTTTTCGCAGAAGTAGTATTTGCCTTATCCCCGGGAACCTTATTCTGACAAGAATCAACACAACAAAGAAACTCACCAACTAATATGACATGTTGTACACAAAATAAGTTCTATTAATGGCGCCCAAACATGAATATCAACACTGATATGCAAAGCCGTACATGGCTAAACATTTTAGTATTTACATCCGCCTAGTTTTCTGTGCATTGCACAAGTGGCTACATGATCAGAACTAAGAGTCTGTTTGGTGCCCAACTTTCCCTACCAAAAATTTGGATGGAACAAACTGGGTAACTACGGCCACAAAGATGGCCGAACGGCACGCTGTAGGGGATCATGGACTAGAACATAGGTTTGGGGAGGACAAACGAGGGCGAGGCTAGATTGATTAATTTCTCGTTACCTGATTGATAATTGAGACATATGTTGTCCCTTTTATAGGACTTGCTTGACCCCTAAGTAATAATCCACAGAATACAGATCCGATCTCTATCTCTAATCTTTCCTATTTAAATAACTCTCCTACCTAACTGAATATTGCACAATCCTATATTTTGGGTATATCTATTTTGGTTGGCAAAATTTTGGCTGTCCATGACAACTTACCGCCCCCTCATATTCTCTTCACAAATTTTGCCAAAATTTCGGTTAACGAAGGGTCAAGTAGTCTGATAGTCTAGCAGGTCTTTCTGGTCAGCCAATGGTTGACAAAAACTGGTAGGGCATGCTATGGAATCAACCAACATACCCATGAATTTGAGTATGCAACCTAAGGCTGGACACTAGAGCAAAAGAACACGAAAATGCAGAAAATTGGTAAAATTCTAGTCAAATCTTCACAGCACCATGTACCACGAGTACCTCTTACTAATGGTGGTCCAGGAATGCCAATAACACATGTGGATCAGTGTAATTACAGAATAAAAGTACCTCCTCTGCAGCCTTTTTGGAGTCAGCAGTTCCATCAGACTTAGCCGCAATCTTCTGTCCTGACACAGCTTTCTTGGAAGTTGGATCTGCATCTCCTTTATCAGCTTTCTTTGGAGCCTGTCAGGTAGAATTAAGAAATGGTATGGTTATTTTCGTGATTTCCACGTAATATTTTTTCTGCACACGTTTTTAGGACAATTGAAAAGAAACACCATATGAGTGCTTTATTGATTCTATGAAGATTAATGCTTCCAGGAATTTAGCAGTACTAACAATAGTACTGCATCATCAAATTCTAAAGATGTAAACGAGCACAAATTTAGCAGATCGAGCACAAATGTGATCTTATAAACACAGTAACTAGCAACACCATGCAACAGAGATAATTCCCCATAATTTCCTGTTTATATAGAAGTATATAAATTAGATTAGAAAATATAAATACTTTCAGATCACCAAAATACTTACAGAAGGTGGAGGTGGGTTGAAGACAGATTTGGTCACGTTTATCTTTTGCAGTGCTGTACCAAAATCAACGGAATTCTGCATCAGATAGTAGATTCACATAAGATGACATAAAAGACTGACGATATGGGCATCAGATAGTAGACATTGGAGATGAATTTAACTTTGTGTTAGCAAGAAATCTGTAATTTATACAGATTTGAATCTTTCAGGGGAGAAGATATATATCTCATGTTGAAAATATCATGGGGACAAGTTAAGAAAAACAGATAGGCGTAATAAACAAAATAAATCGAAAGATCCATCTTAAACCTGAATGTAGTCCATCCACCGCAATATATTTGGATATTTCTGCAACTCACTGTCACTAAGATGACACTGAAAAGCAATATAAAATTAGAATATGGGGAAGTAAATGTCTGGAAAGTCATATCGATAAACATATGATGGTGGTTGCATAAATTAGTAAAGTTACATCATACATACCATGAAAACCTGTACAGTTGCGTACACAACAATGTCCGCAACTGATGGCATAAAACCATTGGCTAATAGCACTGACATCTGGGACAATTGTTGATCCAAATTACCAAGTAATGCATGCTGTTCTCCATCACTTGAAACAAAATTGCTGGAGAATTCAACCCACTTCTTTACCTACCAATAGAGGAAAGGACATCATGTGCCAATAGATAAGTAATAGCGACCGGAACTAATGTACATTGTACATACATGCAAGAATAGTTACCTCATCATGTGGATTGCTCACAATATGTGAGAATAGACTCGCAATATCACTCTCCTTGATAAGTGTACTGGATATGCTATTCTGTAACATTCAGCACATGAATCATTAACAGTTTCCAGCAATAAAACTTCATCCAAAAAAAGCTTGACAAGAGTGAGGTGGGGAAAAATTGTTTGCACAAAGTAGCAAATTACCAAAAATAACAAGGCACATACTAGCCATCAAAGTTTGCACATGTGCCCTACACATGTTGGTCCAGGGACCAGGAGTATCCAAAACAAAAGTCATCGCTAAGTTGATCGATTAGTGGATAGAACATTGGAGGACGTAACAGAGACTGCGCTGAGGCGCGAGTGTTAGGTGTTCCCTCTCTGTTCTATATTCTCTCTGCTCTCTCTAGCAAATGAAGAAAACAGGAAACTAGCACTAAAGAGGAGCACACCAGTTTTCAGGTAACAAATGCCTTCATTTTCTATTAGATTTTGCAGCAACAAATGCTACACCACACATGCAACGAATGCCTACAAGCAACCTATGCCTACTGTGCAGCAACAAATGCTAGCAAACCTTAGCAACCTATGCTTGCCCTCAGCAACCTATGCTAGGACCTTGGCTTGCAACTTCCTTCCCTCCATACAGGCCTCTCCTTATATAGAGGGTTCAAGGTCGGTGCTACCGCATTCTAGAGGCTTCTACTGCTGCCCTATCTTACAGCCTAAGAATTACATATAAATAGTACTCTAGAACATACTAGCACCCACTACTTAACTCAGATAGCTGCAAACATATTGCAGCATGCCTATCTACTCATGAGACAACTCATGTGCCCTATCCACACCACAACCAGCACACAACCTATGTGTGCAGTTTACACTATAGTCTGCTCACAACCTATGTGTGCAGTTTACACTATGACAAGATTACATCATGCCATCACCCCCCTAATCTTGTCATCTTCAATCATCATCACAGCAGTGCTGGATGTTCATCCGCCGCTGCGAAAAACACTTCTTCTTTCCTTGGGTTGCGGCACTCGGACGAGTAGTGACAACGAACGCCACAGTTGTAGCACTTCCCCTTCTTCCCAGCCTTGCGCCCACTACGCACACTGGTGTCGGAGTCGTTGCTATTGTCCTCGTCGTTGTGGCAGCTGTTGTGGCAGCCGGCATGACCGCGGACAGCACCACGATCACCCTTCCTCGATTGATCACTGTCATTGGATGACACACATCCAGCTTCCATGGGACCGACACACAGTCCTCCTTGGTCCTCAAATCTTGAGGCTCTGATACCAATTGTTAGGTGTTCCCTCTCTGTTCTCTCTAGCAAATGAAGAAAACAGGAGACTAGCACTACAGAGGAGCACATCAGTTTTCAGGCAACAAATGTCTTCCTTTTCTATTAGATTTTGCAGCAACAAATGCTACGCCACACATGCAACGAATGCCTACAAGCAACCTATGCCTGCTGTGCAGCAACAAATGCTGGCAAACCTTAGCAACCTATGCTAGGACCTTGGCTTGCAACTTCCTTCCCTCCATACAGGCCTCTCCTTGTATAGAGGGTTCAAGGTCGGTGCTACCGCATTCTAGAGGCTTCTACTGCTGCCCTATCTTACAGCCTAAGAATTACATATAAATAGTACTCTAGAACATACTAGCACCCACTACTTAACTCAGACAGCTGCAAACATATTGCAGCATGCCTATCTACTCATGACACAACTCATGTGCCCTATCCACACCACAACCAGCACACAACCTATGTGTGCAGTTTACACTATAGTCTGCTCACAACCTATGTGTGCAGTTTACACCATGACAATATTACATCAGGCCAACAGCGAGGGTATATGTTGCATGCATGGTTTTTTAGTCGCCGACTAATCGTCGAGTCGGGGCACCGTGGCTGGCTTGCACACGCGACTCGACTCACATAGTCGAGTCGCGCGACTCGCTGCCTCGCCGTCGACTTGCAGCGACTAGACCGTGGCTTAGAACTTCGAGTCGCGTGGCTTGCTCCATGAATCGAGCGGGATTTGTAGATTGAAATCGAGGGGGAGGGAAGGAAAGAGTGGGAGTGCTTGATATATTCCCTCCAGGCTGAAGAAACGAGGGGGATTTCAGACAGAAAAGGAGGGAAAGGAGAGGAAAGGGCGGGAGGCCGGGAGCTCGCGGGAGAGGAACGCTGCTCCTCTGGCCGGCGACGAGCCCCTTCCAATCTTCTGCTCCTCCTCCAGCTCCATCCCCTTCCTCTGCGCCTGCTCCAGCTCCGTCCTCCAGCTCCGGCCTTCCTCTGCGCCTCCTCCAGCTCCGGCCCCTTCCTCTGCCTCTGCGCCTCCTCCAGATTCGTCCGCATCCACCACAACCCTAGCTTGGCACTGGGCAGGTACGGCTGCTTCTCTCTCCCTCTCTGTTTTCTGATTTTGTTCTGCTTGCTGTGTATGAATGTGCGCTGCTCCGACCGGAAATATCCTATTATAAGCCTTGGCGACTCGGGGCGACTAATCAAGCCAAGTCGCTGGCTCAAGCCAGCAAGTCAATAGTCGCAGCCATGGCGACTTGGCTTGGCTCGGCGACTCAAAAACCATGGTTGCATGTGTTCAATGCCTCTGTGCATCAAACCTATTGGAGGACTAGTGTTTCAAGATTCGTCCTGTGTGGCTAAACAACACAATGTTCAATCCATGTGGCAGATAACAGCTAACAAAATGTGCAAGTAACTAGGCTACTTATCTCCTTAACACACTATTGGCAAGCAAAAGAGCTCCTTGGCATGCTTGGCATAGTTAATTTGATTAAGTGAAGCATGCAACCATGATGAGAAATATGTTCTGTTTCAGTCTGATTGATAACAATTACTCCATAACCATAAGAGGAGTACACAACCATAATAACGAGAGTAACATATATATATATATCACTAAAAATATATGCCTACCTCTTTATTTTGCATAAAACATGGGTAGCTTGACATTAAACTTATTTAACAAATTATGTATCTTCACACTATTTGAGCAGTCTTAGTAAGCAAAACCGATGATCCACGGGACATAATTAAAAAGTATAATCCAGACCCCTAACTAATCGAGCAATTTAACCATAGATAACTTACACATCTACGCTTTTCACAACCAGACATGTCGTGACTAAATTCAACATGGCACAATTACAACATGAGATTTGAGCCACGGGACTATCTGGTGAACTAACCATGCCCGGAGCCCAGCAAATCGGCATTAAAAAAATCTGAGCACGCACCAGCACGAATTTTTAATAAACACGCCCACATGACAACTAAACAGCAGAAGGGACTGGAGCAAGATCTCTCCGAGCCTCCGAGGAAACAAAAATCTGTGGTTATAGGAGTGAACAGAAAAGGATTCTTACCGGATCCCTGTCGAGGTGCTTGCAGAGCGCGTAGGACATGGCCTGCTTGCTCTGCGCGAAGTCCGCCGCCGCCGCCATTAGCACGTCGACTTTTTTCCGAGCAAGGTGAGATAGGGGGGAGTGGAGAAGGGATAGAGATCCAGTGACTTCACTACATGAAGTCACCGTGCAACTTTACCCCCTCCATCTCCATCCATTTTCAATCCAACGGCTCGGATTGGAGTTCAAAATTCAAACTTTTTAGAAAAAATCGAAAAAATTCCAGCACATAGTACATGTCTTGATCTATAGTCTGAGAAAATTAAGTCTCGTTTGGATGAACGGTTTATTGTTAAATCAATTTTCATGTTTTAAACTTATAAATCTATCAAGTCATGAACCATTAATCCAAACGAGACGTAATTTTCTCAGACTATAGATCGAGACATATACTACATGCTGGAATTTTTCGATTTTTTCTAAAAAGTTTGAATTTTGAACTTAAATCTGAGCCGTTGGATTGAAAATGGATGGAGATGGAGGGGGTAAAGTTGCATGGTGACTTCATGTAGTGAAGTCACTGGATCTCTATCCGTGGAGAAGAGAGATGGTTTAGGGTCTTCTCATTAGTGGGCCGCTGGTTTCCTTCCCTAGGTTGGGTTGTACTGAGGATTTGTTGGTATGGGCTCGGCCTCTTCTGATGGGCCTTGCCTGTGAAATGCGTCAATAGTCTAATGCTTGATGGTAGCGCGTGCGCGTCCCGATTTCTATTTGAAACACAGTACAACGCAGACACTCATATACACGTGCACACCCCTATGAACGTACTCACACACATCTTATCCCTATGAGCACTTTTGAAAGACTGAACCGACGGTCGGGTCTTGAGATTGACGAAGTCACCACAGGCGCCTCGCTATCGACGAGAACGTCGCCTCACACTGAAGAAATATTCCGCCTAAATGAGAAACACCAATGTCAAATCTAGGGTTTGAACTCTGCTGAGGGTACAACCACCCACCTAACCATCCTACCACAGGCAGTGCATATTTCCAGTGGTGTGTATGTGCATGTTTCTAGTCAAAAGAAAAATCCGTTTTACTTATTAATTTCATATGTTTCTTTCACCATTTTCCCCTATTTGCTTCCTATATAAGTAATTTTTTTCTTTTTTGTTTCCTCTATTGTACTTTTCTTGTTCCCGGGTGTATTAACATTTGTTCCTTTCAGCTAGATAAATTTTGTTTCTACTACACTACAAAATTAATTCCACAATATTTTGTTAATAGATGTACTTTTTTCCCTATGATATACGGTTTTGTTCTCATGTGTATAACTATTTGATCCTTCATTCAGAAAGATTTGTTTCTCTTATTTTAGAAATTAGTTCCACAAATTGTTCTGTTCCTGGATGGTTTTTGGTTCCCTGTGATTTACATTTTTGGTCCCTTGTGTATAACTATGTTTCCTTGACTTAAAAAAAAGATTTGTCCACTTATTCTACAAAATTGGTTTCATAAACTTGTGTCCCCTTTGTCGCATTCCCCTCTCTCGGTTTGTCTCCTTTTGCCCTGCTTGCCTCTTCCTCTTAGTCTTTCAAACTGACAAATGTCTAGAAGTTAGAGGTGAAGCTCTAAGCACGCTAAGTAACAACGGGAAAATGAAAGAAAAAATAAAAAATAGAAGAAAAAATATTAGTGTGTGTCTTTTTCTGGACTACAGAAAAGAAAAGCCACACCCACCGACAAAAGAACAAATATAGGCGCCTCTTTGGATTGGAAGAGTTTCATAAGAAATTTGGAGAATTCTAATTCATAGAAAAATTCTACGTAAATCCTTTGGATCATAGGATTGGTGACGCCAAATTCCTATGAATCTATTTCTATGTCTTCCATTTCACAGGAATCTACACCTCATTTTATTTTTCTTTTGAGCAATCCAGTACACTTACACTCTATATCTGTCTGTGTCTACTCCCTCTTTTCAATCATGTCGAATTCCTTTTTTTTATTCCTGTGCATCAGAGGAAATCCCCGTGTTTTCAAATCATGTAGAAGTTCATCATACGTGGCATCTTAATCATGTGTTTTTTCTGTTTCTACGTTTATAAAAACCATACAATCCAAAAAGGCCATAATTTAAGCTAGAAACAAACCGGAAAAACCAAACATCTTCCCAGTAGACCAACAATGTGCATGAATCGTGGCGCGCTTTCATCCAACTATTGAGCACGTGGCCCTCGTCGACGGGAGGGCTATGTTTTCTGGTTTTTTTGTCAAGGTTTGTTGGAGCGCCGTTTTGATGGCGGCGGCGGCGGCGTCTTTTTCAATAAGGTCTCCCCGGTTTCAACCCCATCTCGGCGGTTACGTCGAGAAGCTTGTGAGAGTGGTGTGTTTCTCAAGGGCTTCTTGGTGACGATTCCGGATCGTCGTGGAGCTTCATCGGTGGTTCATCCTTCTTCTTCGACACCGGAACGGATGTGGTCTTCTTGACCCGTTCGGCGACTTCCCGTTCGCAACCTACAACGTTAGGCCGACTCAGGGAGGAGCGACAGCGGCGGCGCGCCGTCGACATGGTTTGAAGGTTGAAGACGAATGGCATCTCAATGATCTCGTTATAATTTATTTTTTTGCATGTTTTGTACGGTTCGTTGTTTCTTTTAATGTCAGGGTCCTTTTCGCAAAAAAACTATTGAGCACGTGATTGAGATTTAGCTAAACCTGAGACGACTGACGTGTAGCAAATCTGATATTGTTAACCTTAACTAAGCCTAAACGGCACAGACAAAGCTCTCCGTTCCGCTGTCGGTTACGGTTGACAAATCTCTTTCGACAAGAATCTCTACCGAGACTGTTGTGTGGGTAGAAGACGCGGCACGCGACGTTCTATATTACGCAGGCGGGCGCGACGGTCTTGGCACATGGGCTCTCGCATGCGCTCTGCCCTGTGCGACGTCGACGCCGCATGCAGACGCCACATCGGGCAGGCTCCAGCACCGATGCGCGCGGCACGACCACCATGCCATTGCCATGCATGCACCGCCGTTTCACGACTTAGGTGGGCATTCGCGCTGTGCATATAGACTGTTCGTCTGTTCAGGCCACGCCGGCAACAGTAGTCTACACGGTGATGGAAGGAAGCTGCGGACGATGGCACGCGAGAAGAGATTCCATCGCCGGCACCGGTGTCAGGTGAGCTCTGTCTCAGTCGAGAACGGGCGCATGGCGCATGCTGCTGCACGCAGGAGACATAAATCGGCCACCGGCGCGTGGCATCGTCCCTCGAGCCGTCATAAATACGCGATGAAGCACCGCCACGATCGGCTTCTGGTGAAGGGCGCCGTACCATTCGTTGAAATCTGTCTCCGTCCACCGCTTGCCGTGCGTTCCAAACACACGGCGCGATACTCCCGCCGGAGACTTGGAGCAGTTCCGTTTTCTGCGGACCGTTTCCAACGACTTCCTTCACGTTAGATTCAGTCGTTGAGATCTGCGCTCTTCTCAGCGTCCTTGTAAGTTGGAAGACGGACCTTGACATCTGTACACACAGTCGACTTCTTATTCGTCCGTCGGACAGACATCTCGGTAGGATGCATGTGCCGGTCAAAGCTCGGTTGTACTCCTACGTAGTACTAGGCACCATACTATTGTAATCGCCACATTGGTGCGCCGAGAGTTCTCCCTAATCAGTTTTGTTATCGAATCTTTCACAACAGCAAACGACAAAGCCTGCTCGAGACCACACCCACGGCGCTAAGCACGATTTGTTCTGCACCACGATACAAACACGGTTCAGATGCTTCGTGTCATCTGTACACTTCAAGAATCGAAAGTCCATGCAGAAATCATCGTTGCTCGCGCCCTCGTAAATAAGTTGTCGCAAATGTTTGGTTTCTCGTCACCTGCATGTTAATTTCGTGGGTGGAACGGTGACCTCTTTCGAGGCACCGGTTGCGTGTTATATAACAAGGAATAGCCCCTTGCGTGGCTTTTACAAAGTCCTATAGTATATCTCTCTAATACCCCCCTTAATCTAGACCTAGGAGAGGTTTAGATTACGCTGAAATTCATGTAATTTCCTAGGATATAAGACTTTAGTAAAGCCATCTGCAATCTGATCCTTACTTGAGATAAAACGAACATCAAGAAGCTTGTTTGCAACCCTCTCACGAACAAAGAAAAAATCAATCTCAATGTGTTTGGTACGGGCGTGGAAAACGGGATTTGCTGACAGGTAGGTGGCACCGAGATTATCACACCATAGACATGGTTTCTCCTTGAGTGTCACACCAAGTTCTTGGACAAGGGCTTCAACCCAAATTAGCTCAGCCGTGGCATTTGCAAGTGCTTTGTATTCAGATTCAGTGCTTGAACGTGACACGGTGGGTTGTTTTCTAGCACTCCAAGAAACAAGGTTCGGACCATAAAATATAGCAAACCCACCAGTGGAGCGTCTGTCATCTAAATCACCTGCCTAGTCAGCATCTGAAAAAGCACTAAGAAGTGTAGAGGTGGACTTCTGAAAAGTAAGACCAACTGTTCTTGTGCCATGAATGTACCTAAGAATCCTCTTGACAGCAGTCCAATGGGTTGTAGTAGGAGCATGAAGATACTGACAAACCTTGTTGACTGAAAATGAAAGATCAGGTCTTGTTAATGTCAAATACTGAAGAGCACCCACAATACTCCTGTAGCGAGTAATGTCCTCCGGGCCTAGTGGCGAACCAGCTGTCAGTGCCAATGGCTCAGTTGTAGAGAGAGGGGTCGGACACGAAGTGCATGTGCTCATGCCAACTCGGTCCAACAGATCTGTAGCATATTTTGCTTGATTCAAGAGCAAGCCATTGGACTGTTTGTGAACCTCAAGTCCTAAGAAAAAATGAAGATCTCCGAGATCCTTAAGAGCAAATTCTGAACTCAAGCTGTGAAGAAGAGCTGATATAGCTGTGTCTGAAGAACTCGTTACTACTATATCATCAACATATATGAGAAGAAACATGGTTATACCAGACTTATTATAGAGAAAAAGTGAGGTGTCGGCTTTAGATGGAATGAAACCAAGAGTATGAAGCTTGGAGCTGAGACGAGAGTACCATGCTCGAGGTGCCTGTTTCAAACCATATAAAGCTTTGTCAAGCTTGCAGACATAATTTGGAGTAGCGGAAGACTCAAAACCAGGTGGTTGCTGCATATAAACCTCCTCTTCCAGAACACCATGTAAAAACGCGTTCTTAACATCTAGCTACCGTAAGCTCCATCCTTTAGACACTGAGATAGATAAAACAATCCTAATAGTTGCAGCCTTGACAACTGGACTAAAAGTGTCTTCATAATCGATGCCATACCTTTGCTTGAATCATTTTGCAACAAGGCGTGCTTTATACCTGTCAATTGTGCCATCAGCATGTTTCTTGATGCGGTAAACCCACTTGCATCCAATGACATTTTTGTTAGAAATTGGTGGCACAAGATGCCAAGTGCGGTTCGCAATTAGTGCATCATACTCATCTTGCATTGCACACTTCCAATTAGAATCAGTGAGAGCATCAGAAAGATTCTTCGGTTCTCCTGTAGTTGTAAGCAAGGCATACCGTACTTTTCCATCTGTATATTTATACCGTACTGTACCATCTGTATATTTTCTCGGATTTGAAATACCTTTCGAAAGACGTGTTTGAACACCCACCGCAGGAGGGTCGGCAGTTGTAGGCGGTGCAGAAGATCCTGCCGGCTGCACATGCGACGCAGGCTGCTGATCATGGGCCATTGAACCCGAGGGCGCCATGTGGGAGTTGTCGGCATGTTGGTCGGGGAACAGGTCCCGGCGTGTCGTCGTGGTGTCTGCACAGGGACGCGCACGAGCTCCTGGCGGCGATGTGGCAGGTTGCGACTGGCCGGGGAACAGGTCCCCGCGTGTCGTCGTGGTGTGCGGCTGGCTCACAGAGGATCGCACGAGAGAATCCGCGTCAGACCCTGACCGCGAGTGATCCGAGGACGATCCTTGCCCAGAATCAGCCCCGGGATCAGTGCTGTCCCCTGTTGTCTTATCTGCTGAACAGGAATCATCATCGGATGTATCATTGTGTGTATTTTCTGCAGAATTTTGACCGGAACTTACAGGGGAGTTCGGAGCAGCCTCTTCAACAACCAAGGGAGGGTGAACAACAGGAACAATTTGCAGGTAATGGTCATTAGTATGCGCACCCCTATCCTGAGTAGCCAAAGGGATGTTTCGGATGGAAGGAGAAGAATTTCCTCACGGAGACGACGGCCAGCATTGGGATTCAAAGACGCAAAAGGAAAAACGTTTTCATCAAAGACAACATCACGTGACACATAGACACGACCGGTAGAGATATCTAGACATTTGACACCTTTATGACGAGGACTATAACCGAGAAAAACACACCGTTTAGAGCGAAAAGAAAGTTTTACCAATGACACGAAGAGACTCATAGTTGGGTGTGACATGGAGGAGTTTTTCCGTGGGTGTGTCATTGTTGAGAACTTTTGTAGGAAGCAAATTTATGAGAAACGTGGCTGTAAGAAAGGCATCATCTCAAAAATTTAGCGGCATGGAAGCATTAGCAAGTAAAGAAAAGCCTACATCAACAATGTGACGATGTTTGCATTCAGCTGAGCCATTCTGTTGATGGGCATGGGGACAGGACACATGATGAACAATACCAACGCGTTGAAAAAACCTGTTTAATTTTTCATATTCCCCATCCCAATCAGTTTGCATTGTGAGAATCTTGCGACCAAATTGGCGCTCAACATATTGTTGGAAATCAAGGAAAACTTAATACACATCAGAACGTTTCTTAAGCAAGTAGATCCAAGTAAATTTACTAAAATCATCAATGAAGCTTACATAGTATGCATGTTTGCTTATGGAAAGAGGAGCTGGACCCCATACATCAGAAAAAATCTGTTCCAAGGGAACAGTAGAAACACTAGTGGAGACAGGATAGGGTAGCTGATGACTCTTAGCTTGTTGGTATGGATCACACACGTAAGAATTTATTTCTGGAGTATACGAAAGTTTATGCTTCCTAATAACTTGCTGAACAATAAAAGATGAAGGATGTCCTAAACGATGATGCCATGTGACGAGGTGTTTGCTTCGTTGGTGCTGGCATCGCGAGTATGTTTTGCACCTTCTCGGGGTTTGCTTCGATTCCTCTTGCAGAGACGAGGTACCCGAGCAGTTCCCCGGCTGGCACGCCGAAGAAGCACTTGTCTGGGTTCAGCTTAATCTGGTACTCGTCGAGGGCGGCGAAGACCTTGCGGAGGTCGGCGATGAGGGTGTCCTCCTTGCGGGTGGTGACGACGATGTCGTCGACGTAGACTTGGACGATCTGCCCGATGAGCCCTTTGAGGCATGCTTGCATTGTGCGCTGGTACGTGGCACCAGCGTTCTTCAACCCGAAGGGCATCGTCTGGTAGCAGAAAACGCCGTCGGGTGTGATGAATGCTGTCTTCTCCTCATCGTCGACGTTCAGTCTGATCTGCTGGTAACCTGAGTAGGCGTCCAGGAAGGACAGGCGTTCGCAGCCTGCAGTCGAGTCGATGATCTGATCTATCCGCGGGAGCGGGAAATGGTCCTTGGGGCAGCATTTGTTGAGGGCGGTGAAGTCGACGCACATGCGGAGTTTCTTCGTCTTCTTCTTCTCCACTAGGACCGGGTTGGCGACCCAGTCCGAGTCCTTGATCTCTCGGATGAACTTGGCATTCAGCAGTCGATCGATTTCTCTGCTGATTTCGTCTCGCTTGGGCCCGGAAAAGCGTCGCATGGCCTGTTTGACGGGTCTGGCGTCCTTGTGGACCTTTAAGGAGTGCTCGGCGAGGTTCCTGGGTATTCCTGGCATGTCAGAGGGTTGCCATGCGAAGATTCTCCAGTTCTCACGTAGAAACTCGACGAGCGCGCCTTCCTATGCGGGAGTCAGACTCGACGATACTTTGACCGTCTTGCTGGCGTCAGTCGGGTGGACCTGATGGGTCGTTGTGTCGTCAGCCGCGTTGAAGGCAGCGTCCTTGGCTGGTTTCTTGCGGGCTGGGAAGATGGTCTTGTCGTTGTCGACTGCCATTGCCTCGAAGTGCTCTTCGACTCCGAAGAATTCGGAGATCTTGCTGAACTCGCGGTCGCAGCTGTTGGAGCGGTCGAAGTCGCCGTGCACCGTGATGACGCCCTTGGGTCCAGGCATCTTGAGCATGAGGTAGGCGTAGTGAGGTACGCCATGAATCTGGCGAAGGTTGGGCGCCCGAGTATCGCGTGGTACTGCGACTTCCAGTCGACTACCTCGAAGTCGATCGACTCCCTCTTGAAGTTTTCGGGTGTGCCGAAGATGACGTCGAGTGTGATCGTTCCCATGGGCGTGACTGCTTGCCCTGGTACTATGCCATGGAAGGTGGTCTCTGATGCCGCCAAGTCCGTCGTTGGCCTGTTTATCCTTCTGAGGGTGTCGGCAAAGATGATGTTAATGCCACTGCCTCCATCCATGAACACCTTTTTCAGGGTGTAATCTCCGATCAGAGCTTCGACTACCAGAGCGGCGTGCCCGGGTCGTGGTACTGCAGGCGGGTGATCTGCTCTGGAGAAGTGATTGGTGTCTCTGACCCTCTCAGGTAGTCGGGTACTGCAGGTGGACAGGTGATGGCTTGGAAAACTTGGCGAGTGATAATCTTCTGGGTCCTGTTTGAGGGGCGCCCCTTCTGTATCATGTTGAGTTGTCCGCGTGCCGCTGGATATGCGTCCTGGATCACCGGTGGGGCATCTTGCTGCGCTGCTGCTGCTGCAGAAAGGCTCCCGCCGCCTGTGCTGGATTGGCGACTGCGGGTGCTGCCTGGATGGCCAGCTGCGCGGCTGGCTGCGCTGCGGGTGCTGGAGTGACTATCTTCTGCATGGCTTCGTATATTTTGCGTGCCTTTCGACAGTCCTTCAACAGGTGGTTGGATCCCCACTTGCCCGTTTCCGGGTTCCTGAACATGTGGTGCCTGCAGGGTTGTTCCAGCTCTTCCGCTGGGCTTAGGTGCGTTTCTGCCACTCGCGTTTATGGCCTCCGTCGCTGCGGTAGCTGCTGCCGCCGCTTCGGTTGTACTGCCCCTGGCTGTATTGGCGACTCTGGTCACCGCCGCTTCGACTGTACTGTGCATGGCTGTATTGGCGACTGCTGTCGCGCGCTTCATCCTCACGGGGGGTTTGGAATCCCGCCGCTACTAGCTCGATTGAGTCGTTGCCGTTGTAACGCGGCTTCTTCTTGTGGCGCCCTTCTCGCCAGTTGCTTGGTCCGGCTTCGTCCTTCGGGAGTAGTGTGAACTATTGCGGACCGAGTCCTCTCCGTCTGCCCACTGGTTTGCTATCTTCATGACCTCGATCATGTTTTTCGGCCGGAGCCTACCAAACTCCTCGCGGAGGTCGCGGCGGGAGACGCCGTGCATGAAGGCATCCATCACTCGGTCCTCCGAGGCGGTCTCCATGGTGTTGCGGAGCAAGGTCCAACGCTGGATGTATGACCGGAGCGGCTCGTCTCGTCCTTGCTTGCATGCTTGTAGCTCGACGAACGTCGTCGGTCTCGAGTACGTCCCAGGAAGGATTTAACGAAGGCTTCCGCGAACTCGTCCCACGTCCTGAAGGCGTTCTTGGGTTGAGTGTTGAGCCACCCGCGTGCAGAGCCCGTGAGCATCAGCTGGATGTACTGCATGGCCGTAGTCGAAGTACCGCCCTGGCAGCTGCAGGCTATGAGGTAGTCTTCTAGCCAGAGTCTCGGGTCCTGCTTCCCGTCGTACTTGACTGCTTCTGCCGTGAGCTTGAAGCCCTTGGGCATTCTTGTGTCGCGTATGTTGAAGCTGAAGCATGCGGCGCCGCACGGCTCGTAGTCGCCGTCGTTGCGGTCGTAGTCGAGTTGGACGTGCTGGTCGGCCGCTGGTGCGGCTGCGGTCTACCGTCCTTTGTGTGATGACGTTGCGGAGGTCTTCACCTGGCTGCGGTTGTCGCAGTTGTCTTGTCGCCGGGGCTGCGAGTGCTGCGGGCTCGTGGTCGCGGCGATCTCGATCTTCTCGCGCTTTTTCTGTCGGCGCCTTGTTTACCAGTGCGTCTTCGAGTGCCTTGATAGACATGATCTGCTGCTTGTGGAGGAGAGCGCGCGAGTCGCCCTCAGGCGGCTGTGTCAGCCGCAGGTATGTTTCGACTGCCATGAGTGCGGCTCCGGGTGTCTTGGGGACGGGTATTCCGTCTGCGTCTTCTATGTATGATGACTCGAGGTTGCGGGTGACTCTAGCGCGGTCGACCTCCGTCATCAGGGGCACGCGGGCTCTGTGGCGCCTTGCTCCTTGCGAGACCTCTGTTGAGGCAGTGAACGAGTAAGCGGCCCTCCTGGCGCTCGACGCGTCGGCCTCCTCCTTGCGTCGGAGGAGCTCGGCCTTCTCTGCGCGGAGTCGTTCGCCTTCCTTCCGCAGCAGGTACTGGACCGCCATAAGGTCCTCCCGGGGTGCATCCGGTGGGGGGTATGTGCCGTCCTCGACGTGCTTCAGGGCTTTGATTGCCATGTCGCGGGTGATGGTGAGTCGCGTCACCTGGTCCGGCATGACCACCTCCAGTGGGTATGCGGGTTCGTCGTCGTTGCCCTGCGGCCTCTGGCCGATCATGAAGACTTGCGCGGGGTAGATCTGGGCAGTGGGACGGGTGCTGCCACTGCTGCTTCCTTCGTCCGAGCCGTGCTCGGAGCTGAAAATGGGTGCGACGTGGTGGACACCACAGTCGCCGCCGAGGCTCCTTCCCTGGAGTTTCGCGACCTTCGCCGCGGACGTGAGGAGTGATGTCGCTGTCGTCGACGTGGGCGCGATTGGCTTGTTGACGATCTTGCGAGTCGATGGAGACGCGAGTGGCGTGGATGAGAACGGCGCGACCTTCGTTGCGCGCGAAGGCGTGGTCGACGTAGTCGAAGTTGATGCAGATCTTGGCCTTGCCAGCGACGCGATCGAGGTAGTCGAAGTAGACTCGATCCGCGCGGTGGTCGACGAGGTGGTCGACGTAGTCGTAGCAGATGCGATCTCCGTGGTAGCCGGAGACGCTGTGGCGCGGCCGCGTTGGGCGCGATCTCTGCCGCAGCGGAGGCGGTCGGAGTAGTCGAGGCGGACGCGATCTTCTCAGCAGTCGAAGATGCTGTCGCCGCAGTCGCAGCAGATGCGATCTCCGCAGCAGGTGGGGGCGTGGTTGGCGCAGCCGCGGCAGATGCGGGTGCCACCACCGCAGGCGGTGCGATCGCCGTGGATCTGAGTACTCCACAGCTGTCTACGAAGTAGTGCATGGTACCGAAGGTGAGGCACATACCTACGTGCAGATCGGCGTACACCGAGCGGTGGGCCGGCGGGTGGAAGGTGTACTCGAAGGAGCCGAAGCAGATTGGCTCCTTGGTGATGCAGACGTCGGTCTTCAAAGTTGATGGAGCCGGTGCGACCATGGTTCCAGCGCTCGTTCTTTCCCACAGACGGCGCCAATTGACGAGGTGTGGACTCGGCAAATCCCTGGGTTGTGTACCCCGGGTTGATTGAGGGGGAGAGAGATGAGCGCTGGTGATCACGACGGCTGACAAGCAAGGCGTTTACCCAGGTTCAGGCTCCCGGAGGATAACACCCTACTTCCTGCTTGTCTGGTTATTGATGGTGAGTTGTGGCTACAATGGCGAGATGGCAATCTCGCTAGGGTTTGTGTGGCGGCTATGAGCGTACCCTAGACGAAGGACCCTCCTAGCCTTTATATGGTAGGCTAGGTCTCAGGTGAACGGTGCCGATGGCGCTTACAAGCATGGCGGGGTCGCATGACCTAGCGTCGACTATCTTGGGCCGCACGTCGTCCTCCTTGGGCCTTCCTTGGGCCCTCGTCATAAGGCTGATGGGCTTGGCGTGACCCAGGTATCCCCACCGTGGGGTAGTCGAAGAGTGACCCCACGACACCATGTAGACGAAGAAGGCTTGACGGTGGCAAGAGCATGCTTGGATGACCCCGAGGAAACTGGAACAGAGGATATAAGCCACCGTGACAGGGACCTCTAAACACGATTTGCTTCGTTGCCTGATCCTTGATCAAGAAAAAGAATGGGTGAATTTCAATAAAGGCATTGTTATCTAGGGCAATTTTATGGGCAGAAAGTAAATTCATGGATGCATCAGGGACATGAAGAATATTACGAAGATGTATAGAACTATGAGGGGTGTGCAAAACTGAATGACCAATGTGTGCAATGTCCATACCTTGTCCACTAGCATTGTGAACTTGATCATGGCCTTGATAGTTGCCCTGGACATTGAGCTTGTTGAGTTGGCCGGTGACATGGTGTGTTGCTCCTGTGTCGACGTACCAATTGGTGTCTACCCCATAAGCAGCCTTGGTCTCCTTTGGCTTGTCATCATCATCATCATCGCCATAACGCCACCAACATTCAGTAGCCGGGTGACCTTCTTTCTTGCAAATCTGACAGAACACACCTTCCTGCCATGGAGAGGCAACCCGGCCACGATCTTTGCGTGCTCCTTTTGGACGGCGCCCTTGTTGAGGTCGAGCTTGGTCCTGTCGGCCCGGCTGCTGCTGCTGCATCTGTTGGGGAGGACGATACGGCTGCGGCTGAGAGGCAAACGGTGGAGGATATGCCACCATCCCTTGCTGGTACGGCGGCAGCTGATATGGCGCATAGGCAGGGCATAAGCCGGCTGGGGCGGGGCATAGAGCTGCTGCTGAGGTGGGACATAGGTCTGCTGTGGAGGTTGATAGGGTTGTGGTGGGTATTGGGGAGCATAGGTCGGCTGTGGCGGCTGGTATACGGCGGGCGGCCGAGGAGCTGGATGGTGAGCAACAACGTTGACAGAGGACAAGAATGAGGAACCAGCCTGCCCGGTGTTTTGCAGCATACTGTCACGCGCCTCACACGACAACAACTGGGAGCACATGTCATTGAGAGATGTCGAGGGAACAGCATTGATAGCAGCAACAAGGTTATTGAAGGAACCATCCAATCCGTTCAGGATATAATCCTTGAGTTCATCATCATCCACGGGTTTCTCGGCCGCAGCAAGTTCAGACGCGAAGCCTTTCATCTTGGAGATGTAGGTTTGAGCCGACATATCGCCCTTCTTGGTGTTGGTGAGAGCTCCACGGATCGTGGAAACCCTTGACTTGGATTGGGAGGAGTAGAGGTCATGGAGGGCGTGCCACACATCAGCCGCATGGACGAGCCCGAAGGTGTGGGGAAGAACATCCTCGGAGAGCGAGTTCACGAGGAAGCTGACAACCTTCTGATCCCTCGTGATCCAGTCATCATACGCCGAGTTGGGAGTTGAGACCTTCTTCTTGTTTCATCTTCTGTCTCCAGGAACTCGGGCGGCGCAGGTTCGGATCCTTCAAGAAGACCCATGACCCGGGCGCCGCGGAGAGTGGGCAGCACTTGGGCTTGCCAGTAGAGGAAGTTTTCCCTCGTGAGCTTTGTGGCAGGAGGCGCACCGATGGTGGCCTGAGCAGAGGACGCCGAGGAGGACGCCATGGATCGTGGGGGCGCGAGCTAGGGTTGATGGAAGTCTTGGTCCTGGTCGTGGCGATCAGCAGATCGCGGTCCTAATCCTGGTCGTGACGATCGGCAGATCGCGATCCTGGTCCTGGTCGTGGCGATCGGAAGATCGCAGATCGTGGTCCTGGCGGCGGCGGGAGGAGAAGCTCCGGCGGCGGCTAGAAGGGAGAAAGGGAGGGGCCTGATACCATGTTAATTTCGTGGGTGGAACGGTGACCTCTTTCGAGGCACCGGTTGCGTGCTATATAGCAAGGAATAGCCCCTTGCGTGGCTTTTACAAAGTCCTATACGTATATGATTGGTGTACTACACCATATCGTATACGTATCCTATTACATCTCTAATACTGCAGACTGCAATTGGGAAAAAATTCAGTTTTTCAGAATTTTAACATGAAAGTTACCCACGGTTCAAATCCCATTTTTACCATCAGCAGGAAGAAGACCGTTGAGACTCTTTCGAATGAAGTGTGTACTAACTATTTCTCGCAACCATATGTGACTTAGCAATCCATTCAATGCACCGGACGTTCCTTTTGAGTGAATCAAAAGCAAAACCCTTGCCGCATAAAATGAAAAAACGGCAAGACCCTACTCTAGTACTAGTACAGATGAACGTTGCAATAGCTGAGTAGGTTTCGTAGATTAATTCCATAATAAGAGTACTACGAAATTGCTGGTTTCCCCTGACTAAGGGCTGGTTGTGATCATTAGATAGATTGCGAAATTACTTTTTCGACGTGCGTGTGAGCATCCTTCTCTCCCACACACAACCTCCCCCACCCTCGAGGCGACGTTGGTGACGCTGCCGCGACCGGTAGGGAGCCGGGCAGAGAAGAAGCGAGGAGAATGGAACGAGGCGGCAACCGAGCACTGGACTTATTGGTGGAGGGTGCGGGTGTGGCGCCGAAACCGGGGAAGAAGGGGGTGCGGCGCGGAGGGGGGGGTGTTAGAGGGATGGTCAGGGGCGACAGTGGATCGGCGGAGGAGGAGATTTGAGAGGATGGGGCGGCAAGGCGGCCGAGCAGTGGATTCAGGGTGGTGTGGTGATCTTATTTCTCCTGACACTCTTATCGTTTTTCTGTCTGAAACTGCGCGAGCGACACACGAAGATTACCATCGCCCCCGATAGATTGACAGCTACTACCATGTCGCTTCTTTTTTGTTTTCCATCTGATGATAAAACGGATGCAGTTCAATTTACGTTGCCATTCGACAAACAGGGGAAGTTTTCGGTGCGAAGTGCCAAGGCCTGTGGCAGAGCGAAACAGCATCATTTTCTCTCAACTTCACTGCCTCCCGTGTCGTCGGCAGCGCCCCCACCGCCCGGGCCCGTGTCGCTCCGGCTGCTGCTGTATTATCAGAGGGTTCCCAGTACAGTTGCACGCGGTGGAGCAAAACGGTAGGTGCTGCAATTGAAGGCTCGCAGGAATTCAATTTGGCGAGAGTGGTGCGGCGTGAGGGCGCACAGGAGCAGTCACTGCCCGCCTTTTTGGAAGCTCCACAGGACACTGAGGCCGGACGGACGGAGAGTGGTGCTCCGTTTCACAACGTAAGATGTTTTGGGTGTTACACATGTAAGTCTAGATTCATACTAAAAAGAATAGACACATGCACTTAAATGTGTCTAGATACATGTGTGTGCATGTGAAAAAAGACTAAAACATCTTATATTGTGGAAGAGAGAGAGTACTATTTTTTAGTCCTGCATTTTGCATTTGGTACATGCGCATAGGTTTATCTATTGCCTTCGAGACTTCCTGTTTCAGCATCAACAACCACCAGCATTTGGTACATGCGCATAGGTTTATCTATTGCCTTCGAGACTTCCTGTTTCAGCATCAACAACCACCAGCATAACTACAATTAGTAAGGTTAAAGATGTCAAGGAAGGGCATAGCAATACTCTGTAAATCAAAGTCACGTTTATCAGCAGAACTAGGTAAGAACACAATCAGGCAAATCAGTCATTCACTGGTGCCAAGATGGCGTCAAACACTGGTAGCTCTGCGGCATCAAGGCAATACTCACATTAGCAGAGACGACCTACAGTTTCATCCAAGGAATGAACCAAAAAATTGCGAGAAACTACAAACAGCCTTACTTGCACCCACCCTAAAATTTCACAGAGACTAAACACTACAGACATTCCACAATCCATTTCCACTCTTGCTTTCCTCTCTTCTTCCCAACCGGGCATCATATATGCATCTCAGAAAACAAAAAGAAAGCAGAAAGCTAAGGATCACAAAATAACCGAGTTCTAAAGGAGACCTAGACCAGCTCATCCCCTGGACTATCCTGAGGACTCCTCAGCACCTCAAGTATACTCACCACCTCGCCCATGTCCGGCCGCTTCGATGGCACCTGTGAGGTGCAAACAAGGCCCAGCTTGATGATCGGCATGGCCTCTTCCATCGGAAACTCGCCACATAGCCGCGGATCCATGCACTCCTCCAGCCTGCCTTCCTCTAGAGCACTTCTCACCAAATCACATAGCACGACAACATCATCCTCCAAGTACTCAACGGGCCTCCTGCCCGTCAAGATCTCCAGTGCAAGCACCCCAAAGCCATAGACATCACACTTCTCGGTGATCTTCACCGTCTTGCACGCGAATTCTGGGGCCATGTACCCAAGTGCACTCTGGATCTTGCTGCTCAGCACATACCGGTCTAGCATCGGGAGTAGGTTTGCAAGACCACAGTCACCGACTCTGGGCTCACCATTGCTGTCCAGCAGCACATTGCTTGACTTGAGGTTGTAATGGATGACCCCATGCTGGTGGAGGTGCATCAGTCCCCTAGCAACACCGATGATGATGTCAAACCTCTCCATCCAGGAAAGGGAGTCCTCTTCCGAGCACTCGTGCAAGTGTTTGTGCAAATTCCCTCCAGGCAGGTAATCATAGATGAGGAGCTGCAGTGACGAAGTCCAGTAAAAGCCTCTCAGTGTGACAATATTGTGGTGCCGCACCTTGCTGAGCATCTTCACTTGTCGCTCAAAGTCATCCCTGGACTTCACCAAGCTAGACACAGTGAGCTTCTTGATGGCTACCGGCTGGCCGTCTCTGAGCACTGTCTTGTACACTGCACCAAAGCCTCCTCGCCCAAGCTCACAATCCTTATTCAACAGGGCATGTCCATCAGCACTGAACTCTGGGCTGCCTTTACCAAACATGACAAGCTTCCCAGAGGTAGCATCATTCTCCGGGGATTGGCTAAGGTAATCGTCAGATAGTGCAATAGCAGGCTTTGAGCGGGAGGCGGTTGCACGGACACGGCGGTTGAGCACAGTTACAGTGATCACTCCGATAGCAATGGCAGCACCACCAGCAATGGCAATGAGGGTGGAAACGCTCAGTATGATTTTCTTATGGTGCATGCTGCTAGGGGAACTCGGCGTGGCTTGCGACGAAGGGTTCAACGAGGAGTTGGGGTTGAGCACAAGGGGCTTTGGCATGATCGCGCTGCAGGAATTGTTCTTCCGGGAATTGCATAGGCCAGAATTGTCTGATAGAAAGTAGTCAGGGATGCTGTCGAAGAAACGGCTGCTCGGGAGATCTCCTGATAACAAGTTGTGGGAGACATCAAAGATGTGCAAGCTTGGCAGATTAGATAGCTCCACTGGCAGGGTCCCATTCAGCTTATTCTGGGAAAGATCAACCAGCTGGAGGCTGGTGAGGTTGCCCAGCGTGCTCGGAATTGATCCCGTGATGCCGTTGTGTGACAAGTCCCTGCATTACAAGAGTACATTGCATCAATTAAAGTGGCCCCTAATGTTCAGTCAGAACCAAGTATCACTGTCAGTTGGCTTTAGTTTTTTGTAGTCTTAACATTCAGTCGGAATCAAGCAGCAAACAATTAGTTTATTTATTTGATCAGTTTGCTACTCATGCACGTTTGACTTGAGTTTCGAGTGTATAAAAATGAGTACCCAGGCACTGGATACGAGCAGAACAACATGACAGAGACCCACATTTTGCGGTTTTGGACTCCTAACAGAAAACTAAGACATCGCTGTCCTGTCATTTTCTACAACGTCTCTGGAACCTAGGGAACTGAAAGCAATCGAAGCATGCAAAGAAATCCAAAAAAACAAACAGACCTAGTCAACTTCACAAACAAGCAATCTGAATGACGTCAAATTTAATTCGACAAAAAAAAACTCAGAGAAATTCACTTACAATGCAACGAGGGAACTGCAGCTCCCAATCTGTGCCGGGATGCGGCCGGCGAGGGAATTCGTTCCCATCCGCAGCTCCCGGAGCGCCACCGCGCCACCAATCTCTGGTGGAATGCTTCCTTTCAGCGTGTTAGCGCTCACGTCGAGCACCTCCAGCAGTCTCATGCCACCAATGCCAGCCGGCAGCTGCCCCGATATGGAATTCGAGGAGAGGTTCAGAAACTGCAAACCAGCGAAGGCAGTAATCTGCGGCGGCATCCCGCCTGAGAAGGCGTTGCTGGCCAGGTCCAGCACGCGCAACGCCAACGCAGCATCTCCAGGGACCTTGACCCACCCGTGGAGCTTGTTGCCGGCGACGGAGACGCGCTGCAGCGGCAGGCCGAATACCCACCAGGGGAGCTCGCCGGTGAGCGCGTTCCTGCTGAGGTCGGCCTCCACGAGGTTTTTGCAATTCGCGATGTCGTCGGGGATGGCGCCGGCGAAGCGATTGCCGGACAAGTCGAGCCGCTCCAGCGCCCACATCTCGCCGATCCATGCGGGAACCTCCCCGGCGAGCGCATTGCTGGCGGCGTCAAAGAAACGCAGCGCCGACAGCCTCCGCAGAGAGTCCGGCAAAGCGCCAGTGAAGAAATTACGGCCGAGATCCAGCGACTTGAGCAGCGCCGCCTCGCCGATATCAGCCGGTATTTCCCCGGCGAACATGTTACGGCTCAAATCCACCGCCCGCAGCGCGCTGCTCCGGGGGAACCCGCCGGGAACGCTACCGGAGAGCGCATTGCCGGAGAGGTCGAGGGACCGCAGCGAGGGCAACGACCAGAGGCCGTCGGGGATGGGGCCAGCGAGGCGGTTGGAGGAGAGGTTGAGGGAGAGGAGCGAGGAGCAGGACGCGACGGCGGGGGGAATGTAGCCCGAGAGCTCGTTGTGGGCGAGGTTGATGGTGCGGATGTCACGGCATTGGGCGAAGAGGTCGGCGGGGATGGTGGCGGCGAGGTGGTTGGAGGAGAGGTCGAGGGAGCGGAGGCGCGGGAGGGAGCCGAGGAGGGAGGGGAGGACCGGGCCGGAGAGGTTGTTGCGCGGGAGGGAGAGGGTGAGGAGCGCGTCGAGGCGGAGGAGCGCGCGCGGGAGGCGGCCCGAGAGCGAGGCGGCGGGGAGCGAGAGCGAGGTGACGCGGCCCGCGCGCGCGTCGCAGCCGACGCCCGGCCAGGAGCAGGGGCGGTCGTCGTCCTCCGTCCACGCGGCCAGGCGGCCCTGCGGGTCCGCGACGCCCGTCTTGAAGACCACCAGCGCGAGCACGTCGTCGGTGAGCGCGGTGGTGGTGGTCGTCGTTGTCGCGGCCAACAGGAGGAGGAGGAGGGCGGCGAGGCGCAGCGCGGGAGGGGAGGAGGCCGCGGCGGCCATTTTCGGCGGCGGGGGGCAGGGGAGGCGAGCGTGCGGTCGGTGGGATCACACCGGAGCTTTGTCCATTTGCGCGGAGCAGTTTTGTTTGTTGGAGGGGAGAGGTGGTGGCGTGGTGCGGCGGGGAGGCTGTGAACTGTCACCTGTGGAGCAGTGGGGAAGCGGGAGCCCCTCCTGTGCCTGTGCGTGCTATTAATGTGCCACGCGCAGAACAAATAGGCATAGACAAAATGATTTGATTGCACTTTTAGAGTTTCTCTCAAGTCTCTTTTTCAAAAATTAATTCAATTCTTGGTCACCTCAATTTTTTGAATGTATTTAGTCAATTTAGATCGAATGGGAAGTATTTTAGGTGCATTTTGATCCATGTTTGGAATAGATCCATCCCGGTGACAGTTGTTGTTCGCACTTTACAGGATAGTAGCCCTATCCAGATTAAATGGTCATATAAATAACCGTCCTCTGGATTTATGGACACCGTTCAAAATTTATGATGTCCCCTCTCACGCTTGATTACCTCTTGTTAAGGATAGATTGCGGCCTCCCCACGAAATGATGTTGGCTAGTATTCACATTTTCTAATCCTTTCATTGATTGCTCGAACTTTTTTTTTATTGGTCACCGGGGAGGGAGTAGACCCTCTCCCTGAACATGGTTTTAAATTTCAGTTTCGGAAAAATTTCAGCCACTACTGAAATTTCGGTTTTCGTTTCGGTCAAAAGACCAATTTTTTTAAAAATTCATTTAAATATTTTTTAAAAATAAAAATAGTTCAAATCATTGAAGTTCAGTGAATTTTGTTGAAAACTCGGTGAATTTTGAAACCATACACCTGAGTTGTATTCGTTTTTTGTTTGATTGGTTCAAGTGAAACAAAATTACACCAAGGAACAAACAGGAGAGAAACTAAAAACAACACACACACGAAGAAAAAAACAGAGGGAGATAGCTCTCAAAAACCTCGACAAGAATAACCACACTAGGCAGCAAACCCTACCATGACCGAAGCAATTGACCACCAGGTGGAGCAAGGCATAACTACAGGAGACACATAATAGAACAAGGAGCACCTCCGACGTAATCGAAAGTTCCGGTCAGCCGAGTCTAAACCGCAGCATTGTGTCATTGACGTAGCCGAAAGGCGACGCGCATCCGAGACAACACAATGCCACGACACCACCTGTGTCGGGAGTGACGAAAGGTCACGCACAATCGAGATGACGCCGCGTCACCCACGCGCCAGCGGCGTAGACGAAGAGCGTCGTGACACCGAGACACGCCATAGAGTGCCCTAGCCTGGAACGAATTTGTTGGCTCCGATTTAGTCTGGAAGCCGCTACACGAACACGTTCATGTCCACCCTCAACGTCAGGGGTGATGCACCGCAACTCACGTTGAGGGAGGCTGGCCGAAGCGCGATACGCAAGAAAATCGAGCCGACAATCCTGGGACCGAAAACTCCGTTGCGCCGCTTCTGGTCGATTCGCTCGTACAACCTCGTGGATTCACGGCTCGCTGGCATGTGTGACTCGTGGTCGCCGGCATGTGTGACTCATGGAAGAACGAGAAGCATGATAGAAGGTTAAATGGGATAGAAATATGCACAAGTATGATAGATTAATAGATTTGATCCATCACCTCTCACATATGTATATTATGTATAAGGTGAAAGTGCATGATGCCCCCATGTATGGTTTTGATAATTAATAACAATCCTTATGGACTAATGTTTGTATTGAGATATTCTTATAGGTTTGTCCATAAGCATGGCTTGAACTCCATGTGTTGGATTTAAAGTTGTATGCCATCAAGATCATTGATTATAATGGACATATTTGATATGATCAAGAAGAAGAAAAGATACAAGGTTGATCAAGACTAAGTGCAAAGAGTTGATTCAAGTTGATCAACACACAAAGCTAAATGTTGTACCATGTGAGATCATGTGACCCAATGGTATGGTAAGCATTTGTCCATACAACTTTGTGAACTAACCCATTATATGTGTGTGTGTGTGTGTGGCATTTCTATGTTGGGTTAGGTAACTTTTCATGGGCTTGCATCAAAAGTATGATTTCATATAGCTCATGGAGGATGACGTCATGTGGTGATCGTCATCAAGGTTGAGTTGTGCAAGTTCAAGATAGGCATCTAGAAGATATCGTATGCTTGAAGCTTGACACCCATTTGGAGATAATGGTCAAGTGAAGATGTGCCTAAGAGAAGCTCTCCTGTATTGTGTATGGGGGAGCGATATGTGAGTCTTCACCAAAAAAATGCAATCAAGACAGGTGGTCCACTTGAAGTGATCAAGATCGTCATCATCTAGCTCAAGTGGAATGCGCAAGGAAAAGGTATGATCTTGATAGGGTTTCTATTTTACCGGTCTCATGGTGTTAGTGGGAGACCGGGTTATAGGATAGACGCCGTATTATCAAGAGGGGCTCTCAAGTGAGTAACTTGATCGCACCTTTGTGGAGAGCTCAAACCTTTGCATACTTGGCATATCATCTTTCTTGGTGCTTACTTGGCTTTTCTCCTTGTTGGGTTTTGGTGCTTTTTGTGATCTTCATGACAAGCCCAAGTTCACCGAAAACGGATTTCGTATGGAAAAGTTGTTGCGTTTTCGGTTTTGGAGTTTCAGTCGGTTCGTCTTTTTTAGAGAGGTTTTACCTTTCTACATTTGATTTTATACTCTCTTGTTGAACTATGATGTTTCTTTGCATGATCTTGTAGAGCTCATTGTGGTGATTCCAACGAGCCCAAGAACATCAAAAACGGAGTTCAGATACTCAAGTTATGTCTGTTTTGGTGTTGATGTATTTGCTGTTTTTACCAAATCCGGTAGTACCGGGCCCTGGACAGTAGTACCGCATAATCGAGAAGTGGTACTGCCTCCGGACTGTTTTTGGTCAGTACTACCGGGCGCACAGTACTACCGCCCTTGCGCGGAAACTGCCCAACGGGCAGATTTTTCGAGGACCTATTTAAGGAGTCTTCTTCCCCAAAGGGTCCCCAACAACTTGAGCTCGTTTTTCCTCTCTCTCCTCCATTGTTGACTTGGAAAAGCTTCCCTTCCTCTCAATCCCTCTCATGATTCTTGCATATCTTTAAGAGAAAAGTGAGAGGAGATCTACATCTACAATTCCACCAATCCATCTCTCCTCTAAGTGAGGGGAACCTAGTAGATCCTTATCTTGGAGTTCTTGTGTGGTTCTCTTGTTTGTTCTTTCTCTCTTCTCCCCCCATAAGTATTAGTTGCTTTTGGTGGGATTGAGAGTGAATGACTTGAGCACTTCTTGTGTTCTTGTCTTTGCTTTTGTGCATCGGTTTGCTCTCTCCACGAGGATTCGTGGAAGTGAAAATTGTGAGCTTGTTACTCTTGGGTCGTTGGACCCTAGACGGTTGTTGGTGACTTGAGTGCTCCTAATCCTTTTGTGAGTTGTGCCTCAAGATTGTTGTAAAGGCTCTGGATTCCGCCTTGAAGGATTCCGATAGTGGAAGGTGAACCGAGGTTTTGGCCAAGGTTCATCAGAGAATAGGGTGAGGCCATTTGTGGCGTTTGAGTTTGAAACTCACACCCCTCCAACGAGACGTACTCCCCTAGAAAGGAGGAACTCGGGAATACATCATCGTCTCCGCGTGCTTCGGTTATTTCTATACCCGAGCTCTTTACTTATGCACTTTACATTGTGATAGCCTTCGTGCTTGAAATACTTTATCTTGCTATCACCTTGTTGCTTGTCTTGCTTACCATAAGTTGTTGGTGCACATAGGTGAGCCTAGTATATTTAGGTTGTATGTTTGTTAAATTAAAACACTTAGTTTTATTCTGCATTTATCAAGACTAAACAGGAAAAGTTTTAATCGTCTATTCACCTCCCTCTAGGCGACATCCTTGTGCTTTCATAAGGTGATAGTACAGGACTCATCTAGACTTTATTTAGAAGAAAAGTATATCAAATCACGTCATAAACATTTAGGTCTTTTCTCACATGTATAAGCTAAACTCATGTCCGCAGCTCCCAAAGATCAAGGCGGTTTGGGAATCGAGGTTTTGAAACTCAAAAACAAGAGCCTATTATCCAAGTGGATGTTTAAAATCTTAACACAAGAAGGGGTTTGGCAAGAATTATTGTGCAATAAATATTTGAATGGCAAGACACTCTCTCAAGTTCAGGTGAAACCAATTGACTCTCCTTTTTGGAAGGGGATCATGGGGGTTAAACAAGATTTTTTTTGCTCGTGGGTCTTTTGTAGTGGGAAATGGTTTACAAGCAAAATTTTGGGAGGACACATGGTTAGGCGAATCATCTTTGGCTTCCCAATATCCGAGTTTGTATAACATTGTGCGACATAAAAACGTTTTAGTTGCTCAAGTTATGAACTCTGTCCCAATTAATTTACAATTTCGCCAGGCAATCATAGGTGATAAAAGGGATGCTTGGATGCACCTTATTGCTAGGTTGATGCAGGTAACAATTTCGGATGAGGAGGATAAGTTTCAGTGGAGATTGGAAACAAGCGGTTCTTTCTCCGTTAAATCAATGTATGCGTATTATATGAATGGACACACGAGATTTTTACACAAATACTTGTGGAAACTTCGAATAACTTTGAAGATAAAGATTTTCTTATGGTTTCTTAATAAAAAGGTCGTGCTAACAAAAGATAATCTGGCTAAATGAAGATGGACATGATGTAAAAAAATATGTTTTTTGCGATACAGAAGAGTCTGTATAACACTTGTTTATATCTTGTCAATTTGTTAAAAACATTTGGAGACTAGTACATTTTACCTCCAACCAGCATTTATAATTTGTTTGGAAGCTGGCTGAATGGTATTGATAAAGACACTAGGATTCACATCGGTGTGTCAGCCTTTCTTTGGGCAATTTGGAATTACCGGAATGATATTGTCTTTAACAAAGTTCAAAATCCTCATTTTATGCAGGTTGTGCTCAAGGCTACCCACTGGATTCAGTTGTGGTTGCTTTTCCTTCTAGAAGCCCAGCGAGATCTTATGGATTCCGAATGTACTCGAATGACGGTGGTCGTTCGGGCTATCTTCTCTCAGAATGGGTGGCGTCATACTAGAAGAATTGATGGATAGACTGTTGCTTTTCTTTTTGCTCATTTACATTTCTACACTGTGTGAATCAGTGACTCATTTTGTTGTAATAAGTTCAGACCTTGACGCTCCTTTTTAATAAAAACAAAATCGGTCATACATCACTTTGATGTAGAGGCTTGGACGAGCCTCCCATTTCTAAACAAAATTGTCCGCAGCTCCCTATGTTCTACTACTTGTCATGACCGTAGAAGTCACATACGAATTTGGATGGAGACAAGCTCAACGATCAAAATTCTTCATCTCAACTAGGCGAATAATCCAACCCAAGCCGTTTCTCCATATAAATGACCGTCCTCTGGATTTATTAACACCGTTGAAAATTTATATTGTTCCCCCTCACCCTTGATTAGCTATTGATAAGGATAGATCGCGTGACTCGACCCGCATAAATCGGGCATGCCGCCGTTGCCCACGAAATGAGGTTCAGTATTCACATTTTCGAATCCTTGCTTTGCTTGCTCGAACTTGCAATATACAGTACGTATTTGAAATGAAATGGAGTATGCACATTTTAAAGCCACTTTTACCCGTAGTAACACGGGAGAATTTTCTTGGTGAGCGAGCGGAACCAAGAAATCACCAAAAGAAGGGTCAGAGGTATCAAAGCTCCTCCCTGACGCGTGTCTGCAGTAGTCTCTGAAGGTTGCTTGTATTGAATGCGACCCAACCACCACATTCATTTACACACCGTCCGCTTTTGATCCGAGTGGCAGCCAGCCAGCATTTAATGCCCAATTCATTGCGATCTGGGAGCAGCGACGGAAAAGCGCAGGCATCAGGCAAGGAGGAGGACTGCACTGCAGCGCTGGTAGGTGAACCAACGATGCGCAGTGTGCACTGTGCAGTCCAGCTTTGAAAATGTCGTAATTTACCGCCATGTGTCCCTGCTGGTCTACACATTTCAATCAATTCGACTGTTTTATCGTTAAGTATTTGACATAAGCCATTTAAGCTCTGAGATTTTCCAGTCTTTTGAGAATCTTCGACGTTCGTAACAATAATCTGAGATTGCGAAAATGCCATATGAAATGGCTTATTTTAAATGACCCATCGAACAATTTCAACGACGTACTCTGAGATTTTTTGAGCGGCTGAAATTGTCAGAACACCTTTAAGACAAAATATATCGTAGATATACTTCTTTCGATAATTTTTTTGACCAATTCTAAGTCATTTTTTTAAAAATTTGACCAATTCTATAAAAAAGAGTAGCAATATCAAATTGAGATATTTTCAAACGTCATTTCATGACGAATTTAGTGATATTAATTTGTGTCACAAATGTTGATGTTGTTCTCTTTAAAGTTGGTTGGCTTAGAAAATTTGAAGGGAATATGTATTGACACGTGGATACCACACACGGCGACACGCATCCATGATAGCAATAGTTTAAGCTGTTGAGGTACGGAAGACTGACCGAGATACAGTATATGATTGTGGAAGCAGAGGTGTGTGCAAACCGCAACGCTTGGTGATGGCCTGGTCCTGGTGGGGAGAAGAGAAGAACCGAAGAAGGATCATGGCGTCTTGCTGTCTCGCTGATGGTGTCCCCCACACCCACAGGCAGCTCGCGTTAACCGCTGCCTCTCATAATGCGCTATCAATTAGTCTTTCTGCACAAGTTACCTTCCGAGATCCACGGCCACATGCAGGTAGCTGTAGCTTTTCTCCAGAGAATCATAGTTCAGATTAGTATACAATCTACACCCCTTGCGAGGTTTAAACAATGGATGATATTGCACACTGCACCAGCAGATTTTCCATCAATTGACTTTACAGATCGCTCGCTGTAGCTGTCTTGTGTGAGTGTGCATATCTCTTTGGCACTTTGCTACTTCAAACTGACAGCATCTTTTCAAATTTGGTTGATCTAATTAACAAAACCATTCGGAGAGTGTATTTTCCTTGGGAAATTCATATCGGGTTATAGGTCTAGATGCACCCACTGCTGTTTTTTTTTTAAATGTCTACAAATTCAAAATAAATTTTTCAGATATACTACATGACTAGCACAAAAAGTTTCGCGAAGAAAAGATTTTTTGTGGGCTATGCAAAAAAGACAAATCCGGGGTTTTCAAAATGACTTTGTGTGCGATTATTTTTTGTCTTTTTTGCACAGGTCACAAAAATGTCTTTTCTCCACGATTTTTTTTTTGCTAACATAAAATGTCATGATTTATATCCGAAATTTATTTTATTTAAAAAAAATGTTTTACATAACAGGTGCATCTGCGCCCATGACCCGAAACGTATTTTCCTTTGTTTCTATAGGGCTTTGTTTTGACATAAAATTCAACCACGTACATGCCCACAGAGCAGTGCGAATTTTTACAGTTTGGTTGAAAAAATACATAATTCTAAGGTGAAAGTGCATGTGTTGCACCATGTGTTGTTTTGGTAATTAATGACAATCCTTATGGACTAATGTTTGCTTTGAGATATACTTGTAGATCTTGTCCATAGGAAAAGATTGGAGTTCATGTGTTGGACTCTAGAAGATTACATGATGACCAAGGGTTTATATGAAGAATGGTCATGAGAAGAGTTGAGCCTATTGCATGCATGACTTGGAAAAGAAGATTGAGTGAACTTCATGTTTATCTCCAAGCCATCATCCATATCAAGAGAAGAATATGAAGCGCAAGTGGATACATGAAGACGGAGCTTAGCGAGGCTCTCCCATAATGGTGTATGGGGGAGCATTTGGAGATGTCTTCATCAAGCATGTGCTTGCCAGCGCATATCAAGAAAAGTGGTTCACTTGAAGAGATCAAGATCGTCATCATCTAGCTCAAGTGGAATGCGCAAGGCAAATGTATGATCTTGATAGGGTTTCTATTTTACCGGTCTCATGGTGTTAGTGGGAGACCGGGTTATAGGATAGATGCCGTACTATCAAGAGGGGCTCTCAAGTGAGTGACTTGATCGCATCTTTGTGGAGAGCTCAAACCTTTGCATACTTGGCATATCATTCTTTCTTGGTTCTTATTTGGCTTTTATCCATGTGAGAATTTAGAGCTTGTGTTCATCTCCATACCAAGCTCTAGTTCATCAAAAACGGATTTCATATGATCATCTTGTGATGTTTTTTGATGTTGGAGGTTTTACCGGTTTGTATTTTGTAGAGAGGTCAAACTCTCCTCTTGTGTTCTCCTCCTCACATGATGGACTATGATGTTTCTCTACATAATCTTGAAGGGCTCTTCGTTGCGATTCCAACGAGCCCAAGAACATTGAAAACGGAGTCCGGATGAAAACTTGTTGCATTCTCGGCTTTGGAAATATTATCGGTCCACCTTCGAGATAAGGTCCACACCTCCCATGAGTGGTATCTCCTCTATATTTGTGACCCTTAATATTTCAGGTTTCATCTCGTTTGGAGCTTCCTTGCAAAAGTTATTGCATTTCAGGTTTTGCAGTTTGTCTAGCCAGGCCGGAGTTGCCGGCCTGAGGGTGCTCAGGGGCCGGAGTCTCTAGCCCACCGAGCTTTGAAGCCTCACGGCGGCAGTCGCTGCATCGAGGCCGGAGTAGGTCCGGAGTTTCCCCGGAGTTTCCGGACCGGCCGGAGTTTCCGCCCTCAGCGGCCGGAGTTTCCGGCCCATCTTGATTTGCTGAGAAGAGAGCAACGCGGCGGCAGTCGCTGTATTGGGGCCGGAGTGACCCCGGAGTTTCCGGATGAAGGCCAGAGTTGTAGGCATTCTCCTTGTCATTACCTTTCCAACGCAATTGGATTCACCTCATTTGGAGTTCGTATGAGAAAGTTCTTGCAGGTTTTAAGTTGTGAAAAGATCATTTGCATCTTAGCCAAAAAGGCGAAAAGTTCCCAGGTGCCGGATAATCCGGGTCGTGCCCAGACCGGAATATCCGGCCCTCAAGGCTGGCCAATCGAGAATTCGGCTAAGGACTAAAGGCGCGAGCCACTGGACTCGGCCGGATATTTTGGGCCGGATATTCTACTAGGGCCGGAATATCCGGCCTCCCATCAACTGGCCATGGGTTTTTCGCTAAGGAAGAATTGCGCGTCGAAGGCGCGAGCCACTGGAGTGGACCGGATATTTGTGTCCGGATATTTTATCCAGGCCGGAATATCTGGCCTTGCCGGAATATCCGGCCCTCACTTATACCGGATTATCCGGCCTCCTGGAGCTGCAACGGCTACATTTCCTGGAGGGGTATAAATACCCCTCCACCTACCTCCAGCTGCGGAGCCCTGCCCAGCACGATTTTACATTCTCTCTCCTCCATTGTTGCAAGCTCAAAACTACAAGATCTCCCAATCCCTCCACCCAAACTCGTTGATCTTTGGAGGATTGAAGGAGAAGACCTAGATCTACATTTCCACCGAGCCGTTTCTCCTCTAAGTGAGTGGAACCCTTTCGATCTAGTTCTTGAAGTTCCATTTGTTGTGTTCTTCTTTGTTCTTCCTCTCTTCTCCCCCCACAAGCATTTGTTGCTTTTGGTGGGATTTGGGAGTGAAGGACTTGAGCACTTCTTGTGTTCTTGCCTTTGCTTTTGTGCATAGGTTTGCCTTTGCTTTTGTGCATAGGTTTGCTCTCTCCACGAGGATTCGTGGAAGTGAAGATTGTGAGCTCGTTACTCTTGGGTCGTTGGACCCTAGACGGTGTTCTTGTGACCTTTTGTGGTCAAGGCCTTTTGTGGCTAGTTGGGACCTTTTGTGGTCCACTTGGGAGCTCCCAATCCTTTTGTGGGTTGTGCCTCAAGATTGTTGTAAGGGACTCGATTTCCGCCCAAAAGGAAATCAATAGTGGAAGGTGAACCGAGCTTTTGTGCGAGGTTCATCGGAGAATAGGGTGAGGCCTTTTGTGGCATCTTGAGTTTGATACTCACACCCCTCCAACGAGACGTACTCCCCTAAAAAGGAGGAACTCGGGAATACATCGTCGTCTCCGCGTGCCTCGGTTATTTCTATACCCGAGCTCTTTACTTATGCACTTTACATTGTGATAGCCTTCGAGCTTGAAGTATTTTATCTTGCTATCACCTTGTTAATTGTCTTGCTTAGCATAAGTTGTTGGTGCACATAGGTGAACCTAGTTTATTTAGGTTGTGTGCTTGATAATTTAAACACCTAGTTTTATTCCGCATTTATCAAGGCTAAACCGGAAAAGTTTTAAACGCCTATTCACCCCCCCCCCCCCCCCCTCTAGGCGACATCCTTGTCCTTTCATAAGGCATCGGCGACATCATATTTTTTGAAGTATACATAGAATACTTCAGCTTATGAAAATAATGAAATACTGAATACTTTAACGTGTTTGGATACAATAAATATTTTGGTTTCAAAACTCAAATATTTTCAGAACTTAGTTTTTTTTTAAATATGGAGAAAGAGGTCTGGCCCTATTTTTTCAAAACTGAGGAAGGAGAGAAAAACTATAGCATTTGCTTGGAATATATTGGTTTCGAAATACTTCAGTTTAAAAAATATTGACCTACGAAACGGAGCCTAATACTCTAGCGGAGAATTGGCGGAAGAGATAGCACGAACAAGAGCAAAAACTACTTGTGGATAATTGCAAGAATCTAAACGACATTAAAAAAATATATTATATGGTCGTCCTAAATTCTTCTCTTATTTCAGATTATTTTGCTCAGCCTCAGAGCAGATCACTGCATTCCTACCACTTGAACTTTCAGTTTTTTTCTAGGCACATGGTTTACCTGCCCCAAAGTTCCTCCTCCGCACAAAATACAAAGGTGGAGAGCACAATGATTTCTGATAGCAAAAGGTGTATCCGTTCTTGCCAGTCTTATCGTGGATGAAAACAAATCACAACACAAACTATCCTGACAATGCTTTGTTCATGGTGAGTTGGTGACAGACTATAATGTTTAGCATCTTCTTTCCTCAACAAAGCAAGACCATAACTGAACAAATTGTAACTCCCAGAAGCATCTGCCACGGGAGGTCTGGCACTTGGGCATGCAGAAGACACAAGAGGAAACATCTAAAAATGTTAGATACCAGCATCAGCCTAGCACTTATCCAAACATATTTGTAGAATTAATGTTAGGTAGTACATTTGACTACTCTGAACACAACTTGGAACTCTAATGGCCAGTGAACTAGAAGCCAAATGGCAATGAGCATGTAGAATAATTGCATTAAAAACTGTACATTCTATTGTTTACTGATGAAGAACATGCAAGCCACAAGAAGACTACCTACTACATATAGACAGACAGTATCATGCCCTTACATATATTGTCTCAGATTCTGTAAGTGTTTAAAATCATCTAACTGTAAATATGCGAAAACTTTGAAAAGAAAAATGGAATGTGCATATAGATTGTCCTGGAGCAATTTATGTTCGAAGAATTATTGTTGCACGAAGACCATGGCACGGGAAGTACACATACATCATGAAAGGAGAACACACCTCTTATTACTAGCATCGAGCAGACGCAATCACGCAATGCCTTACACAGTGTCCAGTTAATACTAGTTATTGATTCTCTATTCTGAGATACCCAGTACAATAGAGCAAATTATGAAAAATTCAGCTACAAAACCCTAAAAATATCATATCTCAATTCACTGTCCAGTTTCTCACCATCAGTGAAAAATACAAGTGCAAAATTCATTTGGAGAAATGCTACTAATTTTAGAGCCAGTTGCACCACAAATGCCCAAACTCCAGCGGCAGGAGCACACTGCCCTTCAACTATTAGCACAAAAAAGAGTTCATTTGCATGCGTGTGTGCATGGGGATCGCGACATGCTTAAAAAGCAAGACATAAGGTCGGTATCCAGATAACATTGGCAATACATAAATCAAATCCATGCTAACAAAACTGGACTCACATGAAATTAACAAAACGCCGAACAGCAGGACGATGGGGGAAGGAATCATGCAAAGGAGAAGCAGACACAAAGGAAAAAAGGGAAAAGGAATGTGTGGACCTGTCGTGACCTACATGGTGGGAAGGCCAAGCAGCATTGCTTCACAAGCTTTATCGAGCACATGGCGATCGGGGAACACATCTACTACGCAGAATTATGAACTCTACCAACTCCATAACCTGAAGAAAAGAACAGTGAGCGAATTCCACGCTGTAATGATGGGTTCAATAGGGTCAAAGTCCAACCACTGATAAGAGATCCGACATTCTGCTTGTAACTAGCTATAGAATTTTCTTTTCGAGAGTGACGGGGGGATTACTCGATGTGATCATACCCAAGGTTTGGGTAACCGAGCGAGAAATCCGGTTACCGAGCGGTAACCGGGAATCTCGAGCACCCTCGGTAAAAGGCCTTACCGAGCAAAAAAATTCAGAATTTTGAATTTGCCCGGTAGTTCTCCGGTTACCGAGTGGTTACCCAGTTTTTGAAAATTCCATAAATTTGAATTAAAATTTGAAATTTGAATTTGTCCGGTAACCCGTCAAGATTTCTTGGTAACCGCGGTTACCGGAAATCTCGAGCACCCTCGAGATTTTTTCCCAGTTCGGTACCCAAAACCTTGATCATACCAGCTATAGAAATTTTGATTAACTGCTTTGATCAGCCAGTTCAGTAAGGAGCAGACCTGTGATGAGTACCGGTTAAAAAAATCTCAATACGACTATTCAACACACAGAACGTATAGTTACGATGGCAGGGTAACATAGACTTTTTTTTTTTGCACAAACAGACTTGTTTGGTGTAATGCCTCAAAGACAAAGTGATGGACCTTGCAGTCGGTAGTTTGAGGAGTTGATCAAAGATGTAAGTTTTTACACAAAACTTGGATGCATTGTTATGAAGCAAGCAATTTCTCTCGAGTATTAGCTAGGTGCAATTGAGTAACCCATTTAACTGTATCAGTTTGGGCCAGCATTGATAGAGCAGTGTATTACCGCACAAATCACATGATAAACAGCAGCATACAGTTTATACTTTTTAGATAAAAGGGGTGGAAACCCCCCGGTTCCATTTATGCAATGAAACCAGGATGAAACCCAGCTCAGTCTCCAGTTTTTACAGAACAGGAACTAAAAACCCCTAGGTCTGCCGCTTTCGGATAAACGCCTAACAAAAGCTGAACGACAACCAACTCTGGACAAGCTTGCCAGCAAAGTAAAAGGCTGGAACAAGGGCAGTTTCTCTCTGGATGCTATGCTGTTACTTGTCAAGCATGTTCTCTCAGCCATGCACATACACCTCCTGCTTGTGTTGGACCCGCCGGTTTGGCTGATCAAAGCCATTGATAAGCTACGGCGTGCTTTCCTCTGGAACAACGACGAGATTGCTGCTGGCAGCAAATGCCTTGTGAGATGGACAACGGTTTGCCGACCAAGGGAGTATGGCGGCTTGGGTATCCCAGACTTGCAACGCAAAGCCCTGGCGCTGCGAGTGCGCTGGCTCTGGCAACAATGGACGCAAACTGACAAACCGTGGATTGATTTGCCGCTGGGCAACGACGAGCGTGCCCGCAGCCTCTTCCAAACTGCAGTATATTTCATCCTCGGCGACGGTAAAAAAACCAGCTTCTGGAGAGACCCCTGGCTGGACAACCAGCGCCTAGCTGACATCGCGCTGGAGCTTTACAAGATGTGCACCTTGCGTAAGCTCTCTGTTGGACAAGCTCTAACTGACGTTAAATGGATGAAGCACTTCAAGAGGGACCTGACACCTGAAGCCCTAGCTCAATTTCTACTGATCCATCAGCTGGTCACTCATGTTCAGCTGCAGCATGGCGTCGAAGACGCGATCACCTGGAGATGGAGCCGAGATGGACGATACTCTGCCACTTCGGCATATGCGATGCAATTTGAAGGCTCCATCCGCTGCAACTTCCCCACCACCGTCTGGCAAAGCGAAGCGCCCCTCAAATGTCGTGTTTTCGCTTGGTTAGCAATCCAGGGCAAATGCAACACAGCTGACTGCCTTGCTAAGAAGGGATGGCCACACAATGCTGCCTGTGTAATGTGTCTATGCTCCCAGGAAACTGCTCTTCATCTGCTCGCCACATGCAACGCCTCCATTGCTGTTTGGAAGAAGGTGATCTCCTCCGCGGGCCTACCTGCCACTCTGGCGCCGACCCCCACCACGCCAAGCTTACAAGATTGGCTGCACTCCACAATCATCACAACAACACCACGAAGTAAACTCAGCAAGCTAGGGGAACAAAACTACCAGAAGTAAACTAAGGATAAAGTAGAGTTCTGCTAGTAGAGAGAAAAGACTACATGGCGCAGGGCAAGACCATAGCACGCCAAAGCCACCTCACGCAGGAGGGTGAGAGAGGGAGAGGGTAAAACTACACCATGAGCTCCAGGGCATCTTCCACAGCAAGTCCCAGCGGTGACGCATAGCTTGAGGATTTAGATTTCTTCAATGGCGACGGCTCCATACAGTTTATAAACAGCAGCATACAGTTTATACTTGTCTGACGATCTGGGTGCTGGAAGTTTGTCATCCCTGTAGTCATCCGGTCTGTCCTCCCATTTGCAACAGGTCCACACTGCCTCGCTGAAAGCAGAGCGAAAATCAAGTAGTCAGCGTATACTGGATGTAGCCGTGTAGCAAGATCTGCTGAAGTAGTGTCGTTAACTCGTTAGTCGTTACCCATCAGAATTTGCTGCACAACGTACTCTCCGTCTGTAGCACTTAGTAACTCACAATTCAGAAAAGCGTGCCCTTCCGACAATGCGAGTAACCGTTCAAAATGTAGCAATTGCAACGATTGCCCATAAATTATGCACTTCTTTGAGCGAAATGGGTATAAGACACGCTGGTTTAGACACGTTGAGTTGCAGTTGTAGTTCGAATCAGGTTCTGTTTTTAAACCGTGCGGATGCGTGTCCCGCTATTCACGTCAAACTCCACACTTTTGAACAGAAGCATGGTGTCAAAGCACATCAATCCGGCCGCACCACGGGCACCGCACCGCATGCCCAAACACCACCATCTCTTCGCGCCCGCGCGAGTTGTAACAGCAATCGCCAGCGAGCAATGTCGCTGGAGCCGGCACACAGACGGAGCGGCAGCGGCAGCAACATTGCCAGCGTCTGCGCGGCGCTGGCGCGGCTCAGCGTCGACCTGAACGGCGGCGGGGCGATCCGGCCCGGGACGCTGCTGGACGAGTACGAGCGGCTGGCCATCGAGGCCCAGCTCAGCCGCGCCGTCCTGCGGCGGAGCTACTCGGAGCCGAGCCCGTCCCGGATCGTCGTGCTGCGGCCGCCGGCTGCCGCTCGTCGTGAAGAGAATGTTGAGAAGGGCGAGGCGCGGGCGCGGAGGTTTCTGCTGCTGGAGGCGTTGAAGCGGGTGTGGTGTTGGCTGAGCGCGTGGGGCGGGCACGGCCGGAATGGGGAGCAGCCAATGCCAATGCCGCAGCCACCTGCGCCGGCGCCGGCGGCAAGGGTGTGCCTGCTCGACTACCTTCGCTAGCTGCATTCCGCGCGTTTGTTGATCTTACTGGTTAAATTTAGTGCGGCGTCACGCCGCACCCTTGCTGAAAATATTATGTGTTTTTTTTTAGTTGAGTTATATATATTGTAAAGAAAGGTGGTAGTTCTAAATCGTATAATGTGCTTAGCTGAAATTCAATTTGAAAGCAATCCATAATTAGAGTAAATAAGTTTGCATTTTGTTGAAATATTCATTGAATCAAGTTTTTTTTTTTTGAAATGGGACTACATAATTAGAGGGATTTAAGTTACATTGCTTGCAAATATGTTAGGTAAATTTGAATGATCAAATACCGGCTTAGGTGTCATGTACCTCTGTTTGCTACTTTTCTTGGCTTTTTGGAAAAGGTTTGGAAAAACTCACTAAGTAATCCACGTTTCCACTGGAGTTTTCTCTCATACTCCACTCATGAGAAACATCATTTGACTTGGTGAATTTTGGAGTCATTTGAATTGAATGTTTGAAATATTCATTTTTGAATTTTGGTCATATTACATGAATAGTCATTTCAGAATTTAATAGTTTTGCAAAATTGTTCAAATACCGTAAATCAATATCTATAAATTGCTCTAAATTATGTAAAGCATGCTCTATTTTAGAATTTGATTTCTAATTTGAATGTAGTGGCCCTTCATGAAAAATATTATGTATGATTTGTTTTCTTATTTTAGTGGCACAATGTATATTGTAAGTAGGTTTTCGAGGTTTTGGTGTAATGCATTGTACTTTTGGCATCTGATAACAAAATTGACATAATATGGTTCAAGTTATGGCGGTGGTACCATAAGAAAAAAATATAGATGGATACTTATGATATGAACAAAATAGATGCGAGCCATTAGAATGTGACATAAAGAATTCCAAAGAACTATTCGGTTTTCTTTTTTTTTGTATTTTGCATTTTGTATCTATGATTTGCATTGTTGTAGCTAATAAGTTCAATAAATTTAATTCTTCTGATTTTTTAAAATATATGTTCAAAATTAGGAAGAAATGAAATATTTTGGAGAGAAAGAATTATTTGGGGAAATATGTTTTTTGTGTTCTTTTTTTTTGTATACATGATTTGCATTATTGTGATTCATGGGAATGAAGATTTTATTGAGTATGTCAATTATTGAATTATATTTTTTAACTTGCAAGGGAATTATTCGTGATTGTTTTTCTTTTTGTGCATGTTGTATGTATGTTTCGCATTATTGTAATTAATAAACTGGTGCGCTTGTTTGGTGAATTTAGAATTTAAAAAAAAAACGGCATTTAAAAGTAGTGAAGGTTTCGAAAAATGTTGGAACTTTCAAATTTGAATTTTGATCGGACGTCGTTAATAGTCGGTGTTTATTGCTGTGTTCATGCTGATATTTTTTTGGTGTAGGAAATTCAAATTTGGAAGTGTCCATGTCCAAAATGTGTTCAGATTTTGCTGTATCAAAGCAAAAAAAAAGGTTTATATTTATGAGTTTTTTAATTTCCAAAAGTTGGTAAAATAGTAAGATTTGGAAGAATTGTTAAATTTATAACTATTGAAATTTTGATGTAGTGTTTTCTTGTGGTAAATTTCAAATTTGATTTATGTGCATTTAAGGATCCTGTAGCTTTGGAAAATATTGAATTTGTATTTGAAAGGTTATAAAAGTTAAAAAAAAAAAAGTAAGAAAAAAACAGAGGGGAAAATTCCGAAAGTCGGTGAAAATAGTTAGATTTGAAAGGCAGCTAAAATTTTGAAATATTCAAATTTGTGTGATGCTTTTATGTGGTAAACTTCAAATCTTGAAAATGTCAGCATTTTGAAGTTGCGCAGATTTGAAAATTGTTGAAGTTGTATTTAAAAAGTTATAAGAGTTTAAAAAAAAAGAAAAGCAGGGAAAAAAACAGAAGAAAAAAATAGAAAGGGCCGAGCCAGCTGCGCAGCAGCCAGCCCGGCCCAGCAGGCGGCCCAGCTGCTCGGCCCAAGCTCGCTGCGTCGTCACGCCAAGGTCACCAGCGGCAGAGGCCGTGCTCTGCCGCGGCGGCGACGGTGGCGCCGGCGTCGAACCACGGCGAGGCAGGTCGCGCGCGTGGCCGCGGCGAACGCGGCTGGTCGTGGGGTACGCGCAGCTGGCGGCGCCGCCGCTTTTGGGTCGCCGGAGCGGCGGCTGCGCCGTGCGAATGCGGCGGCGACCTGCGGACACGCCGACGACGATTCTGGCACGAGGCGGCCGTCCTAGCACACGCTTGTCAGCGGAGACGGAGAGGGCGTGGTGGCGAATCCCGCAGTGGCCGGCGATCTGAACAGGGAAGAGCGGAGCGGCGGGGTGCGGCGCGGCATCGCCGGTGAGCTCCGCGTCGCGCGTGAGGAGAGAGAGGGAGGGGGATCTGTGGATGGTTTTGCTCAAAGACCCCTGATGTTCCAACTATTTGCGAATAGGTCCATTGCTTCGTAAAATCGTGGACCGCGGAGCACGTGCTGGATTTGTGAGGGGCCTTTTTGCAATTGTGTCGCGGAGATGTTTCTCTGTCCGTTGGATTGAAATTGGACGGCGCAGATCGCGGTACTGTTCAACACTGTTCCTAGCTACAGTGCGTACTGTTGCCAGGAACAGTGCGCGAGCGCTGAGGGAGCGAGAAATCGCTCATCTTTCATATAGTTAGTGATTTCGTGTGTGATGTACATGTACTGTAATGATTCAGATTAAATTCGTGCAATAGCAATGAGATTCAGATTAAACAAGGTGTAGTTTTGGTAGCAGCAGCAGCAGCAGCAGCATCAGTAGTCGGCGTCCGACACGCAAAGCGAACTTGGTCGGGACGTCGGACGTCGGAGGTACGTGTCCGGAACGGAGGCGACGCTGCATGTTTGCACCCGGTGCCCCTGCGAAGCCATGTGCCTCCCGGGACATCACGCTACGTATCAGGTTGACATGACTCACCGAGAACAGAGCAGCCAAGTGCCAAAGTAGGCAAATACCAGGGCAGGGCACGGCGTTGCTCACGTGCGCCGGCCGAGTAGGCAGAGTCGGCGGCAACTCGCATGGTGGCAGGTGGAGCGCCAAGCCAAGCTACGACGCAAGCATTGTGAATGTGATCTGAGCACGTTGGCGACATTGAAAAAGCACTGCAATGCGGCGATCTACAGCGGTGGCACTAGGCCGAAGTTTCTTCTTGGTAGATCAAGTATACCAGTCTGACCCGATCAATCATATTCTGTGATATTCCAGTAGAAATAAAGGGCTCCCCCCCGGTTCCATTTTATAGAATGCAACCACCAGTCACACAGCAAGTTTTGAGCTTAGTTAAGGTTCAACGGCTCCAACGCCAAGGATTCCCACGCAGGGGCACTACGAGTCGATGGATGCAACATCCAAAAGAGGCTAACAGTACATAACCAGACAGGAAGCAAAACATCAACGACCAGGGAGCTTGATATTCTCCAAGAGGGCTTCGCATGCTCGTTCTTGCTTCCACCTATCAGTCAGCCCAGGATGTCCATCCTTCTCCAGCGCCCGCAGCAGCACGAGGTTCAGGTCCAAGCAATTCTGAGCAGTTCCCCCTCCGATAGTCCAGCTTGAGTATATTGGCATCCAGGAGTTCCGAGTACTTGTCTAAGCACAAGACCTTCCAGCTCTTGACCAACGTGAGCAGCCTTCCTAGAGTCGCTGTTACACCTGGCCAGTTTTTCCCTGGAAACAATACTCATTACGTAAAGACCAAAGAGTCCAAAGGGTAGCAGATGATATAATATTAGTAACAGAATTCCTATCTTCACTAATCCACCATCTTGCTACCGACTCAAAGTCTCTACCAATTTCTTTGCCAAGAATAGAAGAAACCACCTCCCAGCAAACCTTGGCAACAACACACTCAAAGAAAAGTGGTGACACGATTCCAGTTCATTGCAAAATAAACAAGTCAAATCGTCCAATTCTCTTCGCTTAGCTAGATTATCCCTAGTAAGGAGTTTGTTGTTAGCCAGCAACCACAGAAAGATATGTATACGTGGGGGTATGTGGAGCTTCCACACCGCAGGAGTATGAATTGGAACCACACCACGGAAATTAACAAAACCATAAAAGATTTCACAGAATAAACCCCAGAAGGGTGAAACATCCAAATTGGATGATCCTCACATTCAGTCAATTGAATTGTTTGGATCAGAGCCACTAATTCAAACCATCTGTCTAAAAGGGCAGGGGAAACTGTCCTTCTAAACGTAAATTTAAGATCATTTCCATCCCACGCATCAGCCACCGTACACTGTTGTTCATTGACAATGAGTATAAGTCCCAGAACACAATAGCAAGAGGACAATTACCTAACCAATTATCTTCCCAAAACAACACCTTAGTGCCATTACCCACATGCCATTTGAACCCAACCTTAGCTACCGAAGCCGCCCACATAACGCCTTTCCAAAAGGCAGAGCAATACAGGTTTAGCATTGAAAATGTTCGGAGTAAGGTTGTATTTATGGTCCACAATCATCTTCCAGATTTTATTATTATCTAAATGGTATCTTTTAATCCAAGAGGTTAGAAGGCAGAGGTTAAAATCCCTCAAATTCTGAATACCAAGCCCTCCATATTCTCTCTTCTGACTAACAAGGTCCCAGTTAGACAAATGATACTTGTGAGAGTCCCCAATGTTATTCCAAAAGAAATGTGCCATCTGAGAATTAATTGCTCTGATGGCCCATTTAGGAAACTTGAGGAAAGATAACAAATACATGGGAATGCTCGCAACACAGCTTGCAATAAAACCAGCCTGGCCCTATATGATAGAAGCTTACCCATCCAGCCAGAAATCCTTTTAATAATTTTATCTATAATTGGTTGAAGGTCCTCTTTACGCAATTTAGAAAAATGCAGAGGGACCCCAAGATAGATAAAAGGGAATTCACTACGCTTACAGCCAAAAATTTGCGCAAACAAATTGGCTTCATCATCATCCACATTAATCGTCAAAAATCACTTTTATGGTAGTTAATTTTCATGCCTGACATCTGTTCAAAACATGTTAACAACCATTTCAGATTTTTAGCCATAGTTAAATCTTTCTGTAAGAAAATAATGGTATCATCAGCATACTGGAGGCTGATGATACCACCAGGCACAACCTGAGGCATTAAACCGCAAATCAATTGGTTTGCAGCAGCTTTATACAACATTTTGGTAAAAACATCCGCCACAAAGTTAAATAAAATTGGAGACATCGGATCGCCTTGTTTCAGACCTTTACCAGCCATAAAATATTTGCTGTTCACATCATTAATTCTTACACAAAAGAGCTCTTATGTAGGAAAGACTTGACCCAACCCCTAAAAATTGGACCAAAACCTCTCGAAAGAAGCATCTTATCAAGAAAAGCCCAATCAATACGATCATAAGCCTTCTCATAATCCAGTTTCAAAACTAGACCTGAGAGGTTTTTTGAATGAACATCATGAATCACCTCATGTGCTGCCACTACGCTCTCTAAAATAAACCTACTTTAATAAAAGCAGTTTGATTTTTAGCAATTATGCGATTACCAATAGGAGCAATCCTATTAGTCAAAGCTTTCGAAATAATTTTGAGCGAGCAATTACCCAGACTAATGGGTCTAAACTTTTTCATATCTCTAGCATCAGCTTCTTTCGGAATCAAGGTGATTATAGCATAGTTAAGACGAGAAACATCAAGAGTACCTGCCTCAAAGTCTCTCACCAAGGCCATAAAATCATCCTTAATCAGTGGCCAAAAGGTTTGATAAAACAGAACGAGAAACCCATCAGGTCCGGGGGCTCCAGCAGCATAGGAGCCCTCGATGGCGTTAAAAATCTCTTCTTCAGAAAGGGGCATCAAGGAGCAAGGTCTCCTCATTAGTAAGAAGATCTTGTTCATCCCAAAAGTTTTCATCCATAAAATATCAGTAGTTTCCTCCTTGGCGAAAAGATTTTTATAAAAATCTACAGCCACATTAAGCATATCCTCAGTTTTAAAAACTGGGCCAGCCGGACCATCTAAAACAGCCAACGATTTTTTCCTACGTCTTTGATTAGCCACTGCATGAAAATAAGCAGTATTACGGTCACCTTCAGTAATTTTTCTCTCTCTAGAGCGCTGCCAAGCTTTGGTTTCCTCTTGAACCCAAATCTCATCTAGTTCTTTTTTGATATCACTCATACGAGCTTTATCCTCATCAGAAAGACGATTTTGTTCAGAAAACACATCCAAAATATCAAACTCTTGCAAAAGAGCTTTCTTCTTACGTTTGGATGCAGCTTCTAAGTTAATACTCCAGCCTTTAGCATTTTTCCTAAGCAGCCTAATTTAAATTGCCAGATATCAATTGCAGCAGTGCAATTACATCTGGTATTCCAAACTTTTCGAACCAACTCTGAGAAGTCAGAGTGTTTAATCCACCACTTTTCAAATCGAAAGAGTTTGGGAGGCTGCGGGCGATTATTACCAGTATCTAAGAGGAGGGGCGTGTGATCACTCACCATCCTAGGTAAAGCTACAACAGAAGTCATAGGATATTTTTGCTCCCAATCAGTTGAGGCAAAAAATCTGTCTAGAGTAGCTAAAATCGGATCCGACTGGTTATTAGACCACGTATAAAGTCTGTTGGCAGTCTTCATTTCGATCAAACCCCATTTGTTAATCCAGTCATTAAACAGATGTACCCACTGGGGATTAATCTGTTCATTACTTTTTTCTTTAACACTCCGAACCAAGTTAAAATCACCACCGATTAAAATGGGCAGATTATTTTTCTCCATTAAGTCATGTATTTCAGCGAAAAACTGCAGTTTAAGTTCTGCGTATGCAGTACCATAAACCATAACAAGTTGCCACACAAAGGAGTCCATTTTATTTCGCAAAGTAATGGAAACAAAATAAATCCCAACATAGGAGGATAAAACCTCGAACACATCTTCATTGATACCCACTAAGATACCACCAGCGGTTTTCTTAGCAGGCAACGAGATCCAAGTATAATGAATCGATCCAGAAATAAAATTCAGGAAAACATCAGAAAATTGCTCTCTCTTTGTTTCCTGTAGACCAATAAAATCAAATTTATGGTCAGCCACAGCATCAGCTAAAGCTTGCATGCGGCCAGGTTTGCTCACACTCTAATATTCCAAGAAACGCCTATCATGATATATCTATGTCTTGACCAACAATTCCAAGGTGTCCAGTAGTATAAAAAGAAACATCCATACCAGGCAACTGGCATTTTTGCTCACTACTGGACGAAGAAGATAATAAAACATGTCCAAGATCAGGCAACTGATCCGGAATCACATCAATAGAATCAGGCAGAACAGAGACAGGATTATTTCTAGCATAATCTAGATTCTTAACAAGTTCTGCATCAACTAAGTTCTGGATAATAATGCAATTTTCATCAGAGTTAGCTCCAATGTTTATATTAACAGTTCTAGATAAATCATTCAGAGCAGAAATTGGCATATTCGCAAAGGAATTACCTCTGAAACTAGGAGGGACCTCAAGATTCCTCCGCTTCTGGTATTCCTTTGCTTTCTCCACCACATTTTGCGTCCCATGGTTCCTTGTTACCATTTTCCCAGTATTTAGAACAGGCCCCCACTTTTTCTTTCCAGCAGCAGGTTCAGTCACCGCATCGGCAAGAGACAACTGCTCCAGCACAGGGAACAAGTTCTTCCTTACAGAGCCAAGCTTGTCAATAACCTCTTGAGGCAGACACTCCATCTGATCCTCGCGTTCCTCAACCCCATCTTCATCCATTTCACTTCCATCAGACTTTGCAGCATTGAAATCATCGAGCACCCGAGAGCAGTACGCAACACTTGCAGATTGTTCCAACATAGATAATGCGATATCATCCATTTCATCAATGGTGTGAGGTTCCCAGTCCCAAACCGAATCATCAAATTTATCATAATTTAACTTAGCTGGTACCGAAGAGAAACTAGCAGGGGAAAGGCATTGCCACTCATCCTCAGTTTCTTCACAGCATAAGCTTTTGCATTCAGTTTGTGGAAAGCTGAGCCTTGCATCACAGAGCTCAAGGTCCTCCCACGATTCTGGCACGACTGAGTGAGAATGATTTATGTGCTGGCCTCCAGAAACATTGGCAGTTGTATTGTTAATTGCAGCCGTATCATCATCCATCGCAGCAGTTGTCTCAACTGTATTCTCCAGTTCATCAAAACCTTCTGTATCTAAGGACAAGTCCGCAGGGTCCTCAAAGTCATCATCATCATCGCCCACTTGCTCAACACCTTCAACCTTGAACTTGATTAAGTACAGTTTCTGATCAATTTCAATGTACCTTTGCTTCGGAATCTTGACTGGGTCCCTGCAGGCTACTTGAACCCTCATATCTGAGTAGAAACTCTTAAAGAAAGAGCCCCAATCAACATCCATAAGGACGCCCAACGTAGAAAAGACCCGAGCCAAGGTTTTCCACGCACACTTCTTGGGAGGGAGACCGGATGCTACTACCCAAATAACAGGGAGCTCAGCTGCTAGTTTACAATCCCCATCCCACTCCAGAATTTTCACAGTAACACCTTCAGACTCCAGATCGAAAGCTGGGAACTCAGTTAGTTCAGGCACACTCTTCCAAGGAGGGAACCTAACCAAGAAATTCTTGCTATCCAGATTTCTGATCTGCCACGGCCACTTCTTATGTTTGCAAAAGATCGAGTTCAAATTCTTCTCCAGATCTTGTTGGTTGATGTCACCTTTCCTGATATTGATCACCGCACAGTTTTCAATATTGATCCATTTGGTCTCCTCCTCAGTAGGTGTATCAATATGGTAAAAGCCCAAACCACTATTTGCACTACCAAAGTAAGCAGCACACGGGTGCACCCCAAGCCACTCGGGGCACTGTTGCACAGTATGATCCAGAGCACCACAGATAAAGCAGGATTTAGGTTTTATGCAGTTTCCTACGAAATGCCCGGGATTTCCACAATTATAACACACCATCTTGAAATACCTAGGCTCCAGAATCTGTTCCACAGGTGCAGGAGACGCAGGAGGGAGCTGGGCAATCACAGTTTCCTCAACAGGTAACTGGTTGAATTGATTTTGGTTCCCAAAACCCTGTCTCTGATTCTGCCTCAACCCAGCAAACTGACCATTACCATAATTAGGCATGAACTGCCTCTGTTGATTCTGCTGGTAATTCTGCTGAGGAGCAAACTGCTGTGGATTGGCAGCGGCTCGTTGAGGTTGATTGAAGCCCGGTACAAACTGATTCTGGTTCTGAAGTTGCTGGTTCTGCTGTGGCTGATTCTGATTCTGAGCTTGCTGGTTCTGTTGCGGCGGAGCACGCGGCTGATAGGTCTGACGGGGTTGCGCTCGTTGCTGATTCACCACAGGAGGAACCGGATTCACATGAACCACCGATTGAGCCACAGGGGGACGGGGAGGATTAACCCTCCCCCTACCTCGGCCTTGGTTTCCGGCCGCCATTGGAGGACGACGTAGAACCGAGGCAAACGACTCAGGGAACACAGACGAACCAGTTGGGGCTGGGATTACCTTCGGGATTCTTCTACCGCGGTCAGTTGGCGCAACAACGAAGCAATCCGAGATCGAAAACTGACCAGCAGCGACCAAATCCTTCCGAATCCAGCACACCAGAGAAGAAACCTTGGAAGAGGACTGAGCGCGGCGGCGCGGTGGGGGAGATGGGATTGCCCAGAGTTGACCAAAAAACTCCTGTACAGCCTCTTCACCACACCTGGGTCCGCGCTGCCCAAACCCTAGATCGGCGACGCGCTCCTGGATCAATCCATTGGCGGAGCTTGCGCCAGATGTAGCCAATCCAGAGCTCGGGTAGGTGGGAGAGGGCACGTCGCTTACATGTGGGGGCTCCAAATTCAAAATCCTCTGCGCCCGCCCATGGCCAGTAGCACGGAGAGACGGAAACGCGTCCGCATCAGTCGGCCATGGTGGAACAAGAGCTCGAGATCCTTCATAAGGAGGATCGCGGATCTGATCCGCATGAGAAATCCCACACATCGCGGCGCCCGAGGCATCTCCAATCGCCACAGGAAGCTCCGACGAACCCGCTCGAAATACATCGTCCCCCACGCCGGCGAGACTCACCGGAGCTCCGGGAGAATCTAATGGGCGGCGACGATCACGGGGGCGAGGGGTGCGAGGGCAGGGACGGAGAGGAGAGAACCTCGGGAGAGCCATCTCCAATCGCCTTTCCTGTTTAAATATTTTATTCTGTGATATTGGTTCTTGTTACTACGTTGGATCCAAATCCCAATCACGGTACCCAGGGAAAATGGACGTGGACCTTCTAAGTTCAATGTGGTCGTACCCTTAACAACCTGCGCATGATTGTACAACGGCACATGAAGTGGAGCTAGGCGAGGCCAAGGAAGCTCGGTTGAAAATTCAGGTCGTCTCTACGAAACCGGCACTCTGCATTGCACTCAGCCACATGTTAGATTCAGAGAATCACACTTTACTACACTGTCGAACAGGGAGACATACAGCGTAAGAAGAACTTTACAAGTTTCTCCGCTTGCACAAACGTACAGGAAAACGAGTTCCGGAACTTTCTAGTTCATACGTAAATGCAGCTTGTACAGATCGGTCATGACAGTGAAGTGAGAACTAGCTTGTAGTTCTGCTAGTTCTCACTTCATTGTCACAATGGACGAACAGCCATTGAAGATAGTACACTAACTTCTGACGAGCGGAGCGAGACCGTCGCCGGATGCTTGGGCCAAGTGGAACGGATTTGAAGTTAGCCCATCACGTTGCCCTGTCGAATCCAGAAACACCTAGGGGGATACGCGGGGCTAGGTCAGGACTCAGCACCGCTATAAATATATCTTGTAAGCCTCCGGTTGAGATAAGTTGTATGTTGTAAATCCCCGATGTTTTTAACCTCTGCCGATATAGTGAAATTTTGCTGGCTCGCGCACGTGGTTTTTTTATCTTCCTCTTTGAAACGGTTTTTCACATTAAAATCTCATGTCCCTTTGATCTTACTTTTATTTCTCGTTTATTTGCATGTTGTCTATAACAAGTAGCAATCCATTCTACAAAGGTTACATCATCATAATTAAAGATTAAGACCAGAACGCTCGGATTAAAAGAAGACACGTCAGAAACATTCTCGTGTATATACCGCAAGTGTCAGATCAGATTGACGGTGAGTCTGGAATACTGGATAACTGAGAAATACTATGGGAATTCACTTTCCACAGGCAGGGATTCAACATCTGTTAACTTCTGAAACAAATATTATGAACTGTCACATGCAATTGACAAAACATTTACTAGACTTACTAGCATCTCATGAATATTTGGATGCAAAACACTTAAAATATTTAGACTAGAGCATCACGTTTAATCTACCAAATATTATCTCTACCTTCTTGATTAAGAAAGAAAACATCATAGGCAAACAAAACTTTATTAGTTTGGTAGTGTTTAAGCAGTTGGACGAAGGTATACTATAAGAGCATCTCCACCGGTGGCTACTAAAATTGTCCTGCACCACCCAAAGCAGACAACATTTGGGTGGTGCCGGTCACGTGCCCGGCCATTCCCAGGTCGCCTCCCCCACCGGCGCCCCCCAAATGGCACCCCTATCTTTTTTTCCTAATTTGAGCGAATTTCCATCTAATTCAAAATGAATGTATAGTCCAATAATAGTTTAAACATAGGAAAAATATAGTTATTATAACCATTCAAATTCAAATCCAAATTTAAACTGAAAAAAATAAAGTTTTTCAAGGAGCGGCAGACTCGGGTGCAACAGGCTGGTGTGCTCGGCGTGCCCACAAATGCGTGACTAGATCCCTATGTAGTTGATCATGAGCAATTTCATCCCGAATCTCATGATGTGTAGAGATGAATTGAGTAAACTCGGTTGTCGGCCCCGGATGTGCCTTGGCAAGGGGGTCCTGGAAGTCATACGGCTCATTCATGACCAAGTTGATATCTCGATCACTCTCGATGATCATGTTGTGCATGATGACACAAGTGTTCATAATCTCCCACATCTGCTCAAGAGACCAAGATAGACAAGGGTACCTGACAATTGCAAACCGGGCTTGAAGCACACCAATTCTCGCTCCACGTCTTTGCGAACACTCTATTGCTTCCCTGCAAAGTGAACATTTGCCTCACTGGTAGGGTTGCGGATGGTTTTTACAGATGTGGACCAACGAGGATATATGTCATCTACTAGGTAGTATCCCCTGTCATACTCATGCCGTTGATCACAAAGTTGCACTCGGGAGCTTGGCCGGTGGCAAGTCTTGCAAACACCGGAGAGTGTTGCAACACATTGATATCACTGTGAGAACCGGCCATGCCGAAAAATGCATGCCAAATCCAAAGATCATAATCCGCCATAGCCTCAAGCACAACACTGCACACTCCAACATGTCCTCCCTTGTACATTCCCTGCCAAGCGAATGGTTAATTCTTCCATCTCCAGTGCATGCAGTCGATGCTACCAAGTATCCCAGGAAATCCTCTTGCTTCACCTTGTGCGAGGAGCCGAGCCGTGTCTTCTGCATTTGGTTCTCTTAGATACTTCTCTCCGAACACTAAATTCACTGCCTTGCAAAACCTGTAGGTTGCTTCAACGGCTAAGGATTCGGACATACGAAGGTAATCGTCCACAGAATCTGCCGCACATCATAAGCAAGACACCGTATAGCAGCTGTGCGCTTCTGGATGGATGAGAACCCAAGAAGATCAGTGCAATCCTTTTTCAGCTCGAAGTAGTCATCGTAGTCTCGAACACCATGCAAAGTGTTCATGAACACCTTCCGGCTCATCCTAAAGCGCCGGCGAAAGTCATATGCATTGTTCGCCGGGTTCTCAACAAACTAGTCACTGTAAAGCAGCACATGACCTGTTGTTCTGTGGTGGTTCTTGTTGGCCCTCTTCCCTTTCACCGACCCGCCATGTTTCGGATTGGCCTCCAGCACAACCTGTTCCGCCTGAAGGACGGCGAGAACAAAGCTGATTCTCTTCATCATCTTCGTCATCAAAAAGAGTCTCCTCTTCCATCATTTGCATAAACATGATTTCATAGTCGCTATCCATTCCTATTGACAGTACCCAATGAATAATGGAGCTATGAAAAGAAATGGAAAACAAAGAGAAAGACTTACAAACACCCGAACACCTTGCGGGCGGGTGAGAGGGGATGGCGCCGACACGTTGACATGTGGTGCCGCTGAAGGTCGAGACGCGGCGTGGTGGTCGACGGTGACTCGGGGAGGGACGACTGGCCGGGGGGAGGGGGAGGTGACACTGGAATGGGGGATGGCGGGTCGGGGCGGTGGTGGCGGTGTCGCGAATTGCCAGGCTGGTGGAAAACAGAGAAAGGGGTGGTGCAAATGAAACTAGCCTGCACCAGTATGTGTCACTGGCAGGCGGGCTCCGCCTGTCGGAGCGACTGACCGGCCACTGTCCGGCACCCCCGAGAGGGCCTCCAAAGTTGGGGGGCTGGTCGGGGGTGCCGTACAGATTTTGGGTCGGGCTGGACAGATGGGGGTGCCGGTGGGGCAAAATTTTGTGTCCGGCACCCTAATGGGTCTTTGGGAGTGCGTTTTGGGGGCCGCCGGTGGAGATGCTCTAACAAGACCAAAATTACAAGTGAAAGGCGAAAGCTGGAATGATGCAATTGGTATAATATTGCTTCTCGGTGAACTATCCAAAGTGAAAAGAAGAAGCTGGCAACAACAAACTAGTTCCAGTTCCGCAACAAATGTTCAATTATTCTTGCTAACATGAGAGGCGAACTATGAAAGGGAAGGAAAATCAAAAATAATAATACAAAATGATATAGTAAAAACAACAGCAGGAAAGTAGTCATTGCATCCTAATTAATCAAGATATGGTACAAATGGTGAAATGTAGACCCGACTAAAAATAAAACACTTGCCATCAAGGCAATTCCCACCTAAAAAATTCAGAACCAATTGAACAGACTGACACAATAAAGTGCAAAGTAGTATTTGACAAAACACACGGGCAACATTTAGTGTCACCACCAACAACAAAATCTACCCAACCCATGCATGATTCCTTTTCCAGCACCCGCAATGGAAGCAATAAAGTTGTCGATGCCCGCACCGGCTATTGGCCACCGCCTGCCTCTCACCCTCTTCCTCAGATCGCGTGTGTGGCGGTTGCCGTTCCCTCTACCCCCTTCCACTTATAGTTTAGGTCTTAGGTGTGATTGCATCCAAGCGCGGAGGTTGACGCGGCACCCTTGGTGGTTGTATCCTGCCAGAGGTGATAGGACGGCTGCTCGATCGGGGCCATGGTATACAGCCGTGCACAGGGCTGTTCCAAACAACATTTGGACCCTGGGAAAATTAATACAAATATATCCTTCCAACATCTAAGCTCCCTAGAATTGCTGGCTTGTGGTTGATCCACGATATGGGCCCACAAATCAGTGGTACAATTTGTTGCCTTTCTCCTCGTTGTTGTGTTCGTTCGTTCACTGCATGTGGGGCGGAATTTCTTGGGCCCGCTTGTTGGTGTCTGTACAAGTGCGTGTAGGTGTGTTTCCTGTACGATTTGTTTGTGCTTCTCGTCGAGTCGGTTCGGCCTTCGAGGGAGACGCATGTGGGACACGTGTTTCTTTATTCTCTCTTCTCTATAGTTCCAGACTAGCTTGGCTCCTCTCTTCGCTCGGCCTGTTTGCTGCGCCGCTGCTTCTGGTTCTACATCTTGGGCGGCGTCTGGGTTCATTTCTTTTGAGTATTCTTCGTGTTCTTCTCGTATACTTTATACTAGACTTTTATACTTCTCTTATGCTTATTCCTATAATTTTATTATGTTAATCAATATGATTTTTATTAGAGCTCTTTTACGGTGCTTGTGAAACTACCCCAGGTAGTTTCCGGTAGTTCCCATGGTATATTATTTCAGCCGTTGATTTCAATTTATCCCTGGTAAATTATTTCAGCCGTCCATCATTAAGTTGAATATTAAAATTAATCAGTCGGGGTACTATGGTCCTTTGTCCACGAACTATTGCTTCTGCTGCGCCCGTCCATCCGTTGTTCATTGATCAGTACAAGCTTCAGGTTCATTTACATTTTCGAGTCCAAGCTTTAGGTCCATTAGTACAAGCTTATGTCAAACAATCACAGATTAGTACACGCTTTGCTCAAACACAAACATACTTCATTTCAAGATGAACACAAGCTCTAGCAGCAAGATTACATATCTACTGTTGCTGTTTGCAACACACATCAGAAGCACAAACAAATCACAAGATACACCTACAAGGGCAATGTTTCCTATATGTTGTTGCTGTTTGCCACACACAGTATCTCCGAGCCATGTTCTGCAGGGAAGGTGCCGGTTGGAGCTGCACTTCTCCGAGCCATCCAGCAACACTTCTCCATCCACTGCCGATGTCCGAGATGAGATGATTCGGTGACCGGAACGCTAGGTTCTCGATTCGACTCGCACGGGAACGGGAAGCTTGCCATGGATGGTTGGGGACTTAGCACGCGTCGCGTCCACGGTCTGCCCTCTGCGCGGATGCGCCGCCACCTCCTTACGGTAGTCCGGCAGCGCTGCAGCCCGCGGCCATGCACTGAGACGACCTTGTGGAGATGGTGGAAGGGGCCAGCGCCGGTCGCCAAGCTCCCCGCAGCCCCACTGACGGTCGCGTCGTACACCCTCCACGTGGGCAAGGCGGCGGGGCGGGGATCGGAGGATCGGCCGGAGGAGGTGCTGGGGCCTCGTCATCAGCTGCCGCGGCAGTGGAGGCCAGCGGGCAGAGGATGGCAGAGGCGGGTTGGGGATCAGAGTTTTGGAGAGAGTGAGATGAGCGCAGCAGGGAGAGAGCTAGATGTGAAAGAACATGAATCTGACAGCGGGGTCAATAACACGAATTTACCTAATACTCCCTCCGTTCCTGTGAACAAGGCGCATAAATCTTGGCGCGGCGATTAAGGAGGGTCACGTAGTGAGTTTAGTTTCCAAACTTGCCCCTCATAAATCGCATGCGACGGTAAACTATTGGCTAGCAGGCAGCAAACTTCCGAATTGACTGCCACTTCACATTAACTCTGCGCGTGCTGGTGGAGTCTGCAGGCGCGTGCATACCCAATTGTAGCTGCATGCACACTTTTTTTTTGCAAAAGCTACATGCACGGTAAACGATTGGCCAATTCAGCTGCATGCACGAGTAAAGTACGGAGGGGTAAGCACGGAAGAATCACACCAAATCCACACCTACGCCTTGTTTTGTGACGAAAATCTCAAAAAAATTATACGCCTTGATCACAGGAACGGAGGGAGTACCCTTTTACTTTCGATTAAAAATAAAACAATATTGGTAGTTTCAGGTTCTTTTTATCCGGTAGTTTTTGGTAGCTCTAATTTTCTCACCCTACGATTAGAGCGGATGGACGGTTGTTAAAACTACCAAGTACTCTAAAACGTGTATTTTTATTACCTAGATTTTATAGTTAACCATATTTTTTTGGATCATTAGTTGTATTGTTCTTTATTATACGCTTGTAATGTATATAACCGCAAAGTTTGTCGTTGCTAAATTTATATATGTTATAATAAACGTTCTTCTTGCTCTGATTTGTTTAATTGCATAAATTATATATTGTGTGTGTGTATATATATTGTTGTGTGTGTGCGCTCGTACCCACGTTTGTGGTGTGTGTATATACTTAAATATCATTAAATACCATGATAGAGACCTGTAAAGAGTACATTCGATCAATATCTTACTAGTGGTTCTAGTATACTGTTAGGTAAGTAACCACGATAGACATGTAAAGCATACACTCGGACAAATATCTTAGTAGTGGTTTTAGTATACTGTTAGGTAAGTACAGTTATAAATTTTCGAGAGTATAAACTGAACCATTGAAAAAATAGGTCAAATAAGTTGGATTCAGTGGCAACATGTGTATGCTTTGTAAATGGTATTGCAAAAGTGCATATTATACTAAGAACTGATGAAAATAAAGTTTTTGTATATTCTACTTTTGATTATTTGCATGGTCATCTTCAACGTTTTTGGTTCCCAAATCAAAATTAAACATGAATATCTAGGTTACATAGATTTGTTGTCCTACCTCTCTGTGGACGATCGCAGGTTCATGGACGCTGGATGCAATCATCTGGAGACGGTCGCACGTGATTTATTCAACCGATATGGATAGCGGTCCAATAATAGTATCCATTATGCATAAGTGCTACATTTTTTCTTTGGTTCATTTTTGTATCCACACTCTTTAACACATGATTTGTAATGTTGCAATAAACAGGGTTGTCTGCATCGATTGATGGAGAGGCCGAGGTATTTTCCCTTATTGACGAAAGGTAACATAGATATCAGTAAAATTTATAGGACATCCATGGGAGAGAGGCTAGTAGCCAACTAAACTCAATATTGACTGCATTGTGGACTTCATCATGCAAATTGAGTTTTTTTATTCTTTTCACATATTCAATAATCATTTGGGCGTAAAGGATAACAATATGGTAGTTATGAGTATAATTTAGTATTTGGTCCCTCCACCTCTTAGGGTCCGGGATGGTCGCCCTATTTGCCCGCGCTATGGGCTGGCACTGCCGTGCCCCTGTCGTCCCTCTCATCTCTCCCTCTCTCTGGAAAAAGGGAATCATACTTTTGGTAAGGGCGAGACGGTGACCTCGTCGGCATCTTTTTGGTATCCAACAGCTCCGGATGAGGGCGGAGCGAGGTGAGGAAGAGCAGTTGCTTGTTTGAACGACGTGGCTGCGTTGTCCATATGTGAACAACGTCGAAGGAATTTGGACAACGTGCAAATTTGCATGACCCTTAGAAGGAGCGTTGGCAAGATTTTTTTCTCCGTATGGATAGTCTAAAACGTTTGCTAGAAGAAGAAACGTTGCTTCAGAAGTTTCCGCTTGTAGTAACATACAGCGAGAAAAAGGAGTTCCGACGCCTTCTACTAGTTAATACGTAAATGCAGTTTGTACAGAGGATGTGACAATGAAGTGAGAACTAGCAGAACTACGACTTTCGCCATATAAGCTGGTACACTGTTTTCTCTTGACAATTGTGCAGCGGTCCATTCTACAAGCGTCACATAATCCTAATGAAACATCACTAAAACGCAATAAACACACTGGATAAGGTAAAGAATGCACGCAACTCGAAGTGTAAGATCAGCTTGACTGAATAATTGAGAATCTTTAGATAAACAATCGATGGACTGGTCATCTTCAACAATTACAACGATGGGAATTTAACTTTCCACAGACAAGAATTCAACACCTCCAAAGTCCTAAGTTCTGAAACAAATATAATGACCTGCCACATGCTCTTGATAGAACATTCCTAGATTTGGTTGCCGACTAGCAACAAAGAACTTGGCATCCAACTATCCAAGAGAATAGCTTAAATGTCTGCGGCAAACAAATACCGACCGACCAACCCAAGTTTATGGCATAGTGAGGTTACAACGCCCACCAACACACTGCTTCCATTCAACCAGAGAACGAAAGTATCTACAATCTGGTTCTATCTACAGTTCACTCGGCCCTTCCGAGTGAGTACTACTGCAAGTGTAGTACATACAGAAAGCCACTTGTCTTGAAATATATCAGATAGCACTAAAATCACTATAGGCTAACAAAAAACAACAAATAAAATCAAGGTAAAGAAAAGAAAATCGGCAATATGGACAATCAAAAACCCTCAAGGCCAGGCCTCCGCACAATATTCGGAGGCGATCTCTTGACTGAGCTTACCCTGGGGTAATCCAGAGTAATAATGGACGAACAGTTCCTTGGAGGAAGCAGTGCAGATGTGGATGACCTTGGTGAGACCAGGTGTTGGTTCCGTGAAGGAGGCGACGGCGAGAAAGTGATGACAGGATGCTGAGGAACAATTCCGTTGAGACTCGTAGATTTTAACATCACTTTCCTTGGCGCAGCTGATGGTTCTTGCAAAGGGTATCGGCAGGGAACCTTTATGTCCTGGACGCTTGCTAGGGACTCCACGACGGCCCTCATCGTCGGCCTCTCTGATGGATCCCTATCAAGGCACTTCAGAATGATGTCTGCCACGGTCCGAGCAGCCTTGGTAGGAAAGCGTCCTTTTATACGGGGATCTACGATGAGGGATAAACGACTATCATCAGTGAGGAAAGGCCTACTCCACTTGACAATATTACGTTCTTCTTTGGAGGAACGTGCATCAAGGTTCTTCTTTCCTGTTATTAGCTCGAGCAGGACAACTCCAAAACTCCATACGTTGCTCTTGGGAGTCAGTACACCTTTCTCCAAGGTTTCTACTGACAGATTTGTAGCAGCCTGACCAAGAATAACATCGCTGGTAAGTAATGCATTATTGATTACAGTGTTATGTATTAATGTCATTTTGCATGTTTTACTGCAGTTCGAAGCATGCAAGCCAGAATCCATGCAAACTGCAGAATATAAAACGTGGAGGAACATGCTGTGTGAACCTATTGAATGAAATTATAAGAGGTTTGCGCTCACGCTCAAAGGATAACTAGAACTTCTACAATGTTCTCTACAAGGAACTTACCACATATGCGTTGGATCTTTCCTCCTCAGAACTGAAGCCAACACAACCATATCCTGATAGCTTAGCAGTGAAATCTTTTTCGATTTGGACGTTCAAAGTTGAGAAATCATCATACATTGCCTGTGAAAAATAGAAATACATATTAAGATAAAATAAAGACTACCAAGCGAAGTGCAAGATAACATGGTAAAATTTAAACAGTAATTTTTAGCCATGTCTAAAGAGTTTAGGATCAGCCACCTGAAAGGGTCCCTCGTCGTGTAGGAATGCCAGACCTTTAGCAGCACCCAGGGCAACCTTCAAACGTGTAGACCAGTCCATGAAACGACCATCCGGTCTTCCAAAAAGTAACATGTCTAAACTGCCATGGTGAAGCCGCTCATAGACCAACATCCTTTCATTAGATTCTTCTCTTTCATGGAAGCCGATTAGTTTACATAAATTGGGATGTTGAAGCGATGCCAGGGTATTTACTTGCGTTTTAAAGTCTCTGAAACTCTGCAGAATGATGAAAAATATGTTGCATTAGTACCTCATTAGTCAAATTTTCAATGTTACATTTAGGATGATCCAGAAAACAGTGTGGCCCTGGCATGTAGATAGCAATTTCTCTAAAATGGTAAAAGTATCCAATTTATCTCTAAGTTGTAACTAGCCATTTCAGGATCTGAGCTACAATTCACTACCAGTGTTTCTGGAGTTTCTTTAAATATCAACTTCTAGTAAAGCTGGACCTTACATTACCAAAGATCATTAGACAAAGTCATCTACCTTGGAGAAAGTCACTCTCTACTAAACTGCATGCAAGGGAAAACATGAAATACCACCTCCCAAAAGAACATCGCTAGTGAAAGAACCACTCACAAGAGATAAAGACAAGACTAGATCATGAAGCGGGTACTAATATCTCATAGTAAAGAGAACAAAGACGATCAAAACACATGGTCTGCCTTCAAAGCTTGCTACCAAACACATGGTCTGCCTTCAAAGCTTGATCACCTGCGCATCTTGGAAGCTAAGTTGGAAGACATGGGCACCGCCAAGAGTGAAATTCTTCCACTGGCTCGCTGGCTTGGACCGCTGCTGGACGGCCGATAGGCTGGCACGCCGGGGCCTGCAACACCACCCAAGATGCCCCCTGTGCGATCAGGTCCCTGAGACGATGCACCACTTGCTACTGGAGTGCCCGTTTACTAGACAGACCTGGCATGGACTGGCGACGAGGTTCTTGCGTGGCTCAGGATACCAATTGCAGCACCAAACCTCGAGGACTCCCTCATGGACTGGTGGAGCCGCGCTAAACATGACACGCCCAAGCCTATGCGAAAGGGGCTCGCCTCCATCACACTTCTCACGCCGTGGATGATCTGGAAGATGCGCAACGACTGCGTTTTCGAAGGAGCGCAACCCCTCGTACACGCCGAGGTCGCCAAGATCAAAGACGAAGCTAGGATGTGGGCTCGAGCAGGGGCACTTGGCCTGCGGGTCATTTTGCCAACAACCTGGGACGTCCACTGATTCCTGTACCTGTTGTATCGCCTCCTAGGAGGATTGTAACCGAACTTTCTACCTTTTCAATGAAATAAAACGCAAAGCTTTTGCGTTTTCTCTAAAAAACACATCGATGTTGTGGTCCTAAGTTGTATCAGTAGAACTGAAATCAACTTATTTCTACTGGGGACACAGTTGCATCATATATTACTGTACAGCAGTAAGCATACGTCACCTGACTAGACGTAAATAGCAGGCTACCCTAGCCTCCAAAATCTTGTTATATTCATACAGTGGATACGGAAATTTCTCGATGTTATCACATTGAATGAAAATAATTAGTAAGTGTGTCAGAAAGTATTGCGGCAAACTTGCCAGCCTAGCAAAACTGTGGGGGCAATCTCATAATTGATCTAGCAAAGCTATTTGCAAACCTATCACCTGCCATACAAAATAATAAGAAGGGAAAGTATATCATTAAACTTTACAGAGAACAGTACCTGACTGGAAGGGAGTAATCGAGCTACTGTTGCTTCCATCGTCCTTGGTTGAACGAAATCATCCCTGAAGGATGCCTTATAGGATGTCGAAGTCGAGAGACGTTGAACACCAGAAAACCACTGGCAAGAAGATGAAATCTCATCATAAGAGAAGTTCTTAAGCCCATCAGACCTCTTTGGAGGTAGCGGGAGAGGACCTGAAGTGTCAAGTGGTCCGCTTGCATTGATAGCTTTGTAGCTACCAAAGTTCCTCAAGGAACTCCCTTCTGGTGACGGAAGCGGAAGGGGCAATGGATTTGAATACCGATGCGCCTTAACAGCTCCTCCCTTTGCCCTAGAGTCATCCTGATCATCATATTCAGCATATGGAAGGTCATCCTGATCAACCAGAATCAGGCTTGAAGGAGCAGACGACACGCGTGCTCTGCTGTGAGAAACTCTATTTGCCGATTGGCAGATTTTAGCCCTGTTATTAAAACTAGGAGGAGCTGACTGCAAAGATGGCACATGAGCTTCCGGCTCCGGAAGTCTCAAAGATGTCTCCCTTGCATCGGCATGTTTCTTGCTCGCAACAAGAGGGCTTTTCTTCTTCTTTGATCTAAAACCAGTGAAGCAACCCATCATATGTACGCCGAGGAAAAACTGCTGCAGAATTTCAAATAGATTGCTGAATTAGCGCACATATATTACAGAAGTAACTGGTCCTGTATTGCATTACAGCAGCTAATCGTTGTAAAAACAAAAAAGTATGGGGTGTACTGCATCTGTTGCTTAAACAAAAATCCAGTACACCGAAGGTGCACGCGCAGCCAACTTAACTAGGAATTCTTCCATTCAGTACAACACCGAAACCTCAAAAAATTACTGGAGAAGTAGACGTTATTACATCCGCCGCACTATCAATCAACTCACCGATCTATCCAGGCAGAGACCAGGACCAAATATACAGGAGCTGGCTGGTTTGATACATTGTCCACAGACAATACATTCAATTTTTAAACACATTTTTATTTTCGTCTCCGATACAACTCTACAGGAATCGCGCATGCCTGCAACTACTACCAACTTAAGACGGAGTTGAATAGTCAGAACTCTCACCTAATCCAGCCAAATTAACAATCTGGGTCAAGAGACCAACTAAAACAAGCTACCTTGCTCAACGAAGTTATTGACCCCACCAACCCAGCTAAGAACAGAGGCTATTTAACTGGAACCTTTGACCAGTATATGCGATCACAATGAACTGCAGCTCATGGCCGGAAAACTAAAATTACGACGGGAGCACCGCTAAAACGCTCAAATCATCATATGTCTCGCTAACTCCTACATACATGCCAAATCTTAAGTTTGCATTCCCCGACATCTACAATGCGAGGGGGCGGACAGGGAAATGGTCAAATAAACTAGCAGCACTCTGAACCTGACAGCTCGGGATTAGCCAATTGGATAGAGATCTAAGCTGCGGCAAGACTCGCAGCTGAACCAAACCAATAAAGGGCTCAAGAACACCCCCTTACAAACAGAACAAAGAACAACAATGGAAACCAAGAACGCAAGATCGCACCTGTACGGAACACTTTGCGGCGGAAAGCGCTTCGGCGCCTGTGAATGGGAGGAGATTCACCAGCTTCCCAGGTAGGGACTGGTGTCTAGGACGGGAGGAGGACGACGGGGGGCGATGAGGAGAGCAAATGGTAGGGCAAGGCCGCAGGGATAAAGTAGCAGGGAGAGAGGGGAGAAAAGTAAAGAATGGAGGTTAGAGGAGATGGGGGGATGGAGTAAAGAAGACGAGGGTGGCACTGGTCAAAGCCGGAGATATTGCGATAGCAACTCCGAGGCAGCTTTTTACATTCCACCCTGTAGATTACGCATTTCCCGAATCTCCCTCTTAATTTGGGGCCACAATAATATTTATGGCCTTATCAAGCTGGACTTTTTTTTTTGCGAATGTATCAAGCTGGACTTATCCTTCCACAAAATACTGCTACTAGTGTTACTACCTCTTGATTAAAAAAAGTATTACTCCCTCTAGCCCAATTTATAGGATAGCTAAGATTTTTTTCTAAAACTGTAAGGGAAAGCGCCTGTTGCCCCTCCCCTACACACATCACAGAATAATCGTGCCCATTTCACAAAAAATAATATTGTTACTAGTATTACTCCATCTTTCCTGATTTATATGGCAGTTAAGAAAATTACTGTAAAATCCGCAAGGAAAGGCATTGTACCAATCACCCCTTTCCCTCCCCACATCGCGGCGTAGTCTCACAACTTTTTACGACACCCCGCCAGTTGGAATTTATTAATTACATGCAGCGCTCAAGCCGTTTTTTGGTCTACCTGTGGCGCAGTGGTAAGAGAAATCTGAGGCTGCCTCATCTAGAAACGTACGAGCGGAATAAACTTTTTAGTTGTTGGATGAAGGACTCAATTGGCCCGGAAAACAAAGGAATCCACCTTTTTTGCGGTTTTCAAGGTCAGCGAGATAAGAATTTAAGTTCCACAAGAAATATTGACTAGCGTTACTCGCTCTTTTATGGTTTATAGGACAACTACGAGCAATACCGACAACCCACAAGGCGTTGTACTCATCACCTTTTCGCCTCCCACATCGGGGCATAATTCCAACCCTTTCCCATGTTACCACACCTTGCGGATTGCAATTTATTGCATGAAGTGGTCAAGCCGTTACTCTATAGCACAATGAGCGTGATCCTTTTGAATAAATAGAAGTGAGTTACGGGTCAATTGACTGTGTTACATATGCCTTAATTCACCACAAATTCAGGATGCTTTTCACTTTCGAGTCTTCATCTTTAGAGATAAGCCGGGGGGGGGGGGGGGGGGGGTTTGTTCACCCAGATTACTTATGAACAAAGGAAAGCCTTTTACTGTCGGATGATGGTCTTGCGTCGGCTAGCAAGTCAGAGTATGTCACCAATTTGCCGGTCTTGGAGATCAAATATCCGTTTTCATGTTTGTAGTGTTCTTTAGGGTTTTACCCTTATATAAACATGGAAGGGTATAATGTTTGTAGCAATGTGAAGGAGTGTAACTACTTAGGGTAGCCAATCATTTTTAGGCATCCCTCGTGTTCTAGTTTGTCTTTTACGGACATATATAGTCTATTTCTCCACAACAGAATCAAAACAAGTTCAACAAGACACAAGTTTTGAACAATCACAAAAATGTGTCGAAAGTTATTTTTGGATGAGACTAAATAGTTTCCTTAGCTAGTAGGAGCCCACAACTTCTTTTCTTACAAACAAGACGTGCAACGAAGAGTGTCATACAGAAGAAACACAACGCGTATTCAACACTCCATTGCAAAGTTCCAAGGATGATTAAATCACTACTACAACCTCTCATTATATGGAGTGCACGTATCACTATAAGAATAGTCCGTATCTGCGGAACACACGTGCCGTCAAATATAAGTCCATCCGTAGGATACAACCACGTCTACTGACAACCCAACATATGGTTGGTTGTGAGAAATTCACGAAAAAAGCATGTCTACTTGTGTGGGTAGAAAAAACCGTATTTTATTTTTTGGTCTAGTCACTAAGTTTTTCTAATGGAAAATAGATAATTCGCCGTAAAATACTCATGGTTTTTGAGTCGCCGACTAATCGCCGAGTCGTTTTCCCAAAACCATGGCGACTCGCGACTAATCGCGCGACTAGGACGACTAATCGCCGAGTCGTGGGCATGGGCGGCGACTCATAAGCCGCGACTCAAAAACCATGAAAATACTTATTCACCCCAAACCCAGAAAACTCGAATCCTGAATATAGGAAAACGACATAAAAGGACAAATGGAGCCTCGAATGGTGGTGTTGCAATCTCTCCTATCTAAAAAGAAAATTTGGTTCCTCTCGTACGTCAAATCCCTTCGTCACTTCGTCCAACATCGCCCCTCGCGCTCGTCTCCGCGCCGCGCTCGCCCCGTGTGTGACTGGGCCAGCCCAACAGAACCCAGCTTCCTTCTCGATCCTTCCACTGTCGGCGCCTCCTCCATCCTTCCTCTGGCGGCCGCCCACGCGAGCGCCCCTGCCACCGTGCGTCGATAGCGTGCGGGAACCGCGCGTCCACCTCGCGCCAGGAGCGTGCCCTCCTTCCCCGAACTCGCCGTTGCTCGGCTCCTCCATCTCGCGGGGGAACTGCGGATCCATCTCGCATGGGCGCTGGCCTTCCTTCCCCAACTCGGCGCACCCGCTTAGCCAGGGGCGGTGCGCATGAGACCGGCCGCGGTTCCCGAACTGGAGGAGAGGAAGGTGGGCGCCTCCACGACGCCAGCATCGAGAGCTGCTATGGCCGTGGAAAGAGCTGCTTCCACCGGGCGCATCAGCGACGACCGCATGTCCGCATGGAGAGCTGCTGCCGATGGGCGTCTCCGCGACGAGCATGAGAGCTGCGTCTGCAACGGCCACATGTTCATCAAGCTCGGCCAATACATCGCACAGGTGGTACGAGATTCGAACTCTGTACCGGCATGTCTGAATTGATTTGAGCGCCTGTGGGTTTCTTTTTCTGGTAGATAGCGTGATAGTTTGGAAATATAAGATCAGCTACCTGTGGAGTATGTGCAGATGAAGTCGTCGTGCTGAAGAGACACCCAATCTCAGGGGTGTTCCTAGAAGAATTAGTTTCGCATCACCCTTCCCTGTATTAGTATCTTTTTCTACATATCTTGCTGTAGGAACTTAGCTGCTGTACGAACTTAGCTGCTGCACAAAGTACACATAAAGATCTCTGGTGGTTGATTAATTGACAAAGCCCCAAAATCTGAATGACCATGCTTTGTGAGTTTGTTTCCAAACAGAGTGTCCATGCTTTCAGAAAATGGATGTATCCTCAGTTTGTGTTGTTAATTTAGAAGAAACTCTGACTGTAGAACAAAAGAAAGAGTAACACACATGTAACTCACCTCAAATGCTTGAGGATTTGACCGGGCAGCCCCAGTAGTCCACATGGCAGGCGAATCCAAAGCCTCGCTTATGCCTCTGTCTATTGGAGTACTGCAGTGCTCACGCCACGGAACAGCCGGGGCTGCTGGCGCCTGCCATGGCTCCTAGATTGAGCCCTATCATAGTCTTTTGGAACTGAACAAATTTTGTGTCTATGTAGATTTTTAATATATGGACAATAAATTGGGCTGTGTGTTCCCCAAACTGGAGGAGGCGGTTCCGGCATGGGGGGGGGGGGGGGGGGGGGGGGGGGGGGGGGGGGAGGGGGAGGTTAGAGGGATACAAGTTGAGTAATCGGAGAAGAGGAAGAGGATGCATTATGCTTGTTGTTTTTGTTTGAGAGAGAGAGAGAGAGCTATGAGATGAGAACCCTGCTAATACTGTTTGTTGTTTGACAGAGACAAAGGGGAGATGTGCCGCTGCTTGGTTTGACTGGATGCATTGGGGAGATGCTACTGCAGTACTGCTACTTGCGTGTGCTGCTGTTGTGCTTCGATGCGACTGCTACTTCCGTGTACTGCTGCTTGTTGTTTGACAGAGAGGAATCTTAATTTCTGTATTAACAAAACAATAGCATTCCGTATCAAAAACAATCCTGGAAACTTATATTGCACTAAAAATTTCTGGATGGAAAATATCTAGAATCTACTGCATTTGATTGCTGTAAAAAAAAACATTCCGTATCAAAAACAAATCCTAGAAACTTATATTGCACTAAAATTTTCTGGATGGAAAATGTCAAGAATCTACTGCATTTGATTGTTGGCGTAATGGATATGAGTTACAATTTTGTGATCAATGTTTGGTATCATGGTATGTGATTTTTGGTGGATTATTCTGTTGGGGGATGCTGATAGTTGCTACTGATTATTCCTTATGCTTTGACGACAACTAACAGCCATATATATATATATGTTCTGGATGCATATCAAGGGGAAATGGTCAGTTTGCGCTGTGATTGTAGATTTTTTGCTTCAGATATCTAGCTTTCAAGTGCATAATTTTGTTTACCCTATCATTAACAGCATCACACTGTTTTCTTGATATTTACTAACCCATATTTTTTCTGTTATTTTGCAGAAGTGTGGCTTCAGTTTGGAACCATCTCGTAGCAGAGCATCTAAGCTGCTTTCACTCCAGATGGTCAATGTAATTTCAGGATTTTTTCATGCAACTTTTTTATGATATTCTGATACATACTAGATCTTTAAAAATTAGCCACAGTTTTCCCTGTAATTACATCTTAGGATACTGAGCGGAAATGGGCTCCCTCGAGAGTGCCGCGTGTCGGATGGCTACCGTGCTGCTGCCGCGGAGGTCGGGCGCAAGATGCAGACTTGTGCGCTTCCTGCTCGTCGACAAGGTGGACTACCTCCAGCGGATCAGCGTCTTTAAATTGAACGACAGAGAGCAAAAGAAAGTTCTTAAACACTTGCAAGCATGGTTCTAAGAGCAGCGACAGTAAAAGAAATCCTTGCATCTATTTGCAATCGAGAAGTAGATGCATGCCGACAATGGAAGGAGCCAGGTTATCCCTCAAGAAGAGGTTGGTATTTGTCAGGATATGCATTGTTGATCAAATAGATAATTGGTATAGCAAGCGTGAAACATGCCCAAATGAAATAATCTGCTTCTCTTGTTAATATTCTGAAGATAATTGGTAATTTTCCATGTGCGCTGAGATTCTATTATGATTTTAGAATATGTATCTATTTATCTATCTTTCAATGTGACTTGACAAATTTTACCATGAAATGGTTTCATTGTGAACCCATAAGTTTTTTGCTTAACCACAATGAACATTGGAAAGTGGGCTCTTTTGAGAGGATTATTTTATAATAGAACATCCTAACTAAGTCTAAAGTGAAACATTTAATATATGTTCAAATGGTATAAACTACGGATATAAATTGAATTATTTCTTGATTGTAAACAAATATCTATTTATTTTAAACCCGTTGCAACGCACGGGCATTTAGCTAGTTACTGAATAAGAGAAGGCTACACATGCAGTTTGTGCGCTTCTCTCGTCTCATTCCTTGTTTCCCATCTTTGCTTTCAAAGAGAAGGAGGAGAAAGCGAAATTTTGCAGCCGCTTTGAAACTTTGACGGGTCGTGTATCGCTAGCCCATTCGTTCTCGTCGAAGGAATTGGACGTGAGAAAAAAAATCAGACAAGGCATTTCTTCGCTGGTAAAAAACAAAGAAAACCAGACAAACACATGTGGATTCTTCCTGCTTAGTTTCTGTCTACACAAAAAAAAATACGGAGTACTTGTCTACGGAAGGGACAAACTTTGAACTGGACTATTGACGTCGGGACAAGGGAGATAGCTTGGCCATCGACGGGAAGGATCGGCATCTCTCGTTGAAGTTATCGCTTCTGCTTTGCCACCTTGTTGAATTGAACAGAAAAGAATCCTCACGACACTCGTCAGTCCTCGTCTAGAAACCACAATATTCAGAAGAACATCCCGGGCCTACGAAAACCGCTGCATGCACTACTTAAAAACTACTGTATTACGAGAACGGCGTGACTTCAAAGATCGGCGCATTATTCCCCGTTCAATGTTGGTGGCTTTTGAATGGATTTCATACAATCCTAGTCCGGTATGCATATTGACGGCGATTCAGGGGCCAGCGTTTGCGGCAAATTATTAAGCTTGACCGGCTGCTAGATTAGGGCCAGGTGGGTTAGTAATAGTTTTGCAGTAGTACTACGTTCTACGTTGCCAAATGATGGCGACTAACCGTACAACGGAAGCAAGACAGAACCATATTCGATCGAGTGTTTCGGACGAGTTACTAGATGTAGATGATGCGATCCCACTATAACCATGCATTTGTGGACTAGGTTCAGATTTCCAAGATCCTTTTGCTGGCCAGGCAAGATCTAAATAAAAAATTAGAGCAATTAGCGTAAGCATGGGGTTAGCAATTTTGAAGTAGATTTGGTTCGTCGAAGGCTCTTCTGTTAAATTATTCACTAGAGAATGGAGAGCGGAGGGAATATCCGATTCCAAGAGTGAGCTGTGAGCATGGTCATAGATATGTTGTGGTGGTGGCGGTGGGCCCTACTGGGACGCTGACAGCTCGGTCAAAGACGAAATAATAAATAATTAGAGGTTTCCATTATTCAAGAGGCGTGCTTAGGTGTGGCCGTGTAGTCAAACAATGGGGCAGGGGCGACGGGATCGGGCCTTGACCGCATCATGCCCGTCCGGGTGTCGTCGGCAGCTCTGCGGACGGCTTGGATCGGTCCAGCGCCGCGAGCCACGGCGGCCCCAGCGGTCGGTCGGGAGTAAAGGTCCGAGGACCACGCACGAGCATTGATGGAGCTGCATGGGGGTGATTGGGCAATCATGCAGATCCTCCCAGGTGCACGAATCTCAAGGCAGTTGTGACGCAATAATCGGGTAGAATTTTCACTAAACAGGTTAATTAGTTACACAAATACGGAGTATAAAACTACGGCTTAAAAGGTAGCCGAGTCTTTTTCTTTCTTCTATTTTTGGCTTTTTGCGAAAAAAAAACTAGTCTCACTCTCTCACATCGCACAGTACTGATACGTGCATATCGTGCTCAAACAGAAAGGTACATGCATCCGCAGCAATTGTTTTCCACGGTCCTGTCAAAAAGGATTTGTTTTCCACGCCCTTCTTCCTGTTCACATACACGTCGAATGCAGATCTGTCGTTTTAAGTGCTTAACTCATGACCATTCTGTCTAATAATACGGATGTGTCGTTTTAGGGGCCGGTGTGCTTAACTCATGACTATTTTCTTCAGTCGTTGGTGGTGGCAACTTCCGACATGCCAAGATCTTCAGTCGCAGCAAGGGCTGCTAGCTGGACAGTTGAGACTTTGGTGCAAAAAGCTATTCCCTCCGTTTTTTTTGAAATATGTGGTTTTAGCTCATGCAAAAAGTTATTCCCTCGTTCTTACAAATAAGTGACGTGGTTTTAGTACAACTGTTTTTCTAGGGTCCCTACCTTTTCTTATTTAAAAATAGTCTCCAAAGAGATTGGGTACAGGAAAAGAAAACTCTCAACAAATCTGTTCGCTCCATTGTATGATAGCCAATTTCTCATACCCTTGCCCTGTGTGACCACAACAACGCCATGGACACACACTGGTCTGCTACCATGTTGGCAGTTATGTTGTGACAGGCCTAAAATAGGGATCCATACGCCGACGATAGAAGGTGGTGAAGTACATATGTGGCTCCAGTGACGTAATTGCACACAAGGGTTTACCTATATAGTTTCGGATCTCACAACGACGGTGAGGTCCTACGTGCTGCTATAATTTGCTAGATGCGAATATATCTACTGGTTACAGCCTAGCCCTAAATCTTTCCAGAGGTCCTACGTTCTACAAAGTATCGGTTGTGCACGGCTGTGAATTTACATCACTTGTGGGGTTGGGCTGGACATTTTGACGTGCCTGCAGGTAAAACCTGGTGCCACGCCACGCACCTCAAAACCTCGCGTAAATTATAACGCAAATACTGAACGGAAACAGCAGACGATGACAGCTACCGACAATGGTGTGTGGCACGCGATAAGATAAGATAAGCACGCACAAACCCACGGTCCAAACCCTGGTCATTGGTCAACGGGTAATGGCAAACCTAAACCGCGATGGACGGATAGAAATAGTTCCGACGCAAACTTTGAAACGAAACCACCTCACGTGGACAAGGACGCGAACATACTGTGATTTTTGGTCCAAAGGACAGGCCGGTAGATCACCTGTTCATCCTCTTGGAGGCTTGCCCTTTATCGTCGTAAATTAAGTTCACCATGCTCACAGTCATCATTGAGAGAGGATGCGTAGGTTGGACACACAAGCGATACTTTGTACTCTAGTATAAATCACCTTCCTAGGTGCGCACATAATTAAGCATCAAACAGTCATGGCCCACCTACTTGTAAACCTTTTTCTTCTACCACTCTATGTCACCACCATCAACCCGATGCTCTCTAGACATTCATTAACCAATAATGTTAGAGCTACGTACGGGCAATTTGATCATAACACATACTCCCTCCGATATGTCCCGAAAGCATGATTCCGTAAGTGGAGTCCGCAGATGTAGCATTACTGTTCATTAACAGGGCTCGACTTACTCATCGCGCCTTGCCGGTGAAGATGCTCGAGAGGGTGAAGGTTGGGCGTTGGGTGGAACATACGGTCAGAGCCGGCTCATAGGTCGGAAAACAGTGTGCCGTATCGGACCTCGACAAAAGGATGGTCCAATATTAGAGTCTACTCCAATATACTAGTAATCACCACTATTATCAGTTATGTTCAATATACTACTATTAAATATCTAAAAATAAAAGACTCGGTTTATAAGAGTCAGATCACATAAATTAATAGAGTGTACCAGTAATGAAAAAAAAAATCACGAGTTTAGCTAGGCTGATACAGGTCATATAATGTTAATCATATAGAGTAATTAACTAGATTTACATCGCTAATTTATGCATATATTTTATTTAAGAAAAACCGCCCGAAGATATGATGCCAAGTGGATTGCATGTGAATATATCAAATAATCAAATCGTAAGCATACAAAATAGTATAATCCACTATAACTTAGATTAGCCGATGATTACTATTAGCGATTCTATTTTGGCAGTACACACAATTTCAACTTGTACTGAATCCACTATAACTTTTATTAGTCGACGACCACAGAAATTCAATAAAGTATGTTGCTAACAATTCAATATATGCACTCAAAGTTTCTATAGGTTGATTAACTATTCATGTACTAAAATATATGTTAAGATATTTATTAGACCATATGATTCAGATATCTCCACCATAAATGTCTATAATAATATATATTTTGCAATTGTAAAAATAATTTTATGAAGGAAATAATGTTAGAAATCAGTTTATAAACCTAGCGTAAGGTGTATTTTTCATCGATATACATTACAAGCATATAACGGGTAACATTGAATTATTATATAGTAACTTGGTTAAATATGTCAATTAAGTCAGAGTATATTATACTCGACAACACTTTAGCATGTTATAAATGAGTTTGAAGTATAAAAGTTTAATATAATTAATTTAATTCTCCCCGACCCTAATTATGATTGGACTGGCCCTTCAAACAGCCAGCGAGTTGGAGCCGCCCGAGTGGCTCCTCGTCGATCTCATATCACTAGAGGGCGATGACAATGAGAGGACGATAGTGCTTAGGAACCACAAGTTGTAGCAGTGTTTAGCATGCTTTGAACATCTCATAAACGGGGTTAACCGCATTCCGTTCATAGGGGACTATAACGCCTAGGACGTGCTAATGGCCCGTGAGCAGCTCAAAACGGTGGAGCTTGTCCGAGCAACGTTAACGCATGGCGCGCGCTGCGACTGTGCCTCTACGCCGATCGCACCACTAAGGCTCGTAAAGAAATTTGGAATTGACAATAATGCGCTCATGATCAGCGAGGTCGTGCAGTTCATCGAGGTGCAGGACATCGTCTGGAACGGTTGGGAGAGCCACAACTTCATCGAGCATCGAGAGCGCGCCCTCTATTGGTCGCACGCGTCAAGTGTGAGCTAACTAGCGGGTGGGTCGCCAACGAAGAAGGCTAGATTGCATTGGTTTTTGGTTTTTAGAACGAGAAGGAGGATGTTGTGAAACTCCAAAACATTGTCATCTATGCGACGGGTTGCGAGAAGCTGATCGATGGGGTGGTTTAGCTATAGGGGCACACAACTTTCCCATAGGAGAGCAATAATAAGAGTATAAATAGCGATCTAGACTTTTGTTTATCTTCGTGTGTAACAAACACTGGTCATCGAGAACAAGAAGGGAAATGATTTTTGTGGCTGTTTTTTGCTTTTTTTTTTTTTTGCGAATTGATTTGTACCCCTTGTGTTCTCATGATTTGATGGAGTGCTGGTTGGTTAGTATCGATGAAGGTATTAGTTTATTTTTAGTTAACTAATTTATGAAGATGTGGCAGAATAAGATTTGCTGTTAGCATGTGTAGTTGCTTCGGCGAGGACACGATACAGAGGAAAAACAGAGGAAAGCAGAGTGCACTCTGAAATCGCCTTACATCTTTTCTTCAGAAATTGTGGAGAGGGAGGCTCCTGGTTGCCGACACGCTTGGATTGGATGCACGGGTGAGCCACAAAATACTTTCAAAATCTTAAGAAACAGACAAAGTTTTGTCTCTCTACTTTTGCGATGAGAAAATCTTAGTCATTTCTCATTGACTGTTGACACTCGATCTACTTTAATTTTTCATGAACTGCATCGTGGAAAACAGCTATAGCTCGTAGCACTAAATCACTTTTGTTTCTGAACCTTAAGCGGCGAAGTTCAGTTTGGTTGCTCTCGCTAGGAATGCTTCGGTCTTCAGTTTGGTAGCTCGTATCCAGCAGGAGCCTGGAGCTCCAGGACATATCTCTCCTAGCTGCGGAGAAAAGTACACAAAATAAGTCCAAGTAGGAGAACAGTATTTTTCTTCCACAGTTCCACTGCTCGTACCTAGAACTGTATAAACGACGGACCGACTGACCAACGAATCCATATGGGAAACTGACGCATCATAAGTTCATAACTAACAAGTGGCTGCATAAGAACTTCTTCGTGATGGAACGTGCAACGAATAAACGATCAAAAGTTTTGGTCGATTGAGGATTATTTCTACACCACAAGTGTAAAACTCATGGGTAAGTCACACTATTTTTGTAGGAGAATGGTAAGTTTTTTTTTGTTTTTGTTTTGTAAGGGATAGGGGAATGTGCAAGTGCATTTTTTGTTTTGAGTTTGGTACAAGAGCATCTTGGTTCTGATATTTCACGGCAATTTTCATGGGCCATTGACTAAGTGGCCATTAATTGTTTGCTACCGAGGAAAAATAATTGGCCGATCATGCATTTAGAACTCTCTGGCAGATAGTAATAAGGTTCAGTTCCATGGGCTCAAAAAGCCTACAAGCTGCTAGGCCAATCCGAAACAAGGGCCTGCCTAATCTAATGGGCCGTCATGCCTAATCTTATGGGCCATATTGCCTAATCAAGATAGGCCGTCATACCTAAACCGCGTTTCGTTTCGATGATGCCACGTCGCGTAACGTGATGATGTCATAGTTAACACAGTGAATGTTAATCCGTTCAGAGTCTCCGTTATATGCATCTACCATGACATTTTTTCTAGTTGATGCGAAACCATCTACCACCGATTCCGTGTACCTTGGTAGATTGTTTTGCCACGCACAATCTACCACAGTACACCGGACGTGGTTGAAAACCTTTAGCAACAAATAATGACCCTTCTACCACAAAACCGAGCATGGTAAAATTCACGTTTTCTTGATTGTCAACATTTATTCAAGAAGATAACAATGCATGAAATTTAATTAAAATCAATGAATCAATAGATTGGCAATAATTTATTATTAGGCAAGATTAACAGTACAATTGTAATGCACAATAATTAAGGAAAAAACCATTTTAGGTCAAGCAAAATAGGCAAGACTTAATTTTCCAAGATTATCTTCGGCCTCTACTTTTAAGTGAAACCAAATAGGTAGGACTTAATTTCGAAAGATTCTCTTTTGCCTCTACTTACAGGTGAAACAAAATAGGAAATACTTAATTCCCCAAGTTCTTGTTTTTCCTCTATATAAACCCGACCAAAAAAGCAAAACATTCTAGTAGCGAAAAACCAAACATACAAGGACTAGCTAGTCTCAGCTCATGGCTCTCACGAGTAACACCACAAGGGTTCTACGCATAGTTGTTTTGTTGTTTTGTTGGTCGTCTTTACGACTATTACTTGCCAGATAAGTAAGAATTTTAGACTTCATACCATTTGCATTTTCACTGTTCATTACTAGGTTGCGTCTATTCTAACATGTTTTTCACAGGTACTGAGGCTCGCATTTCCAGTGGTTGTCAAGTGACGCAAAAATGTGAGATCGAGGAATGTAGACAGTCCTGCATTGAACAAGGTTACAACCCTAAAGGTAGCACTTTTGTGCGGAAACATATAAATTTAAATATTGTTGCTGTTGCTGCAAATAGTGGTGAATAGATCATATGTATGCATTATGCATAGGATCTAGTGAATCCTATAATTGAAATAAAATATAAATATTTTTCTTTGGAGATTGCCTTGTAAAGCCTCCCAAACTCCAGGAGTAACCGAGTTCAAAACTTATTTTCTGGCCCACCTGCCTACTAGACATACATCAAACCGAACAACGAGTTGTGTTTATACGTTTGGTTGGGTGTTCAGTGATTATATGTTTTAAACAATTGTGTGGATAACTCAGAAGGCTATATTTAATATTTTTGAGATTAGTCTAGTTGGTGCAAGTTAGGTCTTGTGTAATTTTCTCATTCGAGTTACGAAAGAACGCCAAGATGAACATGTTTATAAACTAGAGATGACGACTTGAAGGCCTTCAATGTAAATTTCCATTGTAGCAAAGATATTTGTCGTTCATATGCGTTTTATTTTCTTCGAGCCGATGTACTTTTTTTTTCTGTTAATGAAATCCGATTGTTTAGTCAAGAAGGAAACTAGTTAGATACATGTGTATATTTATAAAACATCTTGTCACCGCCCTTCGGATGTTTCGATCTGGACAAACCATTTTTACCTGATAGAAGCTCACTCTTGAACACTCTCTTTTGCCTATGCTTGCCATGTGTTGTATTTATCGCTTACCACCACCTGCGGCTAACTCATTTTGTACCGCCTTTCCATGTCGTTCTTTGAGTGAGAATATAACAAATGATGGGGATCTCCCATCCCCCACCTCAGCTAATCTCGAAAAAGAGTACATGAGGATACAACTGTTATTTTGTTTCTTCTGAAAAATAGAATATGCTGTCCAATTTTCATATATGTTGTAAAAATGTTTGTAACATAAATCTGCGGCTCCTGTTAATTCAGGTCAAATAATGTGGGAACCTAAAACCCAAGGTAAGTAAGTGCAAAAAAGTCCACATATGAGATACATTTAAGAGTGTAAGGTTTTTCCCGAATTAGACAAAAGATTTTCCTATTTTCAGTGAAGGATGAGAAGCTTATTAACAAGTCAACACAACCGGAGTTATGAAAAACATACTCAAACACGGTATTAGGTATATCAAATTCTTTGCTCCCACCAAATCTCTATATTGTACCTCATCTTTAATATTTTGCCATGAACTTTTTTTTTGAAACAATATTTTGCCATGATCTTTGTGTGCATGGTTGATGTAGGTCAGAAGACTCGACCGTTGCACTTAATCCACATCTCCTAGGAGACAAGCAAGAGGTAATGGCATTTCTTTTACTTCCACTGCTCTTTGCATGCCAAAATTTTATTTAAAAAGTTTGTTTAGAGTCGTTTTATAGAATGAAATGTAACGGTGTTTTATGAGTGCTATATCAACGACCAAGCATTACGAAATGCAGTGATATGCATGGTCAGCGCAATGTTCCTTAAAATCTTTGCTTCCGGCCATGGGCGGAGCCAGCGGGTGTGCCATGGCACACCCAGAGCTTCCGTGAAAAGATCAGGATCTACTGAGGAGTTGCCAACCCATCACGCCAGAACTAGTTAAAAATCAAAGTTTCAGTCAAAAGAAAAAAGGGAAGTCTAGACAGAAGCACATGTGACACGGCCCATTAATAATTACTGGCCATGAGGCCTCAAATTGCTCCCGCATGTCGATGCTTCTACACCTTGGTCGTTTTCGTCTGCTACCTATCCACAGCTGCTCGTGGCTCACCTGCTCCGAAATCCCGATTTCTCTCTGAACCAAACGACCCCGAAAGTGAGGAAGGAAGGCACGCGGGTGTGCACGCGCGGTGGCATTAAGAACTCTGGCCGTTCGTGTTAGCACGCGGCCAAGCGGCGGCAGTGGCAGAGACACATTGCACTCCAGGACGAATTATAAAGCAGCGCACTCCTGGATGCAGTTTTTTTAGAAACAAGGCAAAAGCTTTGCCTATTTCTTTATTAAGAGAGAAGTTTGGTTACAAAGCAAGCCAAAGGCTTGAATAAAAGGTCTACTCTCGCGCCATGAGAGAGCTCAAATGCTTCGCCCCGGCAACACCCAAAGTGCGGCGTTGCGCTTAATACAAGATACAACCGAACGAGGCATGGATGCGAAAAACACGTGCATTACGCTCATTCCAAATCTCCCAAGCGACAAGAAGGACCAAGGAAGAAACACTCTTGCGCCGATGACCGAGGGCTCCGGTGGTGGCACACCACCACTCCTCCACCGTGGTGTGAGCATTCCATTGGGAGATGTCGAAGGCATCCAAACCGAGCCAATCTTTGAGAGCTCCCCAAATTCGGATAGAGTACCTACACTGAAACATGATGTGCGCCGCGGTCTCCGGCTCCCTTTTGCTAGTTGACACAAGCCACAATTAGGCCACTCCCGCCTTGTGAGATGATCCGCCGTCCACACTCTATTTTGTAGGATCAACCAAGCAAAGATTTTGCATTTGGGAGGAGCCCAATTCCTCCAAACCGCCGACTTCATGAAGGATGTAGTTGTGGGAGGCTCGAATTGCGCCAAGTAAGCGGAAGCCGCGGAGTATTTTCCGTTGTTGGTGAGCTTCCAAGTGATCGCGTCCGCGGTGTCCACCTCAAGTTGCACCTCTTGAATCTTCGTCCATAGCGCGTAGAACTCATTTATATGGTTGACTGAAATTCCACCATCAAAGCAAAGGTTTTGAATCCAAAATCCGTTGCTCAATGCCATGTGCACGTTGAAGGACTTTTTCTTAGAAATAGCAATGATAGAGGGAGCAATGCTTTTAGGGGTTAACCCATCTAGCCAAGGTGCATCCCAAAACTTTGCGGTTTTTCTGTCTCCAATAGAGATGGTCACGGAGGCATAGAAGAGCTCCATGTCATCGGCATCACAAGGTATCCCCAAACCAACCCAAGGGCGGGTTGGGTCGGCCCACTCAAACCAAGGCCACCTCAAGCGAAGTGCATGCGCAAACTTCTCTAGGTTCAAGGTTTTGTGTCAATAGTCTATGTTTTGTGTCAATTCACAACTTTTTTATGCTACTTTGGTGTTACTTTTGTTGTATAATTGTCAAAAATTAACAGACTACGAGTATCTTTCTTTCCAACTATTTGCATTTTCTATTTTCGCTAACTTAAAACATAGTTGGTAAGCTATAATATTACAAGACTTATTTATATTCTTCTTTTCGGTAAGACTCTGAACTATATGTGATAGCCAAATTTTTTATTTTTTTTGAAGTGTGGCACTGGCACACCCTCTGAATATTTTCTGGCTCCGCCACTGCTTCCGGCAATCTCTATATTATTCCTCCTCTTTGGTATTTTTCCATGGCCTTTGTGCGAAGGGATTTTTATTTCTGTGCCCCTGGTTCCTTAGTTGTACTCACTTTTCCCCACGAGCTTAGTTTGTGCTCACTTTTCCCCACTCCCTTGTGCGAAACCCTGGGAAATGCTCATAGCGGGGCATGCCGTCGGGTCAAGGTTTGACCGTTAACTGGGTAACGAGTGGGGCCGCGCTGGACTGCGTCGCCCGTTGGACCTGACAAGTGGGGCCGCGTTGTAAGGTGACACTGGTTTGACCGTTGGGCCGTGTTTCCGCTGGACTGTTGGGCCTATGCTTAGCGTCGCCGTAGCCTGTTATGCATTCACCGCTGCGCGCTGCCCCGATATAGGCCTGCTATGCATGCATGCGCCGATGCGCGCCGCCACGACGCGCCACGCCGCCACGATGCGCCACGGAAGACGCAGCTTTGCTGCATGCTCTCAGCTACGATGCAGCCCTGGACGCAGCTTTGCTGCATGCTCGCAGCGACGACGCAGCCACGGACGCGACGCGATGATGCAGCCACGGACGCCGGGACAGTCGCTGCCGCGACGCGACGCATGCAGGGACAGTCGCTGCCGTGCCGCTCATCAGCCACGATGCAGCCACGAACGCAGACACGGTCGAGCCGCGCATCAACGTACGCAGAGACGGTCGCTGCCGCTGGTTCATCTCTTCTCGCACGCGTCTCCGCGTTTAAGAGCGTTGCATCGTCTCAGCCTTTTCGGTCCAGTCGCATCGATTCAGAGGAGCCATGAACGCGTGGCATACCAATCGTTTCAGTGGATGGCGAATTAAAGCAGCCGAGGCATACCGATCGACAAGCCGTGCCGGTTCGTAGCAACACGGCTCATCCTCCCCTATTTATACCCCCCAACCCTCTATCTCTTCTCCACAACTTCCATCTGTGCCGCCCCTTCTCTTCTTCACCTTACTCTCGAAAGCAGTCTCGAAGCGTAGCTAGGCGAGGAGAAGATGCAGTACAACGGCCCCACCTTCCTCTTGCCACCCACCGTGCCGGAGAGGCGGTACCCAGCCGGAGTCGTCGTCGATTGTGAGCTCCGTGTGTGGGCGATCTCGCCATGGAGGGGTCCTCGTGCGCTTGCCGAGGGGTTTCTCCGTGCGGGCTATCAGCACCTCCCGGCGGGCTCTCGAGGATGTTCCGCCTCGAGGAACTACGTCCCCACGCCGGCGCGACGACGACAGGCTACCGCGCCATCTTCACCAACCGCTTCGATGCCTACTACCTGCTCGGCCAGGTGTTTTTTGGTGGGCAGGAGTTCATCTGTTTCACCACGTACAACTTCTTCACCGACGTGGCGAGCATCTTCCCCACATGCAACATCCACAGCCTCCCGTACTATCTCGGAGAGAACGGCCAGGAGGAGGAGCAGTGAAGACGGTGCCCTAGTGTGTTAGGTCTCGTGATGCATGTCTTGCCCTAGTGTGTTTGGGATTTTATTATATTTCTATGTATTGTTGTTGGTTGTATCGTGAACTCTTTATCTCTGTCGTGTTATATCGTGTTTTATGTAAGAACTAGGGTGGGCACCCAAGAACTACTATCTATCTATGTTATTGTCGTTATAATCATGGTGTTCTTGTTATTTTCTTGTTGTTTTCTTTTTACAAATGTTTGTTTAAGACAAGTAAACGTAGTCAAATTTGTCAAAATGGATATGAAAGCTAGACAAAAAGAAGCTAATTTTTAAGCGTAAATGTTGGTGGCCATATTGCATGTTTTTGAATCGTTGGTGGTCGTAGTGCATGGTAAAGAAGGTAAACAAGAAGAGTTGTAGTTGGCCATATTGGTAATTTTTGAATTGTTGTAAGATAAAGAAGAAGACTTGTATGAACAAACAAGAAGAGTTGTATAAAAAAATATCACTCAACTGTTGTGTATGTGCAATTCGAAACAACGAGAAACGAGCTCTCAATTTGCCCATTTTTTAATTGTTGGTGTCAATTTTGGAATCAACATGCACCCTTTTTTTTTGCACTAAACCCGCCACTTTATTGATTAAACAACCATAATGTCATTACAAAGAGTCTGCCGGATCAAGTCCGGGGACACACCACGCCACACTTCACTACTATAAAGAGGCACAAGATTTAGCTAAAAGATGAGCAGCTACATTGGAGTCAACATGCACCATGTGCAATCTAATAAGGGTATACAGCAAAAAAACACATAGTCAACGTCATGGACCAGACCAACCTAGCTTGGCCCTATCGATTTGGGCCCAAGAACTCATTATACTTTTTTTTCATTTGCGCTACGTGTTGTCTGACGAAACTGAAAGTGTCAAGAACAGATGTTAAGCAAGAGAACACCAGATCGACACAGAGAATGATGGTAAGCACATAATTAACTGATACAGACCCAGTTTAAGCAACACAAGAGCACCAGATCCACACTAATAACATCACCAGATCCACACTAATAACATCTCTAATGACTGACGACTAGCAAGTAAGCAAATCCTAGAGCAATTACACAAAAGTAAAATCCTAAAGCTATGAGATTCGACTGCTTCTTCAATTCAGTCAGCTGCCTCAAGTTCTTGTTCATCTTCTTTAGTTCCCCCTTCAGATCCGCATCCCCAACTGTCGGAGCAGCACTGTCGGAGACCAAATTCTGCTGCCGGGTTGCGGCACCATTGAAAGGCATCGAGCTCTGAGATCTAGCTCTAAGCCTGGCAACGTAGTTATCCAGCCATTCGAAATGGCCGCAATGGCTCACGATCTGAAACAAAAATATGAACCCTAAATCTCAGATCCAAGGAAAAAGAATTCAGAGCAAAGGGAAAAAGAAATCAGAGCAAAATCATGAGATCTAACCTGCCCCTCTGGCTTGCTCTCGCATTTCACGAACTCTCGCCCTTTGTTGCCATTCTTGTCCGACGTACAAGTCAACCGTACCAATGGCGCGATGCGTTCGCAGTCAGGACATCGCTCCATGGGCACTGGACCATGCTGGGGCCACGAGGGGCGGGAGGCTGAACTAGAGTCCGACATATCTCGTCGCCGGAGAAGAAGAATCGCTGCTCTCGTCGCTGGAGAAGAAGAAGCAGAAGAAAGGGGAGACAATGGTGGGCGAGGACGAGCTGCTCTGTGCGTGGGTGGAGACTGGAGAAGGAGCTGCTCTGTCAGATGGAGAAGGGGGAGATTTGACGATTTGCCTCGTTGTATTTTGCAGTTTTAATATTTGCAACATCTCGTCTCACTGACATGTGGTGGTCATGTGCGAATAATCCAATTTCAGATGTAAAGTGGGGCAGATGGTAAAACTCCCTTGCGGCCAATCAAGATGCAGAACCAGCTTCGCGCGGATCGCCCGTGGAAGGCCATATCTGACGGGTGGAGTTTGGCGCTAGATTCCGATCCGACGGCGGACGTTCGACGCTAGGGTTTGGAGAGATGCTCCGGGGTTTTGAGTCAGTCAACGGGGTTATTAGGGTTTGACCTGAACTTCAAATGGCCACAAATAGTTACAAAAAAATCAAAAAATGAAAAAACTTGCATAGTTCGTCGTTTTATAAGACATAGTTACCAAAAAACCCTGGGTTTAGGGTTAAGGGTCATTTTCATGAAAAACCATTTTCAGAAGTGAGACATCGAAATCACATTCAAATGAGCATAAGTAATTCAAAAAAAATCAAAATGACATAAAACCAGCGTACCATGTTGTTATATGTGATATAGTTACTAGAAAAAAATATAAACATGGTTTATGGATAATTGATTGAAAATTGTTTCCACAAAAGAGCTATCTTGTATAGAGTTGTTTAGAGTTCGAGAATAGAGTGATGGGTTCAAATGAGCATAAGTAATTCAAAAAAATCAAAATGACATAAAACCAGCGCATAATGTTGTTATATGTGACATAGTTGCTCCTCAAAATTATTTGGATCATTTAGACAAGGTCGAATTTTTCATGAATTACAAATGGGGGTGTTTACCCTAGCTTTGGACCTCATTTGAAGCACATTTCTCACGACTACACAAAAATGATCGAATTGATCATCTAACACGTATCATTGTAACATCACATCACAGAGCAAATGAATTCAATGGTGGTTTTGTAAAAGTTCAAATATGACCTCAAATTCAAATATTTGCCTCAAATTCAAATTTTGTCTCCAATTTGAATTTGATCTCAAATTTCACATCAAAGTAAAAGTTTTCACAGATGACAACAGAAACCTTATTACAAATTCTAAAAGTTCAAAGTTTACAACTAGCATTCAAATTTCACATCTTTGTCTTGCTTCGAGTGTTCGACGACGGCTTAACCGCCTTGCTCCTAGTTTCCCTTGGTGGGATATCCACCTTTCTCTTCTTCCTTTTGCTTTGCACTTGGGGTGATGGCTGTCGAGGTGCTGAGGGAGTTATGACCAGTTGACGATCATCTGTGGGTTCAATAATGTTCAAAGGAACTACAGGAATAATTACTTCCTCATCTCCAATAGACTCAAAACCTGCAAAAGCCATGGCTTCAAATTCCTCCTCATCTCTTGGCCTTTTTCTGTTGCCTCTAGTTGTCCTGGAGCTAGGTCAGAAAAAAATAAGATTATAAGCCATCGATTAAAAAGAGAAGAAATGCACAAAATTCAGTTGAGAAATGCACACATACCAAGGTGCCGGCACTGCTAATTCAGTTTCTTCATTCTCCTCGGCTGTGGCTGCAATCAGCTCTACCTCTGCATTCTCCTCTGCATTTGTTGCTGCCCATCGTTCCTCTTCTCCAAATGATGCATCCACTGGATTGGTACAAAGCCTACGAATGTGCCCTAGAACTCCACATTTTTTGCACTTCCTCTGTTTTTTGACACGACCCTCTTCACCTCTTCTGAACCTGTTCTTCTTTGGTCTTCCTGGTGGTCTAGTGATTACAGGAGAATGTAGTTTGAACCCTGGATCTACCTGGATCCATTGATCCTTTCCCAAGAGTGCAGGCACATTAGAAGCATATGCAGCCCTGAATTTTGCAACAGAAAAATATTCAGAGATGTATTGATCGACTTCACCATCTTCACCACCGATAACCGTCATCAGATGCAGGGCATGTATGCATGGCTTCCCTCGGAGCTGCCATTGCCTACAACTGCATTCCCTAGCTGCTAGGTTAACTGGATACCTCCATTCCCTGTTTTTACTGTCAGTATATGTTACCTCAGCCACCAGTGTGTCTGAGCGAATGCATTTCATCTTCAGACCTCTTGCCTTGGCATGCAATGCCTTAATAAGAGATGGAAGCATAAGATGGCCAACATATTCTTTTTCTGCAATTCTTTTCCGGAGAGCCATCTTTATCATGATCATTTGCCGAATCTTATCAAATAATTGCCACAACAAAAGCCCTTTCAATTTCTTGATCTTTGCATTGAAACACTCTGCCAAGTTACTTGTCACATAGTCCACTTTGCAGATTGTATTGAATTTGCTTCTTGACCACAACTTCCCATGATGTGCATCTAGGTACTCCTTCACCAGAGGATTGTGAGCATACAACACACCCAAATGGTGCTCATGCTTCCTCTCACTGCATGTGTATGATGCTGGCCACAAATTATCGTCATAAATTTTACCTTTGAATTTGTTTCTGAAATTTTGCACTAGGTGGCGCATACATTCCCTATGCTCCACTCCAGGGAATACAATTCCTACTGCACTTTCTAACCCCTTGCAAGCATCAGTGTGTATAGCTAAACCTGGGGGTGTACCTATTACATTGCGCAAATTCTGCAGAAACCAGACCCAACTTTCTTCGCACTCTACCTCCACCACACCAAATGCAACTGGGAATAGCCAGTTGTTTCCATCAACAGCACAAGCTGCCACTAGCTGTCCTCTCCATCTTCCATTCAAAGCTGTTGCATCAATAGCCAAATAGGGCCTACAACCTCCATCTGCACCTAGGATATGGGCAATGAACAGTGAACCTTGTTGGCTCACTCCTATCAACCACATATGTATTTTCAGAGATAATGCAGTACGTAGTCACTGCATTACGACAGTCCACCATCGACTGAAAAACTGTGCCGACAGTAAGCTGAGGATCTTCCCTGTTCCACTCAATTGCTGGCATGTCATCACCATCATATTCATCGATAACTAAGCTGTCCATGTTCTCCCCCCTCTCTTCATCGTCAGTGTCATTAAATCTTGCACCGTTGATAGCTTCCTCCTGATATTCATCATCCATAGCTTGTTGACTAACTGTATCAACAAGATCAGGGTACATCCTCTCATCCTCATCATCAGCTCGAGGCACTTCATCGTCTGGCTTTGCATCTTGTTCTACATCGGCTGCAGCAGCCATAGGAGAAGCGGCAGAAGAAGTGGCACCAGACATATTGTTACTTGCTGAACCACTAACTCTGCTTGGTCTCGACCTACATGGAGTGCCGGGGCGCTCGCTATTAGCAGAGGCAGACGATTTTTGAACACCCTTCCCCTTGTCCCGATCAGTGCCTCGTGGCCTAAGCACCTCGACAAGAATTTTACCGAAGCGGCTTTCAGCACCCGTAGCGAAGAGCAATTCCAGATGCTCGTCGCAAGTTAGTGGGACAAATTTTTGTTCACTACTGCTGAAATATTTCAGCTCAACAGCATCGGCGTCAGTCCAACCATATGGAGGAGAACTTAATGCATTCCGCAAAGCTTTGAACGAAATGCTTGTTTCTACCACCTTCGGATAGCAAAAGCTAGACATCAAATGCGGTTTTCTACCGCGTAGCACACTAGCTTCCATTCTAACAGTCAGCCGGAAAGCAATCGCGGGATCAATCCTATTCGATTAGCAAATAAAGGTTTGAGTTAGGCCAGCAAAATTGGACAGATTCACGCGACCACCGGTCCAATACGGCCTACCTAACGAATCAGAATATCAATTAGAGAGGAAACAATGCTTACCCAGGGGTAATCCATGAATTATCCGCCGCCGATTCGACCCAATCCTCTCCTCGGTCGATGGGCCGGAGTGGGCGCTCCCCCGACATCGCTGCTTCCTCCAGATGGGGTGGGGGGGGGGTAGATGTGGCGGAGGGCAAGACAATGGCGGAGGTGGACTAGGGTTAGACGCTGCAGGACACGAGGGTGGCGGAGGCGGCACGACGGCGGCGAAGGTGCTCGAGCTCGAGCTCGATCTGATTCAGTACGCAAGGAGGCCCCACGCGTCAGTAAGCAACGACAGTTAGGACTGAGTTAACGGTCAAAGCTTGACCCGACGACAAACGTCCAGTTTGACATGTTGTGAGCACTTCAGACAAGCGAGTGGGGAAAAGTGAGCATAAGCTAAGCTCGTGGGGAAAAGTGAGTACAACTAAGGAACCAGGGGCACAGAAATAAAAATCCCTTGTGCGAATGGTTGATGTAGTTCGAAAGACTCAAGCTATAGTCTTCGCCCACAGGCCATATTCTTCGCCCGCTCTTTGGTTTTCATTCGTAGTAAAGTTTGGTTGGAGTTGTTCTATAGAATGAAATGTGTCCCTAAACAAATATGAACCGGCAGAAGTGTTTGGAGGTGATCGTATCATAGAATCCATATGTGCTGAGAACAGGAGTACCACCTATATATATACTTGTGGAAAATCCAGCATGCCTGTACAAATTTACAATCTTCTTATTTTAGCTCTGCTAGTATCTTATTATACCACCTCCAGAATGTATACACACGCAACAGCGACAACAGTAAACGGAGACGATTGCCGCCCAGGGCCAAGATACTTTCTACTTGGAACAAACCTATCTGCGGGCCCACCCGCGGAGCCCATCCGTCCACGTCACGCGATGACCACCGTGACGGCTGCACCCGACCGTCCGGTGGCGGCTTTGGGCGCGGCGGCGCCGCTGAGCACGGATTCCCGGCACGTGGGCAGGAGTCGTGCGAGACGAGCCAGGTGTCGACGCACCGGACGTGGAACTCGTGGCCGCAGCGCGGGAGCACGCGCACCTTCTCGCCGTCCTCGAACTCGCCGAGGCAGATGGCGCAGACGTCGTCGTCCGCCGGGCGGACCCGGCGGCGGACGCGCACGCGCCGTACACCTCGATGGGGAGGCTCCTCAGAGTGCGCTTCTTGAGCCCGCCGCCCAGCGACCCCCGTCGTCGTCGCCTCCTCGTCGCCGCCGGCCGACGACGCGCGCCGCGCCCAGCGGATGAGGCACCGCGCCAGCGAGTTGAGCCCCAGCGCGAAGAGCAGGGCGAAGAGCAGCGCCGCGAGGATGATCACCATGTTGGTGTCGAAGCTCGCGTCCCCGGCGCCGCTGCCGCCGCTGCTGCTGGCGCTGAGCGCGCGCTGCGCGTCGCCGGTGCTGGACGACGGCGGCTGCGAGCCTGACTGGCCCATGTACCAGCTCATGGACCTGGTGCCCATACGTGAAGGCCGCGTGCGGCTTTGCAGAACCTTCAAGAATCAAAGATCGACGACGCTTCTCCGGCAGTTATGCACCGCGCTTGTAGAAGCACGTGGACGTGGTAGCGGCCGGCTGCTAACTAATGTGGCGCACACGGTGCACTTTATATACCAACTCGCATCCGTTTCGTTCGGAAAAGCTTGCTGGGGCTTATGATGAGTGCGAGCTAGAAGAAGAGTGATGGAGCTTTTCCTGGTCTAGATTTTGATCGAGTAGATGGTGATCGGGCAAAAAATCAAGCTGTAGTGATCTGCCGCGAGATGGCCGGGGGACTTTATACAAAGAAGATCCCGAGCTGGAGGGCCACCTGGTCGCCGGGTGTTGGACTAGGGGAGCAGTTCCGGATCACTCACCTTCGTCTGAGAAATATCTGGCCCGCTTTGCCGGTGCCATGCACTTGTTGGTTGTACGGTGGTACAAGGCTACAAATGAGATAGGCACGCGTAGGCGTGCGCGCTGATGCAAACCCGCGTTCTTTTGTGATGGAGTAGCTCATAGAATAGCCAGCGGCTGGAAAGAAAGAGTATGCATATTGTTGGATGGATAGCATATCATACACGGCCAAAGGAGGAAGCAAAGTGACGAACTGACGATAGCACACTACCAAGCGGCAGAATACTGCTTTGCAAACTCTGCTCGGAGCTGATGTGTTCTGTCTACGATTGATAGTGAATCTTCCAAGGAGGCGTCTAGAATCCAGCTGACTAGTTATTTTTATAAAAGTTTTTTGTTTTCTTGTTTTGTGTCCGGCCGGCCATTGAAGTGTAATTACGCAGCTAAATATATAAACAGAAGCGCACCGCATCGATTCAAAGTGCAATCGCACGGAAAATGCATCTGCGACAACTACAAAACAAACAAAATATAAAACCTAAACATTGACCAAAGTTTTATAAAAGTAGTGACCGAAACATGGAAAAAATGTGACTGAAACCACCACCACCCCCCCCCCCCCCCCCCCCCCCCCCCCCACACCACACACACACCACACACACACACAAAAAAAAAGATGTTGTAATGCATGATGAGGTGTACATAACAGAACTACAACATCGTCAATTTATCATCAAATTGAATAAAACCAAAGTTCAAAAGATAATGTTTCATGAGGATTCCTAGTCCCGTGTCCATTCATTGCGGTCGGATCGTCACCCCTCCGTGTGCAACCGTAAAGCGGATCACACAAGGTTTATCTCTTAATCACCCCGAAGTATTATGAAAAGCTGAGATTAAGGAAGCATGGAGGACATTGGTAGAGTCGCAAGTATCGGTGATGGATACGAACTAGATGCGACACCTAGATGATCTTGGGCAAATTTAATTTTTTTAAAGGGAATGACGCCTGCCATCTGAATCATTGATGCACAAAGTCCTTTTTAGTGCAAGTTTAAAGTTTCAGAGCTTACATCTGATGGATCACACAAAGCGTACATAAAAATCAACCGAGTGAAAGAAGAAAAACATATAGCACTTATGCATCATGTATTATTGTAAACAACCGCCAACCTCGCAGATTGTAGATATCCAGAGCGACCATCGGGAGACGTGTGCATCCAAAATCATATGTGCCCGCTTCTCCTCGGGCAGGAAGCACGACAAAGTTTGGATCTAGTGAGTAGCAACATAAATAACCTTGAAAAGTTAGTATTTCTAACCTTGTTAAAGACAATGTTATTTAGATAGTTCCCTAAAACCCATACCAAAGCACATATCCAATACAAATTCACGCCTTTCTATTTTTATCAATTCCATTTAGCCATTTTTCAAATATATTTGTTATATTGGCCAGTGGAGCCAAAGGACAATCAATAAAAGGATGGTGAACACACTCTTCCGAATTAAAATGCACAATTTTATACCCCTCCCAATTCCTCTTAGCAAGATTAGCTTTTCTTATAGAAACCACACGAAAACATAGAGTCGAAGACCTAGAGACTCAATAGCTATAGCATTAGCGAAAACACTTGAAAAACTGGAAAGAGCTGAGCTATTGGTCTAGGCAGGTTGATATATCACTCCTGCCTAGCAGTGTACTCTTTGCATAATGTCAGCAACTAGTTAAGTGAAAAATATTTGTTGCTTTATTTATAAAGCGGGACGAAAGTCTGTTTTGACAGAGAGTGAAAAATATATGAGATATCAACCCACTCACATCCCGGATGCTAATTTCAACCGGTTCTGCCGTTTTTTGTAGGCCTTCTTTTCTATGTATTGTCGATCTGTCGTGCAGTTTGTTTCGTCAAAGGCTCAGATAAGTGCGCATGCATCACTGGATCAGCTCCTGACACCACGAAGATCTTCAACAATGTTTGTCTAATCTATCTCTGATCCCATAAAAATCATAAGATGCAGTAACAAAATCTCATGTTTATTCACCTACCAATATGCCGGTGACAGATCGTGTGCACGGCTTGGATGTTTTTCTCAATCCAGGAAACAAGAAACGAAACCTAATCTCTTAACCAATTCCGGCTGTCACATTCCTACCACGTAAACCGCCAATAGAAAATGATCAAACGCTTGAATACGCACACCTGTGGTGGTAGTGCTCAAGCCTGCATGCAGACACGTATGTGTGCCAGATTACAGAACATCATGTAGACTCATAAAGCCAGTGACAAGATCAGCAGCCTTGTCATATGCAGATTACAAGTAAACAAAGCTGGAGATAAGTATGCCACTTAGTGAACGGGAAGATTTATGAACTTAGTTGAGCTTAGTTGATACTATCATAGAATTCTTTGTCATGGTTAGTTGTACCGGGAAATCCCTAAGATCTGAATCTAAATTTAATGCAAATACCTAATTATTTTATTTTCCTAATGTAAATTTGAGTTAAGTAAAAGTATTAATGATTTTCCATAAAACACTAAAGCATCGCATTTGAAAATGGGCATGCGTGTTCGTCTAGTGTCGTGCCTCGTTCAAGCCAGATGTTGATGTTTTGTTCCAAGTCCTATGGCCTCTACCGGTCGTGGAGCCACGGGAAACCACGGCTGTCATCCTCAAGAGTATGTTCTGGAGGGAGGACATTGGCCGCTTTCTCGAATGAGCGGAGGAGAAAACGACCATTGAAGGAGCGGCGAAGACCCTGCAGGAAGCTACCCGCCAAGGGGAACAACTTTACATAACGCCCTTGCGCTAGAAAGTATGCATGCTGTCATACTCTACCATGGCTCAGAGGCTGAAGCGGTCGGTAGAACGAGGGCGATAGTTGCCCGTAAGAAGAGAGCAAGAACTCCAACACCTATGGGCTACGCCCAGCCGTTAGCGTGAAGAACCCAGACCCTACAAATGTAACGCGCAACCCATCCAGTGGCGGAGGCAAAAAAATAGGAGCCTGGGCGGGCCGTAAGATAAGTAAGAAAATCAAAATTGAATATTTGATATATATATATATATATATATATATATATATATATATATATATATATATACACCCCTGCTATTCTAGACTCCCTTCTAGGAATAAGTATTCTGGACAACTTTCTGAACTGCGGTTTTAAAAGTAGGTGAACTTCCGGTCACAATTTTTGAACCGTTTGTCGGAATGAGACATGAAATATACCGTTGGATAGCTATGAAAATTGCGCACCTTTCTCCTGTTGACATGTTTTCCAAATTCGGTACGGTTTAAAACAATTTTAAATATACTAAAGATTGTTTTCGCGGATTTCTCCGTTTTTTACTGTATTTTGGACGCTATTTTCAAACCGCTCATCGGATTGATGCAAACGATATACCGTTGGAAAGCTACGGAAAATGCGCACCTTTCATATCTCAGTGCTTTTTCCAAATTCGTTACGGTTTAAGAGCAGATTTAAAAATACTAAAGATTGTTTTCGCGGATTTCTCCGTTTTTCACTGTATTTTGGACGCTATTTTTAAACCGCTCATCGGATTGATGCAAACGATATGCCGTTGGAAAGCTATGGAAAATGCGCACCTTTCATATCTCAGTGCTTTTTTCCAAATTCGTTACGGTTTAAGAGCAGATTTAAAAATAAACGATTCTTTTTTCTGAACATTAATGTCCAGCGGGCTGTTTTTTGCCAATTACTTTCAAACCGCTTATCGGAAAGTAACAAATGTTATGTCGTTGGAAAGATATTGAATAGGCGCAACTTTTTCGTATAGAAATTTTTCGAAATTCGTTACGGTTTTTGATTAATTTTGAAAATAAGGAAAACAGAGAAATTAGAACACATGGGAATCGATTTAAAATTAGCATGTTTGTGGTGCTCGGATTGGGCAAGTCAGTATGGGAGAATCAAATTAGACATATATCCTTGCCAATGGATGTGGCGCCGGCCGATTTGGACTAACGAAACTCGTATAAATGATTTATATGCTTAAAATTTCCGCCCTGAGAAAACAGAGTATGCGAACTTCCTTATATACGTCCGTGAACTTCTTGTTATTCCGTTAGTGAACTTCGGTTTATTTTGTTAGTGAACTTCTGATCGCGAATTTTTTATTCTGTGTCGTGCACTATTTTTCTCATAGTTTTCAAACCGTTTATCCAAATGATGCATATGATATACCCTTTAATAGATATGAAAATTTCACATCTTCCTGTTTTGACTAGTTTTTGAATAATGAACTCTCTAACTTTATGCACTTCCGTTTTAATACTAAGTGAACTTCACGAGATAAACTTCCGTTTAATACGAAGCGAATGTCGTGTGGTGAACTTCGCGACTGAACTTCCGTTTTAATACGAGATGAACTTCGCGACTGTACTGTTTAATACGAGGTGAACGTTGCGTGGTGAACTCCCATCTAATATGGAGTGAACTTTTTATTAATTTCAAAAGTGAAATTGTTATGTGGATTTTTTATGTACGGTGAACTTCTAAAAATTAGCGAACCTCCGAAATGGATGGCCCGAACTCCCGGTCTTAAAATAGCGAACCTCCGAGATGGAAGATCTGAACTCCCGATTTTTGGAATAGCGAACCTCCAGGATGAAAAAATAGCGTCAGGTCATTTGTATCAGTTTCTGTTTTTTTTTTAATATTTTGGGATATTTTGGTTGCCTCAAACTATCTTTCAAATAACAACTAAGAAGTTTTCTGTAATTAATAAAAATAAAGAAAACAAGTTTTGGCAGGGGCAGCAGCCAGCCCACCGAGCCAGACAACGTACCAAACTATTCTAAAAAAAACACGTAACAAACGCAAGTTTTCCTGCTCCTGTGATCTGGTCAACGCACACGCACAGCTTATCCTCTCCTCCCTTTTTCGCGCGACTCGCTCCTGCATCGAGCGCCATGGACGGAGTAGCTGACGGGATCTCGAGCTGGTGCTTGCTGCCGTCGCCGCGGTTGTACAGTCGGTGCTGGGAACGAAGGGAAGTGGGGCCGGCGCAGATGGAAGGTCGGCCTGAACTAGAAAATCCACACGAACAGAACTTGGCGTCGACTGAACTTCGATTGAATTGGTTATGCTGCAGCCTGCAGGTGAGCTGTTGTCGTGCCTGACGAAGACACATGCGCGGGCGTCAGCTGAGAGGCGACGCGGCCAGTGCAGCGCTAGCCCCGCTGACGAGGACTCCCGTGGAGGCGAGCGGTGGACTGCTGCGGTAGGGAATTTAAGGTGCGGCGTTGGTCGGCAGTCTTTCGTCGGTCGGGAGCATGTGCGGCGACTGTCGGTGTTCGGGAGGACAACAAGGGCGCGCCGTGGACGCAGCCAACAGCTGCTGCCAGTTGAGAGGTCGAGGGCGCGTAGCGGACGGAGCCAGCGGTTGCCGTTTGTCGAGAGGTCGAGGGCACGCCGCGAATGGATCCACTGGATGCCGCCGGTCGGGAGGCCAAGGGCACGCCGCGGACGGAGCCAGCGGCTACCACCGGTCGGTCGGGAGGCCGAGCTTGTGGCTACCTCGCCGCGACGGGGATGGGGCCGAGGATTGGGGGCGGATGCCCTCTGGTGCAGTGGACCGGCTTCCGGCGCGTGGAGCCATGGATCTCCCGCGGTTGGCGATGGAGGTGCGGTGGCTCGCCGGCGGTTGGTGGGTCGCGGAGCGGCCTGGGTCTGGGGATACGAGGAGCGGCGAGCGGAGAGCTGGGCAGTGACGGAAATGGAGGCGGGAGCTAGAGCATAGGGGCTTCCTCGCCGGGAGGCGCGAGGGGGCGGAGGTCGCCGGGGCGCGCTGGGGCGAAGGTCGGGGCCCTCGGGCGGGGCGATTCGAGGAGGAAGAAGGTGGGGAAGTGGGGATCGAGTCTGGTGGGTAGGTGGTGGGATCGGGTGTGCTGGGGCCCTGGATCGGGGATAAGAAAGTTGTCTAGAATAACTATTCTACAAACACTTAAGGGGTTGTCTAGAATAGTCCCAGCCTATATATATATATATATATATATATATATATATATAATATATATATATATATAGGTAAATTAACAGGTGCTCCCTGGTGCCCGGGCACCTTGATAGAATACAATACATTTTGAGTATGTAGATGACACATTTAGCTCGGGTATGCACATGTTGGGTATATGGGAGGTACACATAACCTTGGGTATGTGTATTCGAGGTATCTACATGTTATATATACCTCGGGTATGTGTGTTCAATTGTACGCGTACAGATCAGGTATATATAAAAATAACTTAGGTATGTGCACATTATTAGGTATGCATACCCCATAATGTGCATACCCAAAATCATATGTACCTCCTACATACCTAAGGTATACATACCCAAGGTATATGTATATGTCTACATACCTAAAAACTGTTCGTATTCCATCCTGGTGCCCATGCTCCTAGGTGCCCCATCTGAACTTCCTATATATATAATGCAAATATAAGTACCGAAATGAACAACCATACCTTTATGATAGTTTGGAAGAGCGTAATACATAACTAAAAATAGGAAATATAGCTCACTAGACAATACAAGTCACAAACATAAACTGAGATATCCAAATGTCCATTCCAACACCCAAAACAGAACATGCAAGATTAAAATAGAAAGTAAAAACACTAATTCAAAGAGTTTAAAATACTTATTCACATTCAAAGCATGACACATACCATTAAAACACTAATAATGGCTTGGCAAAACACCTCTACAAGACTTGAAGCCATGAAACCTCGAATAATAACGACATCATCAAGTGACTTAAATATCTCCCGCTCGGTGTAACATATCATCAAGTGATTGAACCAATTATCATTTATCTTGTTGCGCAATTTGGACTTGATAATTTTCATTGCCGGGAAAGCTCTCTCAACAGATATCGTTGACACCGGCAATAACAAAGCCAACTCAATGAGCTCGTAAACCAATGGAAACACCAAGTGCTTCTCGGTTCCAACCATTTGCACCAAAACTTTCAACATCTTTGCAATAAGAAAAGGCAACATGATTTCAAATGAAGAGCATAAGTCTCAAGTTGATCCCTCAATATTGCACAATAATCACCATTAGAGAAATCAACACTTATAATTTCAGCAACACGAGAAAACTTCTCTACATCAAACTTGGAGAATAAATTCTTGGGATCAAGACATAAGAAACAAGAAAGTACCTCTGGTTTGAGTTACCGAAGTGTGATTCATCTCAACACATATTTTTTTCAATAACAACATAGAAAATTTCAACGTGATAATAATGAAGATTAGTGATGGTCCATCCCTCTTAGCCTTGAGCGACCTCGAACGTGATTCATCATATATATTTGGCACTGGAATCCCTTGGAACTACAGAATTGTGTTGGACCTCTCCAAAAAGACCGTCCCATCCACTATCTCTTATGGTGGCCAAGCGAAGTTTGACATCATCAAGTAATTCCATGGCTTGCGCAACATTTGTATCTTTACTTTGCAGAAGTCTTGAAAGCTCATTTGTAATACCAAGCAACTTTAGCATAAGCTTCAAAACAAGATCAAATATAAAGCACTGCATCTTTTCAACGTAACCTGTCATCGTATCGGCATTCTTGATAGGAGACGGGGGTCCTCTAGCCGAGGGTAGCCGTGGGGTAGAAGGGGATCGTCGTCGAGGTCGGGACTGAACACGGCAGTTTACCCAGCTTCAGATCTCGCAGCGGTGGCGAAACCCTACGTGCTGCTATAACTCACTATAAGGCAATAGCCGAGATCAGGTTACAATGAGTATTGGATGCGCCCTAAAGACGTCCCTGGTCCGGCTTATATAGGCGGCCGGACCTAGGGTTACAAGGTGATTACGTATCCGGCAAGTATACAGAGTCCTAAACCTAGCCGGCAAGTCTGCCTCCTTCCGTCTCTATCCGTGTGGGCTTCAGTCTTGGGCCTCCTCCTTGCCGGCATCCACCTACCTTACTCGTCGGCTATCTGGGCCACCCGGCAGGCAAAGCCTTTACCACCGCTGTGGGCCACCCTGGATTAGCCGGATTGATCCATATTAGTGATACCCCGAGTTGGTATATCCTCAACATAACCGCTGCATGACTCGGATTACGCCCATGTGCATCAACTGTGCTGAAGAACTGTTATAACACATGCCCACACTTCGTTCAAGCGAAGCAAAGTTTTATGTTGTGAACCCCATCTAGTATCTCCAGGTCCTAGCAAGGCTAGTTTGTTGATTCAAGCCACTTCCTGTAGACATTTCACCCCTCCCAGGTCTATCCAACATTTGTTTGTGACTTTCTTCCAACAATACTTTCTATTTTTTTGCAAGATGAACTTGTTGTTGTCACAGTCACAGCATAGCAGCTAAAAACATGAGTACCTAACAATACGCGTGTACGGCAGCTGGCGAGGAGCACGGACGGCTGGCCCGGCTCGCCGAGTACTGTCTCCGCCAATGAACACATCTCTCCAAGTTATCGGGTTATTATGTTAACGTGTGATAGTACACGTCCCATGTATCGAGTTGGGGCTGGTGGATTCCCTTTTGGCGGTTCCAAGGATCCTCGATAAAACTCCTTTCTATAGTCTAGTCTATAGATGGCGAAAAAGTTTGGATGTTTGTGAACTTCGGAGCTTCAAAGCCATAGTCATCCCCTCTTTCACTTCCATTTGGGTACTTACTAGAGCCATTGGTGCACGCTTATTCAAATAAAGGAGAGTCTTGGGTGGGGCGGCATGACCCAACACTAGTACAGAACAACACATCGGATACCCCTCATGGAACGGCACGAGTTAGGTGACTGAGAACGCGATTTTACCGTGTCCGCTGAGGCCTGACCGAACTGGGCCGCGGCTGGCCCGTCAATATTGGTACGGGTACATTTCAATCTCCGTTACCCATAGTATTGGCAACGGTCATAATTTTGGCTCGTTTCCGATATATGCCTCTATGGCAACGGAACCTTTTGGGTGTCCATGTGCAATGTGGACACGTTCCATCTTACTGGAATTCGATGCGAGCCGAGTAACTACTATGGCGTAGTGGTGCCGCGGCACCGCACATTACTCCTTAAAAACCCACGATCTCCCTAGCAACTCCTCGGGCATCCGCCACCGCAGCCGTTCGACACCGCCGCGGAGACCCTCTCACCTTCGCTTGATTGGAACCGCGTCATCGTGCCGGAGGCTGTCGCGCAGCGGCAACTGGCAATATAGGAGGCCAATGTCGTGGTCAAATGTTAGCCTCCCCGGTGGTTGGTCCCCAACAACAGGAGGGTGCCTATGCTATCGGAAGACGACACGGGATCCTCGGGCGCCCGCGACCGCAGCCGTTCGCCGCGGCGGAGAGCCTCGTCCTCGGCCGCCTGAATGGAACTGCGTCATTGTCGGGCTGGCCGTCGCGGAGCGTCACTGGCAATATAGGAGGCCAGTGCCATGGTCAAAGGTTCGCCTCCCCGGTGGCTGCACCTCAACCGCGCGTCGGTGCCTATGCCGCCTGAAAGAGTTGAGCTGCTTCAGAGCCGCCGGTCACCTCCTCCCGCCGGAGCTGCGCGACGATCCTGCCTATGACAACGATGAGATGTGGGAGGGCGCACGGGGGTTGATGACATCATCGGCGAGGACCGCATGATGACACACGGACGACTACGCGGCTCTCCCTCTCATACGAGCAGGAGAAGGCGGAGGCCCAGTTCCTTTCGGCTCGGGCTTTGTGCATAAGCCCAGTGTGTAGGCCCCAGTGTGCCAGCGAACAAATCAAAGGAAACAATTGTTTTTATCTCCTCCGTTCAGATGTTCTACTTGTTATAAATGTGCCAAACCACAGCCCTAAACGCTATCGCTCTCAGTCTCGCTCTCACTCTCACCTGGCGCCTGCAAGCAGCACCAGATCTTAGCTCCACCGTGGCGGCGCATCTCCCTCTCTTCCGACCGTGGTGGCGCGCATCTCCCTCCCTCCGATCGTGGTGACGCGCATCTACCTCTCCTCCGACCTTGTCGATGCGCATCTTCCTCTCCTCCGACCATGGCAGCGCGTCCCCCGTTCTTCGCTCCACCCGGGCAGATCTCGTCGCTCCGGGGTAGGAGGTTGCCCGGGCGGCGAGACAGAGGAAGGAGTCCGCGTCGCCTGATCTGTAGGTGGAGGGCGCATGGCGTGTCGATCCGCGGTCGGAGCAGCTGCCTACAGAAACTGTCGTACCGGAGGACGACGAGGACGACTAACGTACTCCCGCCAGATCCAAAGCTAATACATCTATTTGTGACCGCCCGTCGTGCCGACGAACTAGGGTTGTTGTCATTGTTCTGTGTAGGTTTTTTTTTCCATATGACCAGTTTAAACATGACTCCCTCCGATCCATTTGTAGTGTCACTCGAAAAGAACAGACCTAGCACAAATCGGTAGTGTAGAAACTCATGGCTGACTTAACTCCTTTGCAAAACAGATATACATTTCGGTGACACTGAATAAAAAGCCGGGTCCTTAGCCAAGGTGCGCTTGTCGTCCGGCATAATTGTTGATACACAACAATTATGCAATGGATTTGTAAGTTTGTTATTCTGTCTTATGGATCCTTTTATGTTGTATGTCATTTATGCTAGATGTATAGTGAGCTAACATGGAGTCATATATTCACTCTTTTCATTTCAGTGACCACTTTACAAAAGAGGCACCTTCGGTACATCAGCACTCGCTTATTGCACTATGTGCAGACCATGGTGCTGATCCGAATATTTAGCTCATTTAAATGAGCTAAATACAAGGTCAGGGACAAAGGGGCAAGTTGATTATATTTCGGTGACACCGTCCAAGAAGAAGATTGAATTCATGAACTTGGCAAAGTTGTAAGGCAAATGTAACAGCAAGTCATGAAGATAAATTAAGTTAGAAATGACAAGGATAAGTTTACTGATGCATGACATAGATAGATTTAGCTAAACATGTCAATGATAGATTTAGAGAGGCATGCCAATGAAGATAAGTGTAATTGGTTATCTTGTGATGCAATGAATCGGTGACATTTGTTATACCTTATGAATGAATTTGCTATCATTTTTGTACTTGTGCTGTGAGATTTTAAGTGTCTAGTGGCATCTGTAAATGTGGTATAATAGGCTTATGAAGAAATCTCAATGCAAACGGGTAAATTACGACTCCGTTACTGATGAGCTCGACACTAAGGAAACGGAGGTCTAAAAAATAACCGTTGCCAACAAGAAGCCTCATCGGCGACGGGTTTTGGCCTCCGTTGCCGATGAGGGCCTTCACATCAGCCACGGGGCGGGGACACGGACCCTTTCTCCGTTTTCGATGAGAGTTTTGGCCCGTTCTAATGTGTCGTTCTGCACTAGTGCAATGTGCGTCGGAGAACCCTCATATGTTTTCGACTTGCACTATGACCATGTCACATTGTCACCGGGAGATCTACGCGACTGCCACACACAGAGACTGGACCGCAAAGAGGGTCTAGTTTTAAATATCTCCTACGACATCGAATTGTATACTTTATCCCCATTTCATGTCACTTTTTTTATAACGATGCTGCAAAGAAATGAACACGACTATAGTGCCAAGTTTAATTTTTTTAGAAAGGTAAGTGCGCTTATGACGATCTACCAGATATGTTCCTGAAATCAATTGTCGCTTCCTATCATCCTAGAATATTCATTTAATTGATAAACCATTATATATAGTGTCCTAATTTTACTTACAAGATATTGTGATGCTAGCAGCTTGTAGATATTGTAAATGTGATTGCTATGATATATTTTTGCTTTAAATAAAAAAGTCACTATTTGGTCTAGTTTTTACTTCACGCACATTTTGTATTCCTTGTCTTTTTTCATCCTTTACGCAAATTTAAAGCGACAAAAATTCTACGCTGGATCTAGACTCATCAGTGCAGATTAAATGTGATATTTTGGATGTGTATGTATGTTTGTAGGCCAAGATTCTTGTTGTACTTTGAAGTAGGTGACGGCGTGAATCACACGCTCGTTGGGAGACCCCAAGAGGAAGGTATGATGCAGTTCAGCAGCAAGTTTTCCCTCAGAAAGAAACCAAGGTTATCGAACCAGTAGGAGCAGCAACTCTTCAGAAGGTTGGTCACGGCGCAATACGATCACCAACGTGGAATCTGCACACAACACAATCAAACTACTTTGCCCCAACGAAACAGTGAGGTTGTCAATCTCACGGCTTGCTGAAAACAAAGGATTAAACGTATGGTGTGGAAAATGAGTATTAAATTGCAGAGAATGAAAAAGGAACAGTTTGCAGTTTGTGGTTGTTTAATCAGTGTAAAAGAATGGACCGGGGTCCACAGTTCACTAGTGGTGTCTCTCCATAAAAGATAACTAACATGTTGGGTGAACAAATTACAGCTGGGCAATTGACGAATAGTGAGCGCATGACAATGCATATACATGACATGTTGACTACTATGATATTTAATTGGGCATTACGACATAATACATAGACCGTTATCCAACAGCATCTATGACTAATAATCCACCGCCGGGTTGTCATCCGAGTCCCCCGTTGGTATTAAGTTGCAAGCAACGGATAATTGCATTAAGTAAAGTGCGTAATGTAAACAAACACATATGCCCGTGGACATAGCATCGTTAGGTTATCCCTAGTGGCAACAGCACATCCACAACCTTAGAACTTTCTGTCACTGTCCCAGGTTAAACGGAGACATGAACCCACTATCTAGCATAAATACTCTCTCTTGGAGTTACAAGCATCTACTTGGCCAAAGCATCTACGAGTAACGGAAAGCATGCAAGATCTTAAATAACATATAAGATAGATTGATAATCAACTTGACATAATATTCAATATTCATCGGATCCCAGCAAACACAACATGTAGCATTACAATAATATGATCTTGATCATGTAGGGCAGCTCACAAGATCTAAACATGATGGCACAAAGTGGAGAGACAACCATCTAGCTACTGCTATGGACCCGTAGTCCAAGGATGAACTACTCACGCATCACTCCGGAGGCAGGCATGGCGATGTAGAAGCCTCCGGTGACGATTCCCCTCTCCGGCAGGGTGCCGGGAAGAGGTTCTGAACCCTCCCGAGCTAGGGTTGACGACGGCGGCGTCTCTGGAACTTTTCGTGGATATTTGCTCAGGCTTAGGGTTTTCGCGTCGGGGGGAATAAGTAGGCGAAAGGGCGGCGGCTGCGACCCCCGAGGGGCCCACACCACCCTAGGGCGCGGCAGAGGGGGGCCCGCGCCCTAGGTGCGTGTGGGGCCTCCTGGCTCCTCTCCGTGCTCCTTCGTCCGTCAGGTGTGTTCTGGAAAAATAGGGACCCCCGTGTAGTTTCGTCCAATTCCGAGAATATTTCCAGACTAGCTTTTCTGGAATACAAAAACAGCAGAAAACAGGAACTGGCACTTCGGCATCTTGTTAATAGGTTAGTCCCAAAAAATGTATAAAAGTGATATAAAGTAGATGCAAAACATGTAGCAATTGGTATAAAACAAGCATGGAACATCAAAAATTATAGATACGTTTGAGACGTATCAGCATCCCCAAGCTTAGTTCCTACTCGTCCTCGAGTAGGTAAACGATAAAAACAAAATAATTTTTGAGGTGACATGCTACTATCATAATCTTGATCATATAATATTGCAAGGCACATGTAAATGAATGAAGTGATCCAAGTCAATGGTCTATAATTTGCTACCAAATAGATAATGAGTAAACAATGAATCACACAAGCTAAACGTTTTCATGAATAGTACTTTCGAGACAAGCATCAAACAGTTTTGCATAAGTGTTAACTCATAAAGCAATAGTTTCTAATAAAAGGTATTTAATCAACACAAAGGAAGAATTTAGTTTCAGCATTTGCTTCAACTTTCAACATATTTATCTCATGGATATTGTCAACACAAAGTAGTATAACAAGTCCAATACATTGCATATAACGCATGTTGTAACAAAGTTGACACTAGTGTTTGCTTGTGGAAGACAGAAAGAATAGGAAAACTGACTCAACATAAAAGTAAAAGAAAGGCCCTTCGCAGAGGGAAGCAGGGATTAAATCATGTGCTAGAGCTTTTAGGTTTTTGAAAGCATATAGAGATTGCATAAAATATTTGATACTCCTCCCAACCTTGCTAACACAAGCCATGGCTAACCGAATCCTCGGGTGCCTTCCATCAATCACATACCATGGAGGAGTATCTATTTTTGAGAGGTGTTTGTTAATTGTCAACGAATGGTAGCGGGTGAGAACAGTATTCTACCTGTCGAACGGACTTTTAAGAGCGGCTCCCATGAAGGACGTTATTTCTACCAGCAAGGCAGATCATCCCTCTTTCTCTTTGGTTTACACACATTCAGGTATTTCACTGTTTGTCATTGCTTACTGATGAATCAGGGCAAAAGTGTGAAGAGAATTAATTGGTTAAAGTTGTAATTAATTGGGACTGGGCACCCCGTTGCCAGCTCTTTTTGCAAGTTATTGGATAAGCGGATGTATATGCCACTAGTCCAGGTGTAAAAGTCCATCACAAATAGAATAAAGAATAACCACACTAATTCCTCATGAGCTAGTAAACATTGACACAAAAAGGGAATAATAACATTTTGAATAATTTAAAGGTAGCACATGAAAAATTTACTTGGAGTGGCAAGGAAATACCACATATAGGTAGTTATGGTGGACACAAATGGCATGGATTTTGGCTCAAGGATTTGGATGCACGAGAAGCATTCCCTCTCAGTACAGAGTTTAGGCTAGCAAGGTTATGTAAGCAAACAAGAATATCAACCCGTACACCAAGTTTTATATGACAAACATATTGCAAACGTTATAAGACTTCATACCGTCTTCCTTGTTAACCAAACCCTGTTATTAGAAAATATCTAGACCTTAGAGATACCACCGATGCAAACCAAATTTTCAACAAGCTTTACGGTAGTTCTTCACTAATAGGCTTAACTCATGTGATGCACAATTTAATCATGATCTACTTGTTAACTCAAAACAATTGACAAGCATCAAGTTATCCATTTTAGTGATCTACAAGATTAAGCAAGTTTTTCCTTATACCAATTACCACATGCAACATTTTCTGAACCAACCAAACACCAATCAATTTATTTCATCAACTCTCCAAACAAATATAAGTGAAGCAAGAGAGTACTTTCTACAAAAGAAAGCTAATAGCTCTGACAAGAGATACATGAAAACAAGAGCTAAAAGCTGAACAGCGCTAGATATGAATACTCAACAAATATAAGTGAAGAATAGGAGTATTCTCATGAAAAAGCGGAGCGTGTCTCTCTCCCAATCAAGAATGCTAGGGTCCAGTCAAGCTTTATTGAAAATAAAAGTGCAATACTGAAAATAAAAGCACACAGACGCTCCAAGAAAAGCACATATGATGTGAAAGAATTAAAATATAGTTTCACTAGAGATGACCTGATAATTTTGACGATGAAGAAGGGGATGCCTTGGGCATCCCCAAGCTTAGACGCTTGAGTCTTCTTGAAATATGCTGGGGAGATCCATGGGAGCCTCCCCAAGCTTAAGCTCTTCACTCTTCTTGATCCTATTATATCATCCTTCTCTCTTGACCCTTGAAAACTTCCGTCACACCAAACTCAAAGTAGATCTCATTAGAGGGTTAGTGCATAATCAAAAATTCACATGTTCTATAAAGACGCAATATGATTTGTTACTTTAAACATTAGCTACAGCCACTGATGTTATGTGAAGCTCTTCCACCCAAAAAAGAATTTCACTCAACACTAGTAAAAGAGAGAATGCAAAATAAAAAGGCATAATCTGTCTAAAACAGAACAGTCCGCAAAGACGAATTTTTTCGAGGCACTTACGACGCTCAGATCGAGAAACTTGAACTAATGAAAGTTTCAGACATTCATAAAGATTACGCACAAAAATTTCAGATTTAATTAACAATCTGGTGATTTTAGGAATTTCGTACAGTGAACAGCAAAAATCTGTTTCTGCGCAGCAATCAAAATTAAGCATCATCTTAACATTAGAGGCTACTCTTGGCACAACAATGCGAGAAAATAAAGATACAAAGGAGTTGCTACAGAAGTAAACACTCCTTGACTCAATAAAAGAAAAATTGCAGAAAAAAATAATGGGTTGCCTCCCATAAGCGCTTTTCTTTAACGCCTTTTAGCTAGGCACAAAGCATGCATCAAGTATTACCAAGTGAAGAAGCATCAACATTGTAATTTGTTCGAACAATAGAATCATAAGGTGGCTTAATCTTCTTCCTAGGAAAGTGTTCCATACCTTTCTTGAGAGGAAATTGATATTTTATATTCCCTTCTTTCATATCAATAATAGCACCTACAGTTCTAAGAAAAGGTCTTCCCAGCACAATAGGTGTCGTCGTATCGGCATCTTGGATAGGAGACGGGGTCCTGCTAGCCGAGGGTGAACGTAGGGCAAGAAGGTGGACGTCGTCAAGGTCGGGATTGTACACGGCAGTTTACCCAGCTTCAGGCACCACGGCGGTGGCGGTGCCCTACGTGCTGCTATAACTCACTATAAGGCAATATCGCCGTGAACAGGTTACAATGGGTTAGATGTATGAGTCTCGTATGAGAGTATCGTGCCCTAAAGGCGTCCCGAGGTCCAGCTTATATAGGCGGCTGGACCTAGGGTTACAAGGTGATTACGTATCCAGCAAGTATACGGAGTCCTAAACCTAGCCGACAAGTATGCCGCCTTCCATCTTGGTCTTGGTGGCTTCGTGGGCTTCAGTCTTGGGCCTCCTCCTTGCCGGCATCCGTCTTCCTTGGTCGTCAGCTATCTGGGCCGCCCGGTAGGCAAAGCCTTCACCACCACTGCGGGCCACCCTGGACTAGCCGGATTGATCCATGCTGGTGATACCCCTAGTAGGTATATCCCCAACATTAGCCCCTGGAAGGGTTCGAGTTCTTCAGGCGCCGTCTTCTTCTTGTCGGCAACGTCCGTCTTGTCTCGTAGGCGTCTGAAGAGCTTGAAGCATTCCACCGTTGGATTAGGCGGCAGTCCGACCAGAGATTCCAGACGCATTGCCGCCAACATGGGAAAGACGGCCTGACCTCCTGTCAGGAATCTTCCACGAGTTGTCTTGTCACATTGACTAGTTAAGTCGATAGTTGACGTGTCCATGTCATCCTTGGTCCACGACAGTTTGGACTCAAGGAGAGATGAGGTGACGTCATGATGGCATCTCTGCCGTGCCACGAAGGCGATGATGGCGACCGTGTCGCTGACGACAAGGCGGCTGTGCCACGTTAGCAATTAAGCCGGAACGTGGAGCTTTGTTGTTTTATACCAATCGATGTCTTCCCAAACTGGCCAGGTTTGGGCGATCGGAAACAGCAACTAGTAATTTGGCGATTAATTTGCCTAAACCGAACGCGATGATGGCGGCGTCCCGCCTAACATTGCAGATACGGTTAGACTGAAATTTGACGGCAAGGCGGCCATACCACGAAGGTGACCTTGTTGCTGACAACAAGGCGGCTGTGTCGCTGACGACAAGGTGGCCGTGCCACGGAGGCGTCGCACCGCGTTAGCAACTAAGCTGGAACGCGGCGATAAACGAGACAGCCGTGTCGCTGACGACAAGGCGACTGCGTCGCTGATGATGGAGCTGCATGTGCAGCCCCCAAGTATCGGGCGAAGGCATTGTCGATGTCAAGCCCCCGAGTATCTGGCGAGGGGCAGCGTCGATGTCGAGCCCCCGGCTATGTTAGCCAGAGTTTTTCTTGATCCGCCTATCTGCAGTCCCCAAGCGTTGAGTCAACGTACTTGAAAGTTGGCTCGATGCTCAGAAGAACTTGTGGCGTTGTAGATCGAATGGCTGTAGTTATCGAGGTTAGTGACGCCTTTACGAAAAGGCGACTCAAGACTCGATGAAAGTGCTGCGACCGCAGCCCCAAGTGTCAATTATCCTGCATAGTAAACATAGCTGCATTAAGATGAACTTTTACTGTAAGCTGGACAAATGTAAGGCCTGAGCCGTAGTTTTGGAACAAACACTTAGGGGTTGTAAATTTTATGTGGCCCGCCTTAATATTTATCTGGCATATATGCTTAGTTTTTTGTATGTTGGCGGTACCGCAGCGCAGTTACTTCAGCTGAGTCAACCAGGCCTAGTACCAAATAGTTTAGACTCAGACACCAAAGCCGGCGTGTTGGTGCCAAAAACATACTACTAGGCAACCCACATATAAACAATCAGAATAAGGATATTAGGCGGTGCAAAATGATTGCTTAATTTGTCCCGGAGGCGGCAAGTATCGAAAAGTTTGAACCACTTAGCACATAGCAGATTTTGGGTAACTTTGATACTAAGAATATATGATCACATGAAAAGACAAAAGACGGCCCGATCTCAGAGCATAATGAGCAAACCATAGACTTTTATTTCATGACCACATGATTAATTAAATGTTATAAAGAACTTATCTTTTTGATGTATGCTGACGTCGATGTCGAGAAGGGTGAGTCGGAAGACGGCAGCCCCAGGCTGAAGAAGACAACTCCTAGGATATAGGCGGCAGCCCCAGGGATGTAGGCGGCAGCCCCCGGACGTTGACGGCAGCCTCAGGATGTAGGCGGCAGCCCCCGGTATGTAGGCGGCAGCCCCAGTATGTCGGCGACTTCATATTTCTCCTCTTATGTTGTATGCCACAGCTTGTTGGTTTCGCCATGCTTGACGAATAGACGATGACGATTAGTTCGCGACGGCAATTGAGCCGGGACGCGGTGATGATGATGGTGAGATGCTGACTCCCACTTAAATTAACATGCATGCGATTAGCGCTCTGGACGAATAATCCATGCATGTGCATTGTTCCTTGCATACGTAGGTTGTTTTTTGCATCGATCGCTGTCTTCCCAAACTGGCCAGGTTTAGGCGATCGGCTAACAAGTATGCCGGAAGGACGTCGTGCCGCGTCGGAATGCGACGGTAAATACGCCGGAGAGGCGTGTGCCGTGTTAGCAATTAAGCCAGAACGCGAGAATGAAGGTGGCGATGAATCCGCCTAAGACAACGGAACCGAACATGGCCTAGATGGCGATGAATTCGTCTAAGTCGGATGCAATGATGGCGGCGTCCCGCTGACATCGCTGACATGACGAGATTTGATGACTCGAATAGTCGAGTGCAATATTTGGTCGAAGACGAAGACACAGATGTACTGGATATCTGGCCGCCTTAACTTTGTACGATTTGAAACATGGCATCCTGGTAGGAAAATCCATGCATATAATTGAGTCTCACGTGATTGGCTGCTCCTTGGAAACTGATCCAACTGATGGACTGTTTTTCCCTTGGAACCTGGAGCACGTGATTTATTTGTGCTAGCATGTATTCGATCCAATCTGGAATCAAACGAGACATGCCCGAAAACAATTTGCTAACTGCACGCGTGGCTCCAAGTCCGACGAGATCCACTTGGTAGCCTGATTGCTAGCGCGTTTCTCGGGACTTGACTGCCTTTCCACGTTGATCTCAGCTGTAGCGTTCTGACGAACGCTCGTCTTAGCCCTGAGACTGGCCACAATGGGGGTATCATAGGTGGTATCATGCATGCCATGTTGGCAAAAAGCTGACGTGTCACTGCAATTAATGATGAGAGAGGTGATAGTGGTATCATAGGTAGATACCGTAACATAACGGATTCCAATGCAAGCTGAGAGTCTACAACCTAATAAATGCAGTACTATATGATACCACACATATGTTACTACCCATTGTGGCACTAGTAACATAGACTAGTATCATATGCATGATACTACTATATGATACTCCCCATTGTGACGAGTCTGAGGCTGATGGACTGCTTTGGATCAGCGCATGGATACGGCAAACCGAACGCATGCAGCGACTTGCTTTCGCCTCGGGACTCGCCGCCGCCTAGTTGCTGCAATGAGCCTTCCGTGACATCACCCAGGACGTGTGTGGCACGGAAGATGAGCACGCACGAGGACAGGTCCGGCACTGAGCCCCGCGCTGATGAAGATGGATTGGCCGAATCGATCTGCACGAGGATGCAGGATCCGCGCGTGCCGGCAAGACGGATTAGCCGGCTAGATCGATCCGCCGGTGATGTAGATGCTGACCTTGTCGGAGGTGATGACTCCGGCCAGATTTTGTCGATGAAGATGATCCCGTCCGGAACGTGACGCCTGACGCCTTATGCCCCACGGTGGGCGCCAACTGTCGTCGTATCGGCATCTTGGATAGGAGACGGGGGCCTGCTAGCCGAGGGTGAACGTAGAGCAAGAAGGTGGACGTCGTCAAGGTCGGGATTGTACACGGCAGTTTACCCAGCTTCAGGCACCACGGCGGTGGCGGTGCCCTACGTGCTGCTATAACTCACTATAAGGCAATATCGCCGTGAACAGGTTACAATGGGTTGGATGTATGAGTCTCGTATGAGAGTATCGTGCCCTAAAGGCGTCCCGAGGTCCAGCTTATATAGGCGGCTGGACCTAGGGTTACAAGGTGATTACGTATCCAGCAAGTATACGGAGTTCTAAACCTAGCCGGCAAGTATGCCGCCTTCAATCTTGGTCTTGGTGGCTTCGTGGGCTTCAGTCTTGGGCCTCCTCCTTGCCGGCTTCCGTCTTCCTTGGTCGTCAGCTATCTGGGCCGCCCGGTAGGCCAAGCCTTCACCACCACTGCGGGCCACCCTGGACTAGCCGGATTGATCCATGCTGGTGATACCCCTAGTAGGTATATCCCCAACAATAGGGCATGATGGATTGTATTCAATATCTAAGACAATAAAATCAACGGGGACATAATTGTTGTTAACCATGATAAGAACATCATCAATTCTTCTCAAAGGTTTTTTAATGGTAGAATCAGCAAGGTGAACATCCAAGTAACAATTTTCCAAAGGTGCTAAATCAAGCATATCATAAAATCTTTTAGGCATAACAGAAATACTAGCACCAAGGTCACACAAAGCATTGCAATCAAAGTCATTCAATTTCATTTTAATGATGGGCTCCCAACCATCTTCTAACTTCCTAGGGATAGAAGCTTCATGTTTTAATTTCTCTTCCCTAACTTGCATGAGAGCATTAGTAATATGTTTAGTAAAAGCCATGTTTATAGCACTAGCATTAGGACTTCTAGCTAGCTTTTGCAAGAACTTAATTACTTCAGAAATATTGCAACCATCAAAATCAAAGTCATTATTATCAAAAGTAATGGAGTTATTATCTTCCTTATTGCTAGAAATTTCAGCATCTTTATCAAGGACAGTTTCAGAGTTATCAGGCAATTTAGGACATTTTGCAATAGAAGTGGAAACATTACCAACACCAATTATCTTGCCATTAATGGTAGGAGGTTTGCTAACACTTGAGTTTGAAGCATTTTCAGAAGTAGTAATAGTATAAACTCTAGCAATATTATTCTTTCTAGCAATTTCATCCTCTCTTTCCCATCTAGCATGCAATTCAGCTAACATCCTCACATTGTTATCAATTTTAACTTGTATAGCATTGAGAGTTTTGCTCTCTTTAACATCATGAGGCATGTTCTTTAGTTTCAACAAGTCAACATCAAGAGCAAGACTATCAACTTTAGAGGAAAGCACATCAATTTTCCCAAATTTCTCCTCAACAGTTTTATTGAAAGCAGTTTGTGTACTAATAAAATCCTTAAGCATAACTTCAAGATCGGAGGGTACACTCTTATTATTGTTATAGGAGTTACTATAGGAATTTCCATAACCATTGCCACTATTGGAAGGATAGGGCCTATAATTGCTATTACCAAAATTATTCCTATAAGCATTGTTGTTGAAGTTATTATTTTTAATGAAGTTCACATCAACATGCTCTTCTTGAGCAACCAAAGAAGCTAAAGGAACATTATTTGGATCAACATGTGTTTGACCATTTGCAAGCATAGACATAATAGTATCAATTTTGGCACTCAAGAAGAGGTTTCCTCAACAGAATTTACCTTCTTACCTGTTGGAGCTCTCTCGGTGTGCCACTCAGAATAATTAATCATCATATCATCTAGAAGCTTTGTTGCAGCACCCAAAGTGATGGACATAAAGGTACCTCCAGCGGCCGAATCCAATAAATTCCTTGAAGAAAAATTTAATCCTGCATAGAAGGTTTGGATGATCATCCAAGTAGTCAGTCCATGAGTGGGACAATTTTTAACCAATGATTTCATTCTCTCCCATGCTTGAGCAACATGTTCATTATCAAATTGCTTAAAATTCATTATGCTACTTCTCAAAGAAATAATCTTAGCAGGAGGATAATATTTTCCAATAAAAGCATCTTTGCATTTAGTCCATGAATCAATACTATTTCTAGGCAAAGATAGCAACCATTCTTTAGCACGTCCTCTCAAGGAGAAAGGAAAAAGTTTCAGTTTAATAATATCACCATCTACTTCCTTGAGCTTTTGCATTTCACAAAGTTCAACAAAGTTATTAAGGTGAACAACAGCATCATCAGTACTAACACCAGAAAATTGCTCTTTCATAACAAGATTTAAAAGTGCAGGTTTAATTTCATAAAATTCTGCTGAAGCAGCAGGTGGAGCAATAGGTGTGCATATGAAATCATTGTTGTTCGTGCTAGTGAAATCACACAACTTAGTGTTCTCAGGAGTACTCATTTTAGCAGAAATAAAACAGGACAGAAAATAACTTGAAAGTAAACTAGATGCAAGTAACTAATTTTTTTGTGTTTTTGATAATTGAAAGCAAACAAGATAAAATAAAATAAACTAAGCAAGACAAAAACAAAGTAAAGAGATTGGAAGCGTGAAACTCCCCTTGCAGAAGACTGCTGTCTCCCCGGCAACGGCGCCAGAAAAAGAGCTTGATGGCGTGAATCACACGATCGTTGGGAGACCCCAAGAGGAAGGTATGATGCAGTTCAGCAGCAAGTTTTCCCTCAGAAAGAAACCAAGGTTATCGAACCAGTAGGAGCAGCAACTCTTCAGAAGGTTGTTGGTGGCTCGCACGGCGCAATACGATCACCAACGTGGAATCTGCACACAACACAATCAAACTACTTTGCCCCAACGAAACAGTGAGGTTGTCAATCTCACCGGCTTGCTGAAAACAAAGGATTAAACGTATGGTGTGGAAAATGAGTATTAAATTGCAGAGAATGAAAAAGGAACAGTTTGCAGTTTGTGGTTGTTTAATCAGTGTAAAAGAATGGACCGGGGTCCACAGTTCACTAGTGGTGTCTCTCCATAAAAGATAACTAACATGTTGGGTGAACAAATTACAGCTGGGCAATTGACAAATAGTGAGCGCATGACAATGCATATATATGACATGATGACTACTATGATATTTAATTGGGCATTACGACAAATACATAGACCGTTATCCAACAGCATCTATGACTAATAATCCACCGCCGGGTTGTCATCCGAGTCCCCATTGGTATTAAGTTGCAAGCAACGGATAATTGCATTAAGTAAAGCGCGTAATGTAAACAAACACATATGCCCGTGGACATAGCATCGTTAGGTTATCCCTAGTGGCAACAGCACATCCACAACCTTAGAACTTTCTGTCACTGTCCCAGATTAAACGGAGGCATGAACCCACTATCTAGCATAAATACTCTCTCTTGGAGTTACAAGCATCTACTTGGCCAAAGCATCTACGAGTAACGGAAAGCATGCAAGATCTTAAATAACATATAAGATAGATTGATAATCAACTTGACATAGTATTCAATATTCATCGGATCCCAGCAAACACAACATGTAGCATTACAATAATATGATCTTGATCATGTAGGGCAGCTCACAAGATCTAAACATGATGGCACAAAGTGGAGAGACAACCATCTAGCTACTGCTATGGACCCGTAGTCCAAGGATGAACTACTCACGCATCACTCCGGAGGCAGGCATGGCGATGTAGAAGCCTCCGGTGACGATTTCCCTCTCCCGCAGAGTGCCGGGAAGAGGTTCTGAACCCTCCCGAGCTAGGGTTGATGGCGGCGGCGTTTCTGAAACTTTTCGTGGATATTGCTCAGGCCCTTAGGGTTTTCGCGTCGGGGGGAATAAGTAGGCGAAAGGGCGGCGACTGACGACCCCCGAGGGGCCCACACCACCCTAGGGCGCGGCAGAGGGGGGCCCACGCCCTAGGTGCGTGTGGGGCCCTCCTGGCTCCTCTCCGTTGCTCCTTCGGTCTTCAGATGTGTTCTGGTAAAATAGGGACCCCCGTGAAGTTTCGTCCAATTCCGAGAATATTTCCAGACTAGCTTTTCTGGAATACAAAAACAGCAGAAAACAGGAACTGTCACTTCGGCATCTTGTTAATAGGTTAGTTCCAAAAAATGTATAAAAGTGATATAAAGTAGATGCAAAACATGTAGCAATTGGTATAAAACAAGCATGGAACATCAAAAATTATAGATACGTTTGAGACCTATCAGTAGGTATGTCCAACTTTCCCATTTGGTGCTCGATGAAGATATATGGATCTATGCATAAGGCAACAACATTGGCGGGAGAAAAGACTATTATCTATGGAATTCTGCTTCTGTCTCCTTAGACATGATTGAGACTTCTTGAAGGCAGTCCTTGTCGAGGAGTGTTGATGGAAATATAGACGGTCCCCATCACCTCGCTGGACAAGAACAATGGCGTCGACTCTTTGTGGGGATGAAACATCGCTTCTAACCAAAGAAGATTCGGCGGGCTACTAGTGGCATGATCGTCTTATGGGCATTTTCGAAGGAGAGGAATCACATAATGTTATAGAAAAATGTAGCTTTTGCAATATTTAGAGGTTGCTTTAGTAGTTCACTGGGACATGACGAGATAGACCGCACTTGCCTTCTCTCACTGTGTTTGGATGTAGGAAAGTTTGTTGGGAAATGAATCGTACTAGCAATTCCATGTCCCAGATGGAAAGGAAATGGACTGCAATTCTAATTCCACTGTTTGGTTGTGACTGGAATTTATGGCTGAAATCGGAGGGTAGAACACGATTCCAATTCCTGTTTGGATGTATAAATCTTGGAATTGAATGTGTTGTTCAGTTTAGACAATATAAAACTTGTAAACAATTATATATGTATATTTGAATATTGATATATTAGTTTGCGCACATAATAACATTAAAAATTCAAAATCAAGTTACAAATAATAACATCTGGAGATTTTTCGCAGGCCAAAAATTCGAAACTGAAGATTTTCAGAGGCCAAACTCTGAACTTCACGCTCGCGCGTGCGGCGGCGACGACCGGCGACAGTGGCGAGGAAAAGGCCAAACCGTAACAAGGAACGCTCACAGCTACGAACCATACGAAATTAACAAGATAATTAACTAGGAAGGAGATAATAAAATCAATCAACGGCGCCACCGCGCTGTCGTCCTCTTCTTCCCGCCGTCGCCGCCGCGGCCGGTGCTCTTGTGCAGGCCCAGGTACGCCGCTAGGAATAGGTTGTCCTCCAGACGCACGGCGCGCGAGACGCCCCTAGCCGCCGGCCGGCCCGGCGGAAACTTTTGAGCATCAAGTCCCTTATCCTCTCTATTTTCTATCAATCTGAGCCCGCTGGAATCCAAGTAGCAAGTAGAATGAATCCATCGGAGGAGGAGACCTGCACAGTTCAAATAAATCACACGTTTAGGCAGTAAAAATTCAGATTAAATAAACTGCATCGGAGGAGGAGACACAGAAGATGCAGGGTGGACGCAGCCATGCAGGAGACGAGAAGAGGTCGGAGAAAAAGAAGCCCAGGAAGAGGAAGGACTGGAGATGGCCAGCTCGCCGCCGCCCTTCCCCTCTAGCAACTACTTATACCGCCGTCCTTCCCATCCCCAATCGACGATTTTAGGGTTAGGTCACTCAGAGAGGGAAAACACGGTGCGGCCCCGGCCGGGAACGGACCAGTCAGAGGCGGGAGAGAATGCGGCGGCGCGAAGGAGAGGAAGGGGAGCGGGAGGTACCTGGCCACGGCGCCGGCGCCGCAGTTTCGCCTGGGTCGACCTTGCTCACGAGGGGGAGAGACCTGTTTCGCGAGGACGAAACGATTCGCGAACGCGGTGCTCGCTCCGTTTCCGTGAGATTCCCAGCCTCCAGGCTCGGAAACATTTGGCCCGAGCGGACACCTGCGGGGGATGAGCTGGGAATTGCTCGGCGTTTCAAGGCCCAGATTCCGTGACCACCCCAAACGGTGGAAATTACTATCCAATTACATATTCCCTAATTTCAGCCCCCAATTTCTACATCCAAACACAGTGTCAAGGTTGTAGTCATGTAGAGATGACCTAGTCTTTTTGTCGGCCCTTTGGTTCCGCCATTTCATTTCATCACTTTTGCTCGTTTAACTGTTTTGGTTTCCATTTATTCAATGGTTGAGCCGGTTAAAAAAAAGTTCGCCATCAAGAGCAGGAAGACCTACCTTTGAGATGTATTTTTTATGCAGATGTCGAGTGTGAGACCATTTTCTTATCTTAGTTTCTAAGCATGTCTTTTATTTCAGTCGTCCATTAAGCACAGATCTTTGTGAAGCGATTCTAAAATAAGCAATATTGGACATCCACATCGCTCTAAGACGATACAAAAAGTGATGATACATATATACTCAACTAAACAATGCAACCCATCAGGTTCCAGATTTAACTGGACCATAGTGACAGTCCAGCAAGGTAAAGGTAGTGAGATGGCGATCAGTCGATAGGTGGGCGTGGCAGACAAGGACACGTTGGCATGAAAAGATAGGGAAAGTACACAGGAAGGCAAAAAAGGAAGGAGGAAGGTAACGTCTATGTGGATGGTTCCACTAACTCCGCGATCGGAACGAGCAAGGCATCTCCACTCGTCCCAGCGCCCCCTCAAGAGGCGATATAGCCTCGTTTGGCCTAAATAGCGCCGTTTTTCTCCCAGTCGCCTCATCAGGAGTCCAAATAGCGCCGCTACGAGATCAATGAACACCAGTACACAAAGGATTACTACCTTGCAGATGGCATCTACCCAAAGTGGTCAACATTTGTGAAGAGCATCTCCAACCCTGTGCCAGGAAGCGCGAAAACTTGGTTTTCCAAGTGCCAAGAGTCTTGCAGGAAGGATGTTGAATGGACATTTGGTGCGCTGCAGTCTCGATTCGCTGTTGTCCGGTACCCAGCTATGACTTGGTCGAAGGCCAATATGTGGGAGGTGATGAATTGTTGTGTGATCTTGCATAACATGATCATTGAGAGTGAGCGGAATGATCCGGTGGCTGAGAGCCATACTACCGACAGGGTCCTCTTGCAGATGTAGATCACCAGGACGCGCAAAGGCAATGGCAATGCCTAGTTCGATTTGTTCTATTTATTTTCATTGTTGAACTATTTATGTGTGGATTTGTATGTTGAACTATTTTTATGTGTGAATTTGTATGTCGAACCATTTAAATGTGTCGGCGTTTTTATGTGAAATATGACCAAAATTCGCCGGCTGGGGGGCGGCCTGGGTTCTACGGCTGAGAATCTGCGCCCCAGCGCGCAGAATAGCGCCGGAAAACGGCCTGGGAAGGGCCAACGAGTGGAGATGCCCGATCACGCTCAAGTCGCGTTCTCAGCGGAATATTCCGCACTAACTACTTCGACGAATAAATTCTTACTCCAATTAACTTTGGTTTCGGATAGATATTACACCCGTTTTGGGGACAAAGATGCTCAACTTGTTAGTATTAGAGATAAATCCCGTGTTTGGATTTCTGGCGCAACTACTCGACGATTACGACCAGTGGTGAGTGGATCGAGTCGATGGATGTCTTACTCCCGCACATGAACGGGTCTTCTCGTCCTGACTAGTCATGGAGAAAACATATCCGCTCGAAAGCTCATCACCATCACTTCAAAACCAGCCCAAATGATACACAAGAAAAGACCGCCTTCGCAGTTCGCACGACCACAACATTAATTTGCACTTTCCGGAATTCCTACCCGGCTCTCACTGTCAAAGACATCACTGATCAGCATGTGCGATGGGGCCTTCAGCTTGCTGACACTATTCAGTGCCATTGACAACGTTGTTCGCCCATGTACCCGATCACCCGGGTACAACCTACAAGAAATACGTTGGCTGTTCATTATCGTTGTTCCCGGCGTGGTGAAAGTATGGGCGGCGCTCGACTGCATGCCGCGCCTTTTTTTTTATTCCTCTGGATTGGTATAGCTGTAGTATCTGAACTTAACACACCAACTCACACCACACGCACGCAGTCAACAACACAGATCCTAATGTGCAAGCTAAGACCTACATATCTATACAAACCCCACGCGTTTTGTGACTCCTATCCCTATGGCTCGAACGTGTGCTGAGAGAGGTCAGCAAAGAATATTACACTGCCCTAATGAACAGTGCAGCAACAGTGTCCGCAGTGCCCGCGGGTGAGACGCCTGGAAAATCGCTCCCGAAGGCCTTCCACAGCGTATCCTTTCTGCGGTGCCCAAATGGATTCTCAGTCATCGGGCACCGATTCCCTCCGTTGCCCAGGTGGTGCCCTAAATTTTTTTCAGGGACTCAAAGAGCTGGCCAATAAAATATTGCTGCTATTGAACTCGTCAGCCAATCACAAGGAAGAGAAGGAAAGAAGCATGCGTGGTTAGCCAAGTCTTCTGTACTAATACGGGTCCCACTTTATTTATGGGCTTCGACTGTTTTTGAAGAACGCTGTGAGACCGGAGCCTGAATATTTTCTCAGGGCATCGCTGATGCGGTGGCAATTTTTTTTGGCTTTAGGCACCGATCACGTTGTGGAAGGCCGAAGGGAGTCGATCTCGGGTTGGGAGGGGGGCCGGGGAGGGAGGCCACTGCCTCACCTTGCCAAGCTCAGTTCTCGACTGCATGCCGCGCCTAGCAAGGAAGATAAGCTCTGGGTTGTTGTAAAAAGAAGACTTGGACTAGGCCACATGCGAAACGTTCATTAGCCAGGTGGATTCAAATGGGCCGACGCTTAGTTAACACTATCTGGACCAGAAATCCCAGACCACCAGGCTCTCCGCCTGGGGAGAACTTCTCGGCACATCAATAACCTTGGTCAAGTTCAACAACAAAAAATCAACATTTCCCCTCCTGTTTATTGCTTTCAGATTATCATCCCTGGTTTTCCGTAAAAGCAGCCGAGCAGGTTCAGGAATCTTGTTTCGAGTTCTCTTTGTGATAGCACGAACATCCAGGAAAAAACATGTGAAATGCCAACGTTCCGGTAGGAAATTCCACATGAAAAAACAGAACCGATAAACCGTGAGAATACAGATTTTTGTCTTAGTCTAAGACTTTTTTTTAGAGAGAAATAGTGGTCTTAGTTTAGTATTTGTGCCCACCAACGAAAGCAGCTCAGTTCACTGTGGCAAGGATCGATCCGTGTGGCCGTGTTCCGTTGATCACGTATATAAAATCAGAGAGCGAAGTCGATAGGAAATAGTACTAGACAGCTGACAAGGAAGGAAATCATTTGGATACAGCACGCACATTACATAGAACACGCACATTACATAGAACACAAATCAGTTCACCACTGCTCGCGGAACACACCTACATGCGCCCAGGTCACAAGAACGACACAACGAACAGTACACAAATCGACCCTAAACCATAAACGACGGCTAGCTAGAAGGAAACGGATCTGACCGCTAAACCCTAGCTAAGCTTCCATGCTAGTGGTAGCAATTTATTCTCTGGGCATCAACTCCGCGCAGGGGGAATGGACGGCGTAGACACGCACTCAGGGCACATCAGTTGATCCTGCACAAAAACGAGGAAGGCTCGTGCATGTCAAAACCTGATACTCCATAGTATCTACTAAGTACAGATTATAGAATGTAAGTGTATATGGGGACGTACGAGTTGCAGTTGACGCTGGGGCTGATCTTGTAGGGGAGTGCGACGTTGCACTTGGAGGGGAGCTGGGTGGCGCGGGTCATGTCGTCCCCGCTGGGCGCGGCGCTGGCGACCCTCTTGAGGCAGCCGCAGATGGTGCGGCGGTCCGGGGTGTTGTTGGCCTGGGACAGCAGGGTCCTGATGCCGCTGCAGCAGCCGCGGGCCGGCGTCCCGCCCTCCTGCACGTACTGCAGGCACGGCATCAGCGAGCTGTACACCGTCGAGCACGAGATGTCCGGGCGCGCCGGCGCCACCACCGCCGACGCCAGCACTAGGGCCAGCACCACCATCGAAGCATTCATCCTCGCAGCCGCCATGTCGATCAAGTGATGTTTCGCCGCTAGCTCTAGCTGGTCTCTGTGTGTGTGTGTTGTTTAGGTTGAGTGATGTGGGTGGCGTGAGTGTGTGAAGAGAGTGAGGGGTCTAGGAGGGTTTATATTCAGGGGAGTGAAAGGTTTAGTGCTCCTGGGGTGGTTGTAAGTTGAGCGCATATAGGAGGGGAGTTAAGAGCGCGGCCTGGTAGATGGCTGTGTGGCTACCGGTTAGTCTTAATTTGGACCGAAGGATATGAAGGGTGTCGCAGGCAGTAAGATTGTTCTTACGAGACGTTCTTACTCGTTCTGTGATCAGTTCACAACGCGCATGCAGGGCCAGGTCCGAGAGATAAGCCGAACAGGATCAACCTGCACGTAGGTACGTTCCGTACCATGTAGCCATGTTCACTCCGTCGGCGAGCGGACATGACAAGACATTATATGTGGCCTACGCAAGAAATCCATGTACATAATATATGGATCCTGGATCCAGTCTTCCGGTTTAACACAGTTCAAGTTTATAAGAAAATCTAAAAGAAACAAAAATTCACACCCGGACCAATTTGAGGTTTCAGGAGAGGGTTTAGGGCTTATAATTTAGAGTTTTAAGGGTTTAGCAGTTAGCAGCATAGAGGTTCTTAGCCTTGGCCCCGTTTTTCCTTGCAGATTTTGTTATGTACTATCTTCATAATTAGGAAAATGGAAGTCTTGTAGAAAAATAGTAGGCTGCCGCTGCCTATGCTGTTCGCCTCTGCGATCGACCTTCAATGGAGCCGCAGGCGCCTGCTGGCCACCCTGCTACAGATGCTTCCTCTTTTTATACAGATTTAGATCTGCAGAGCTAAACACTGTGCCGAAGTTACCTGTAGATGGCCAGTGGATTTATGGAGGCTACGTGCAGCGGCCATGTGAGCGCACCTTCATCACATTTACAGCGGCTGCTTCCCGGTCTGCAAGGCCCGCGGCAGGTAGCGTAAATGCCTCTAGAACCTACTCCTCAATCCCTTCTCTGTAGACTGTAGCTGCTCTGATCACATTGCTCAGCCAGGCTTTTATATTTAGGTCTCCTTTGATTCATAGGATAGGAAAATTGTAGGAATAGAAATCTTATAGGAATGAGATGGCATGTCTAAGTTAATCTTATAGTAAGAGTAAGTTTGTTTGATTGTGGTAAAGCAGAAATTCGGTTTGGAACCCAAGCACAGATGCTCCTGTTATCGTGTCCCTCCGATCTCATCAGGCTCTGCACCAATGGCCCCATCTAGACATTTGTTACCGTGATAGAAATCGGTCCCGTGTCCCACAACCGCCCAGACATTTAATGTACACGTTCACGGCTTTCGTCAAGGAACAGATATGCACGGATCGACGGGACCTGGTTCCGTACCTCCTCTACCGTTTCTATGAGGGAGCCGTTCAGCTCGGTTCTCTCCCGAGAGTTTCGAAATTTGAATGAACACAAACTTTGTTGGGCTGCTAGGGTTTAGATCTCACCCAAATACCCAATCCCGCTATCCCTCTCCCAGATTCACTAATAATCTTTTTCCATTTGGTTAATCCCCTGCACAAGTGGCAGCAGGCAGCAGAAATATACAAACAAAATAAGACAACATCTTTCAATCATGCAAATCTGAGCATGGCTGAAAGCTGAAATCAAACATGCTCACAAATCAAGATACAATCCAAATTAAATACTTTCTTGTACATAGGATATAGATGGAACATAAGTATCTCAAATAATTCTCGATTACTTCAAGCAAGATTCCATTCGTTCTCGAAAAATATTGACATAACAACTAACAAAATTCAGCTAATAAATATGCAGTCTTTCCGCCGTAAAGCACACACAACTTGATCGCCACGACACCCTTGCCTTCTTCTGGAGCTTCCTAGTGTTCTTTGCATCTGACCATATATAGCAATAAGAAAGCATCACAGTTAGAATTGGTCCAGTTCAACTGAAGCTAAGAACAATCTAAGAAAGCAATAAGAAAGCATCTGGATGTGACACTGTTTTGATGCACTGTAGCCCGTAGCTAATGCAAAAATATAGGGGAAAATAATCTAAGAAACCAAAAAGAGGGCTGCAAGTAAATGTCATGCACATTGTTGTAATACGATGCTGATGAAAGACTCCCATCAACATATACATTCAATATAGCAAATGTTGTCAGCAGGCAGCAGTGGCGGACCCAGAAAAAAATTGGAGGGTGGGCACAATCTAAAAAAATGTCGCACCGCGATTTTTTTTTACCAAATTGACACAACATTGTAGTTTAACACATATTTTTCAAATGAACGTGATTCCGATACAAATTTAAAACATGAACAAAGTCTTACATGATGAAGTATAGCATAAATAGGCGCAATATAGTTATTTCTCTTCATAATCAATTCTATAATTACTAGAGAAACATATAACGTCATGTATAAGAAAGCTAATGATTTCAGTTATAGGATCTAGACATTGTCCAGTAGACCAATTAAAGAGGCGGTAGAAAAAAACAGTAGAAAAAAGGCCCAAACAGCCAACCTGGGCCACGAATTTGAGTTCATATTAGGGGTAGTCAGGAATTTTCACAGAATTCTGGGTGGGCCACGGCCCACCCGGCCCACCCTCTGGGTCCGCCACTGGCAGGCAGCAGCTACAGCTAGCACTAAATAGACTACAGGCACTGCACCTTGCAACAAGAAAGACAGTAGTAGTGATGCAACTTGGACAGGAGGCATCCTATGGGAAGAGAGATTCCTTTGATTGTTGTAAAGGAATTTTTCCATGAGGTTGACCTCATGCTTTATTCCTATAGGAATTGCACTACAAGATTCCTATGGGATTAATTCCTATAGGATGTGATCCTATGAATCAAACAAGGATAGTAAAATCATAGGAATAGGAAAATCATAGAATTGCATTGTCATGCACACTCCAATTCTATAGGATTTTGCATACACCAAAGTTTGTTTGATTCACCAAAGGAATTGTAAAATGAGATTGGAGTGAATGTTAGATTTCCTATGGGATGTAGTACAATGATTCCTATAGGATTTTTTCCTATAGGATCCAATCCTACAAATCAAATGACCAAGATAGGAAAATTTCCTATAGGATTTATTCCTTCACAAATCCTTTGCCATTCCTTTGAATCAAACATGCCCTATAGGAAAATTTCCTATAGGAATAAATCCTTTGAAAATCCTTTGTCATTCCTTTGAATCAAACGAGCCCAAAGCTACGACTTGACTGACAAGAAACAAATAAGGATTTATCATTTCAGCAAACAACTCCCTTTATCACTCCTATGTAACTTTATCAAGATCAGACTTTAACTTGTCATAGCAATATAATTTATAATTTCTGCCAACAATTTTTTTTTGGGTAAGACACAGGGAAGAGCTCCTCTGCCTCGTTTGACAAGTTGAACCAAGATAGATAGATAGATAAAATAACCAAGCTACAATTTCTGACACCAAATTATAATTTTAGACTTGCAGTTATTCAATCTGGTACTCCCACCAGTAGTGTTCTAGTACAAACTAGCTCGGTTTAGCCACACAAACCCATTTCATGTGAGATACTAATTACGAGTAATTATTTTTATCATGCTATACTATGTAATTCAGCCCTTTTAACTAGCTGATCGCAACATGTGCCGACCCTGTGTATTCTCCTGAACGAGCACATTCAAATGAAACAAGCGAAATCAGGCACTAATGAAACACAAGTTGTTCATAATTCAGAAAGATGCTAATCAAACACTACGACAATTAATCTGTTACGAGTTGTACATGATTGATTTGTTTCATGGACTACAGCAAGTTACAACTAGCCATTTATTGGATCCTAAGAATAATATCGACGCAATGGCAGATGCAGGAAAAAGGGCATCATTTATTTGGAGGCCCATAAAAAGGGAAATGCGTAAGGGATAATTAATCGAGGCAAAAAATTCATGTTTTCATGCAGGATAGTAAGAGATAAAAAAGGGCCACGAATCGGATATACATTCCAATATTCCTCAGGCTTTCCGGCTCGACAACCTCAACCTTTCATGCAGGATTGCTCTCTCGACGCAGAAACGCTTCGCACAATGTCAACTATGGCTACTGATGTCGGAAAGGGCACCCCCAGTCATATGCATCCAACCCTGTAACTGAACCATCTACCTCGTCATTTTCACCACAATACCTTTCTTTTATTATTGCCCCAATAACAACTTTCTTTAACTGCTGTCAGCTGAGACATGGGCAAACTATCCTGATGCCACAATGTCTGAACCTCTAAGGCAGTCGAGACCTCAAGTGCCCAATGTGGTTGCAGCCATACCCAACGAGCAGCCGAATAATTATGACCTCCAGACTCCAACACCACTGAGGCAGCTCGGCCCTATGGACTTCTTAAACTACCTTAGAAACAATTACTGACAGTTGGTATAACCTCTTGTTTCTCCAAATAGTTTTCTGTTCATCCATTTTGTATTACACACTGCTGAAATTATTTGCACTCTCTTCATCAGGTTGCCGATGCAGTTATGATGGTTCTGAAGGAACAAAACACCAGGACGCTCATGCATCTCAACACGGCCAGGAAAAATATGCTGATCGACATGTTCAAACTCGCCGATAAGCTGATGGCAGCTCTTAGCAGGATGTGCATTTGTTGCCCTACGAGACGTTTTACCGACTATGGCTAACCCTGTGTTCTGCCATGTACCAACCATGTCATCCGCCCAGAGCAGCCTGACCAATGCTGGACACTCACATCTGCACAACCCCGTGTTCTCTGCCCCCAGACTTCCCGTGGAAAAACAGTTGCAATGTCAATTTTTCGGTAATGAGCATATAGGATACAAATACTACATCAAAATTTCTGAACCAATTACTCACTGCACATCCACACACTATTTTCCTGCATACATTTCCCCCTAGAAACGTTGAGCCTCCTCTTGCCGTACCTCACGCCAAACCCATTCTCCCAGGAATACAGGTTGTAAAAATCATATGCTTCACCAAGCGAGTCGAAACCTGTTCCTAGCTCTGGTTTTATGACACTATCAGAGGGATTCTCGGCATAGCTCCTGACTGATCTCTCCAGAGCTCCCATTCGATCAGGGTCGAGAGGTCTCTCCAGTGGCACGGCACAATTCATTATCCTGAATGTCAAATTATGACTACTGTCGTTTGTTGAGTACCTAACATTCATTCTATTCACAATTCAGATTCTCATCTAAACATACCGGATCTGCAGATCGAAGCCTGAAGCTGGTTTAATTGTACACAAATTACAGACTCACCTTCTGGCCCAACCAGGAGCATGTGGGTCATCTTTAATCTCTGAACATTGTGACGCCCGTCAGGCATCTCCTCGGCTGCTTGATGTCCACCTCATTTCCATCAGAAACCTCATCTCTCCCCCTTACTGCGCCCACAGAAGAGTTAGCTTCGCCCACGCCGTCGGCCACCATCGCCGGATCTTGTCCGCAACGCTACCACGCGCCGCTGCACGCAATAGATCAAGCGGGTCTTCGCTATCTCCCCCATCCTCCGGGAGCAGGAACCTACGAACGTCGCATGTAAATCCCCACATAACCGAGCTGCTCAGATTTCTCCAAATCATGGATCAGATTGGAAGATAGCCATCTCCTATCCACCGAATCTAACAGAAACTCGATCCCTTCCATCTCCGCCCCTCGACGTGCAACTGTGCAAGCATCTCCATATAACCGACGAGAAATCAGATGCTAGAATCAATCAAGGGTGCCGCCGCCGCAACCGACCACCAAGCTCCTCTGTCTCTAGCTGGTAATACCTTTTCTTAGATTCCCACGGAACAGGAAAGGATGCCTTCATGTCCCCAAAGAACAGGATTCATCGTCGTCACCCTCCGTCCAACGCGGCCGGTGAAACGTTACAAATGGGGCCCACATATGAGGTCGGTCCCAAATATTCACCGAGCCTTCACAGGTTTTACCAAGCGCTCGCGCGTGCCGACAAAAATCATGTACCAAATCTCAATGCTGCTTACATGGTCCAGATATCGGGACCATATGCGCTCGGGTGCCAAATCGCCCCTCCCGTGGTAAAGGAATTTTACATGAGGTTGGAGTTCATGTTATTTTCCTATTGAATTTGTACTACATGATCTTATGTGAAAAAATCCTATAGGATTTGATCATATGAATCAAACAATTTCTATAGGAAAATTTCATGTAGGATTCAATTTTTCAAGGGCTTCTTCTCGCGGTGATGATCTCCGGATCGTCGTGGAGCTTCATCAGTGGTTCATCCTTCTTCTTCGGCACCGGGACGTATGTGGTCTACTTGACCCGTTCGGCGACTTCCCGTCCGCAACCAACAACGTCAGACCGACTCAGGGAGGAGCGGCAGCGGCGGCGCGCCATCGACATGGTATGGAGGTTGAAGACGAAGGGCATCTCAAGGATCTCGTTGTAATTTTTATTTTTGTTGAGGTGTTTTATACGGTTCGGTGTTTCTTTCAATACCAGGATCATTTTTCGCAAAAACAAAATCTTACTAGAATCCTAAGCTATTCCTTTAAATCAAAGGGGTCCTTACTGGATTTCGTACGTACCACTGCCGGCTGTAATGAAAAAACGCAGAGGAGTGTTTTGTTACCCCATTACCTCCAAGGCTCCTACCAGGCCGAGTTGGTGCAATATGTCGAGGTAATTACACCCGCACTATAAGAAGGTGTCCATCAGGTACAGATTCATACAAGTAGTTGTAATTTGTGTTAGCGCGGTATATATTGTTTGATTACGGGTTAAAAATGGTAAATAGTCGCGGAAGAGCCGCCCCTGTCCTGACACGCTGTCAAGTGGCACCGGCCTGTCGCTGAATATTTTGCGGAAAACCCCGTCTTTACTAGAATGTGCATAATAGGTCCTCCCAAATCCTTCTCGTTTCACTGTGAAATTCCTAAGCATAAGGGAGTGGCGACCAGCGGCGCGACATCGACGGCGAAGAGTGCGGCGGATGGGGTCGACGTCGAGGGTGATTGCAGGGGCTAGCGGCGGTGTGTGGGAGCGTCGTGTGGATGGTGCGCTCGGCGCCCACACGTCATTAGGGGGCGGCGGCTCCGCAGCAACGTCGACTACGACGATTGGGCAAAGGTGACTGGTGTGGCATACTGTGACCCGCAATTTCGAGGAAAGGTGTGAAATTAAGCCAAATTGGGACCGAATCATTTCAATTTCTCTACATCTCTTCTGAATTTGGTGCAGTGATGCTACAGAACTCTACATTAATGCATTGTCTGAATTTTATGTAGATGAAGCAATGAAGTGATTATTTCAAGCAGGATATGATGGATATGAGCTCTGATTCAAGCAGGATATGATGCATGAAGTGCAAAATTTGAAGCATGTAATTTTGAGGATGAAAAGTGAGAAGAAAATGCATAAGGCGGAGCTTACATATAGGTGCATGAAAGATGTAGTTATTCTCATAATGTTTGGTGCATGTATTGTGTATGCTGTGTGTGCATTGTGTCTAAGGGGATTTGTGTGAATGTATATGTTACAAATGAATTTGGAGAATAAAGCTCTAATTTGTGGATTTGTGTTTGTAAAATGTTTGTTTGAGTTTGACCATTGGCACTGCATTACATGGCATGTATGTATATTGTTATAGATTGGCAGGAAATTTCACAGAAAATGTTTTTTCGAGAGCAACAAAGTTTCACATAAAATGTTACTGGACAATTGACAAGAAAATTCGTAGTTGAAATTGGCACTTGCTGCATGACAAAATAGCTTATATAGCACATACATGTTCACTGACATAGATAACTATCATAGATAGCATACAAATAGATAGTTTTTCACCATCATTGACAACTTCACCTACATAGATAACTGTCATAGATAGCACTCAAATAGCATATAGATAGCTAATGACTCAACGTTCACAGATGAACTAGTACTTGCAACCCAATACGAAAGATAGTTCATGATGAAATGAGTTAAAATATTATCTCCAAACCAGCCCGCTCTTCATTTTGAGAGATTTGCACTTCTTTGGATGTTTCTTCATGCAACACCTAATTCAGATCTCGCAATGTTGATTGCCTTGATCTCTGTTGGTTATCACCTGCCAATAGGTAATGTGATAATCCAGGTCTTGTGTTGTAAGTGTTACTTCTACTTCTTCCTCTTGCACGTTGTGTTGTTGTGGTTGATGAGTTTCTATAATTTTGCTCCGTTTTCCTTTTAGATCCTTGCGTTTTTTCCTCTTGCATTTCAGAAGTTGTTGATCCGTCTTATTGTGCCCTCCTCTTAGTGCCATTCCCTCTTCCTATCCATCTACCTCTCTTAGATTCTACACACTCTGCCTCTTCCTCTTCCTCTTCCCTCCTCAGGTTTGTGTAGTTGTCACTCTGGGAGCAGAAATTGCGTCCCCTGCAGCTGCCACAAAGAAACTTTCCTCATGCAAAAGATCTTGCATTCTTGGGAGTGGAACATGTTCTCTTTCCTACAAAATGGTATTCCAAGAATTTTCAGTAAATTAAAAATGATTAAAAAGTAAGACAGTATTGGTGAACATTGAGTGAAATTCAGTGATTTTCTCCAATAATTTTAGTAATTTGAAAATGAGAAAAAATATAGCAATACTCAGTAAATAGTAATGAAGATAGCAATACTCAGTAAATATAGCAATACAGTTATTTTTTATTACCTTCAGAATGAGGGAAAAAATAGAAATACACAGTACACATTATTTACATTAAGTGATTTTTTCCAAGAATTTTAAGTAACTAAAATTTAGGGGAAATTGAGAGAATAATTGAGTTGAGTAGGAAAACTATAAGGGAAAGGCGCGCTTTGCCGCGCCCGAAAGTATATAATGTGTTTTACTTTATCCACCGTGTAACTCTAATATCAAATAAATTAGGTTACCTTTCATATGTCATGGCTCTTCATTTCTAATCTGCACATTAAACCTAAACTGGATTGATGCACTTGAATTTCAAATTTAAAAACAAACATTATGTCAGCTTTTTGGAGTTCAGATAACTGTCAGGTGCATACGGATATGCCATATCGATCATACCATCATTCTAAACTCGTCTAAATAAGCTTTATATAGCAATAGAAGTCAGAAGGCATTGATGAGTGGGCTATTTCTCCTGAAGCTTGATTACTTTTTCTTCTGAAGACAATTACATATCACACAGGATTGAGGGTGTCTACATATGCTCTTAAAACAGGAATAGGTACCATGTGCTTCAAGCACTTAAATGCAGTTTTCATGCCACATGGACAATCAAACAATATGCATATAAGAATGCAATTTTCTGATCAAATTGGACATCACAGGATCAATTTCTGATCAAATTGATCAAACAATGAGCTCTGATTCAAGCAGGATATGATGCATGAAGTGCAAAATTTGAAGCATGTAATTTTGAGGATGAAAAGTGAGAAGAAAATGCATAAGGCGGAGCTTACATATAGGTGCATGAAAGATGTAGTTATTCTCATAATGTTTGGTGCATGTATTGTGTATGCTGTGTGTGCATTGTGTCTAAGGGGATTTGTGTGAATGTATATGTTACAAATGAATTTGGAGAATAAAGCTCTAATTTGTGGATTTGTGTTTGTAAAATGTTTGTTTGAGTTTGCAAGTACCATGGGCACTACATTGCATGGCATGTATGTATATTGTTATAGATTGGCAGGAAATTTCAAAGAAAATGTTTTTTCGAGAGCAACAAAGTTTCACATAAAATGTTACTGGACAATTGACAAGAAAATTCGTAGTTAAAATTGGCACTTGTTGCATGAAAAATAGCTTATATAGCACATACATGTTCACTGACATAGATAACTATCATAGATAGCATACAAATAGATATTTTTTCACCATCATAGACAACTTCACCTACATAGATAACTGTCATAGATAGCACTCAAATAGCATATAGATAGCTAATGACTCAACGTTCATAGATGAACTAGTACTTGCAACCCAATACGAAAGATAGTTCATGATGAAATGAGTTAAAATATTATCTCCAAGCCAGCCCGCTCTTCATTTTGAGAGATTTGCATCTCTTTGGATGTTTCTTCATGCAACACCTCATTAAGATCTCGCAATGTTGATTGCCTTAATCTCTGTTGGTTATCACCTGCCAATAGGTAATGTGATAATCCAGGTCTTGTGTTGTAAGTGTTACTTCTACTTCTTCCTCTTGCACGTTGTGTTGTTGTGGTTGATGAGTTTCTATAATTTTGCTCCGTTTTCCTTTTAGATCCTTGCGTTTTTTCCTCTTGCATTTCAGAAGTTGTTGATCCGTCTTATTGTGCCCTCCTCTTAGTGCCATTCCCTCTTCCTATCCATCTACCTCTCTTAGATTCTACACACTCTGCTTCTTCCTCTTCCCTCCTCAGGTTTGTGTAGTTGTCACTCTGGGAGCAGAAATTGCGTCCCCTGCAGCTGCCACAAAGAAACTTTCCTCATGCAAAAGATCTTGCATTCTTGGGAGTGATCAGTGGGCTATTTCTCCTGAAGCTTGATTACTTTTTCTTCTGAAGACAGATTACATATCACACAGGATTGAGGGTGTCTACATATGCTCTTCAAACAGGAATAGTTCCCATGTGCTTCAAGCACTTAAATGCAGTTTTCATGCCACATGGACAATCAAACAATATGCATATAAGAATGCAATTTTCTGATCATATTGGACATCACAGGTGATCGAACACACCTACTGAAATGAAAAAGGATGTCGATGCAAAGGAAATGCAATTTCCTGTCTGCATTTGACTATGCATTTCCTTACTGAAGAAACTGAAGGTAGGCAATGCAACTTCCTGAGAATTTTCCACCACAGGAACGACATGTCCATATATTCTATATTTGAATCAGTGAACGAGCCCACGAGCTTGGAACGAACTTCCTTGAAGCACATGGAAGCAACCTGTGATGAAAAGCTTGATGAGAACCGCTCAAAAGGAAGAAAATGACAGTACTTGATGTGTATAATCATAGCAAACAAATTAAGGGTGACTCGAAGTTAAAGTCCACTAATAAGTAAAGTTCGCAGGTTCCACGAATAGGGGCCTGGCTTGAATTCCCAAAAAAAAATCCAATGATCGAAAAGCCCACTTTGAGATGTTGTCCTTTGCAACAGAGCAATAGCAGTCAGCAGCCAAAATAAAATGTAACTACTCTTCCAGGAGAAGAAAAACGTAAATGTAGGATACTACAAAACTGCCATATCGCTGTGATAAAAACTAAAAGTGGTAAAAACACCCTAATTGATTGCAACCTCAATTATCCAGGTTGATAAATAGGCTTTCATCATATATTTACCATACATTGTATCTATTAAAACAACTGAACATGGTTTACAAAAGCTCCAAGCTAAAGCACGATTAGGGGTTTCGTGGATTGGCAACGTGCCTCCACCTCTTCTGTATATATACTTGGCAGGTTACATACATGTACACATACGTTTACAAGTACAACACGTATGGTGTACGGTGACCGATTCTTAACACGCCCCCTCAATCTAAACTGCTACTACATACAAGGTTTAGATTGGTTCTAAATCGGTCTAACATCTGCCGTGTGACTGGCTTAGTAAAGACATCAGCCAACTGATCATTAGAAGAGATAAACCTTACCACTAAAGCGCCATCAGCAACTTGCTCTCGCACAAAATGGAAATCGATCTCAATGTGCTTGGTTCGACCATGAAACACTGGATTCGCCGTGAGGTAAGTAGCCCCTAGATTGTCGCACCATAAAACTGGAACTTGCTGTTGGGAAACACCTAGTTCTGTAAGCAAAGAACTGACCCACATAGCTTCAGCTGCTCCATTCGCTAGTGCCTTATACTCTGCCTCGGTGCTTGATCTCGAGACGGTAGGCTGCTTCTTCGAACTCCATGATATAAGGTTCGGACCCACAAAGACTGCAAAACTGCTCGTAGAGCGCCTGTCATCAACACATCCAGCCCAGTCTGCATCGGTAAATATACTGATATTTTGTTGTGGTGACTTACGGATGCGTACACCAGTGTCCAACGTTCCTTTAACATAACGCAAGATGCGTTTGACTGCCTCCCAATGTATTTCAGTAGGTTGAGAGAGGAACTGACACACCTTGTTCACCGCAAAGGAAATATCCGGACGGGTAAGAGTCAAATACTGCAGACTGCCAACAACACTGCGATACCGAAAAGAATCCTCTGTACCTAGTAGTGCACCAGTATCTCGAGCAAGCCGCTCGGTAGTATCCAGAGGAGTGGAAGTGGGTTTACAATTCTCCATATTTACCCGATGCAACAAGTCAAGTGCATATTTGCGCTGCATAAGTGTCATGCCCCCTGAATTGTACGACACTTCCAGTCCGAGGAAGTATTCCAGAGTGCCCAGATCCTTAATAGGAAAAGTTTCCGAGAGGGAGCGAACAAGGCCCTCAACTACTGCAGTAGTAGAACCGGCAATAACTATGTCATCAACGTAGACCAACATGAAAACTTGGACACCGCCCTGATGGAAGATGAACAGGACGTATCAGCCTTGGAAGGAATGAAACCAAGCTGAAGTAAGAGAGCACTTAAGCGAGCATACCAAGCTCGGGGGGACTGCTTCAGTCCATAGATAGCACGCTGCAACTTGCACACATGAGACGGACACCGAGCATCCTCAAAACCAGGGGGCTGATGCATATAGACATCCTCTGACAAGAAACCATGAAGGAAGGCATTGCTG